>JAUCNO010000626.1:12525412-12562912 GCA_032353835.1 Enteromius viviparus | reverse complement strand
CACCAGCCTGGCATCGGCCGCACACGCAGGGTTGTCCTGGCAACCATCTGCCCTTTGTCAGCGCAGCACCCGCTGGGCATGCCTTGACACGCCAACCCTCCCAAACTGACAAGGTGACAAATATTCAGACTCCGTGAGGACAGAGATCTGGACATGCCGATAAGAAGAACAGATTATTACTCTTCTCTGTTTTTGTTTGGGATTATAGGTCTCGTTTTTTTTTTTTGCTGTCTCATTATGAAAACCTTTTCTTTTAACTTCGTGTTAACTGTAGTCAACGTTATACTGCTGACAGTGACTGAATTCCAATGCTGCTTTGGTGGTGCACTATAAGAAAATCAACTTTCATATTTAAATTCATGTTTAAAGTTAACATGAAAATAAATGCTGCTTAATAGCCTGCGTTCATTTGATCAAAAACAGTAAAAAGTAAAAAAAAAAAATATATATATATTATTATTATTAAATGTAATCCTGTAGAGACAAAGCTTAATTGTCCGAATCTCCAGCCTTCAGAATATTTTTTAAAGCATTTTTTAAGCATTTATTTGATATATGTATATTTTTTAACAACCATTTTGTAAGTAGTGCATCCTTACACTACACTACTTACACTACACTACTTTTTATTCCCTCATTAAATTTAAATTTTTACTCAGTATATACACTACAGGACTGCAGTAAACTGCAAATACTGTTAATTTATTTATGTTGCCTTCTTTAAAGCAACATTAAAAAACAAAATATAATAAAACTATAAATATAATCACACTGTTTTGATGCCTGATATCACAATATTCTATATGAAACAATATATCAATTGCTGACATAGAATATTATTTTGATTTCATTGCTTTATATATATATATATATATTATATACTTTTTTGTTCATAGACAAAACTGTATTTGGCATTACTGTTCAACCATAATGTTGCATCTTCAGAAAACATAAATATTAAGCAAGAAAGTGTTCAGAATCCAATACAACAAGCGTGCAAATAATTCCTCTGTTAAACCAACAACATGTCAAGGAGCAAATGCACTTCCTGACATTCTGGGCAAGTGTCCACTTATCCGGCCAGTTATCAAGGTCATCTGACTAAATGATGAGAAACTATAAAATGACGACCACTTCAATAGATCCAGCTTGAATAGCTCAGATGTTTGTGGTTCAGTGTTTGTAAACAGAATTACTTTGTTCTTTAATTAAGCTGTATAATCTGAGAACGAATCAAAGACTTGTATAATTATATTTAAATATAAATTAATAAATTAGACTTTCTCAAACCAATAAAATTAACATAATTTCATAATTAAAATAAAAGAATTAAAATAGATTTATTTCTTGTACAAACATAATTGTGTGTACACTGCATGTGTATATGTATAATGTATATATATATATATATAAATACACACACATGCATGTATATATTTAAGAAAAATTATATGTTTATGTATTCAATATATTTATATATTAGTTATAAGTTATATTAATACAAATATATAAAAAAATTAAAAAAATATTAAATTTTTTTTAAACATATGCTGTAAGCATGTGCTTTATATATAAATAATAAATATACACAGCACACATATATTATGTAAACAAAAACTTTTATTTTGAATGTGCTTAATCACAATTAATCATTTGACAGTACTAAATATATAAATTATTTTGTTTGCTGAAATATTGCTGAATATATCTAGAAATATTAAGCTAATAACAGTAAATCATACTGAGCCGAAAATGCATTCAAAGTAAAAATAATTGCATAAATAAGTGTTGATACTTAAGCCTGAATGTCCAGAACAATAGACATTTCTCTTCTTGGCATGTGTATAGTAATAAAAACACTCATTTGACATACCATATAAGAAATATTTGTATTACTGCCTACCAAATATGCTAATTTAGATGATCCCAGAGCTCAAACTCTCAGATCCGGGCATGATTTGAGGAATATAATCCACTCGCACGACCTGATCTCTGAACTGCACACAACACTTGACTTATCATCTCACTTAAAAAGCAAAACCCAAATCCTAGTTGTCATGACACTGCTCTCTGGACTCAGAGAACGACAGATTGGAAACCTCTATCGTTCCCTCATCCGTCTATCACTCTCTCATGCCTCCTCTATCATTTCCTCATCTCTCTCTCGCTTTCCCTGGCTACCGGTGACAGCTTGAAAGGTGTAGACGATCAGAGCATTGGCAGTTCGCTTCCCCACGCTTTGACACAATGAAACATTACTCTCAGATACATCTTCCATGTTCAACGCTCTGTCCCAGGGCAGCCTTATCGGCTCCGTCCAGAAAACCTCGAGTCAAGCCATGTTATGTTGATCGGCTTCATGTCCAATGTCTTTTTTAAAATTCAAACACTCCTTTTGTCCAGTGTCTTACTCCGGCCTTTATTACAGATGCCTACATGCAACAAAAACGTAATGGCGTGAATACGACCGTGCCTTTCGCTCTGCGACCCTGATGGGCAAAATTAAAACATTACCATATCAATATATGACATTTCAATACCAATACGGTTCGCGAATGAATAAGGCTTATAATAACTGAAAGGCCTTGCAACTGTTTTTAAACTCGATAAATCCTGCTACATGTGAAGATGTAATGCGTTTTACTCGATCAATCATTCCCTCACTCCGACAGCTGTGGTATTTAGTCACTCTTTCTTAGTTCTTAAGTCATGAAGATGTCAACTTGAGGAATTTTCAATATTTCATTATTGATTAAGAAAAGAGGGTGATCTCAGCTTATGAAAACTGCAACAACCTATGGACCGCATGTACAGGAGACCGGGGCTAGTTGTCACATGTTATTGCATAAATGTCTTTCTCTAAAAGTTTTTTTTTTCCCTAAACTGTTGCAAATAGGGATCATTTTATGCTCAAATTAACATTTAATTATATGTAGATTAAGGTTAAACTTTTAAATCTTGTAACTTCATCTTTTGTCCTATATTTTAATTTGTTTGTACTTTTCACAATTTGTTGTTGTGTGAATGACTTTGCGCTTCATTATTGTTTGCTGCCTGCTATTATGCCATTTAACTGGCAGATGCCCATTGTGACAACTAACCCCTTATTGAGTGGGGCAAGTTGTCACAAAAGGTCAACATGTGTAATGAACACTATTCTTTCTCCAGTGCATGAAATGTGGAAAACATTTAACCAGGGGCTTTTTTTTTAGCCTAGACTTTAAGGTTTGTGCTTAGAAATTGATTTTCAGAAATAAAAGTAAAAAGCGTGACAGCTAATCCCAGTGTCCTCATAATACATTTTCCCTCATTGGATTTTCATAAGTGTGCAAGTTCACACACAATAACAGAGAAAGCTTAAGTCCACTCACACACAGCCCAAGTGCTGTAAATGCGAATGAAAGTACATAGATGCCAACTCAGAATTACAGCCTGAAAAAAAACGATGAATTGAACTGCTCAATTGCTTTGTGATCCATCGTAATGTCTAGAACATAATATTATATAAGCCGATATAGCTCTTTAATACCGCTATGGAAAAACACTTACAGAGGGACAGATTTTGAAGTCAAGTTGAATTGAAAAGATGCAAGAAGGGGGTTAAAAAAATAGAAAAAGGGAGAGTGAGAAAAAAAAAAAAAAAAGCAGTCGGCCACAGGAAGAAATTCATTTCCTGTGGAATACGCTGCAAAGAGTATCAGTACGAAAAACCTGGCAAGCCGATAAGAAAGATTCCCTCGTTACATTGATAACCATTTGTTCATTTCCTGACAACAACAAAAAAAATTCTAAATCTCTGAAAATGAAACGGGGGGCAGTTTTTTCCGCTTCTTTTCTTCCTTCTCTCCTTCACACTGGGTTCATTCCATCCGCAATATGGCAGAGGAATGATAATCGGAGCATCAGTTATCGCTGGGGTATTTGTTCCTTGTGGGAAGAGGTGCGGTGACAGAAGGGGGAGCACGGTTTGACTCCCTCACTTTTGTGTCAGGGCCCTGCACTCTGGACAAGGGTGGATTTGCATTTTAATGGATGCAATTTATAGAGTTCGCCGTCGCATTCGGCACAGCACAAGTGGCATCATTAAGTTAGCTAAGCCGGATTACTTCTGATAGGGGGGGTCAGATAACAGCAGCGGCGAGCCAGCTCCAAGAGAGAGGAGTCGTGTACGAGACGCCAGCAAGTGTGTGTGTGAGAAAGAGACAGAGAACGCATGTGTTTCAAAAGCCTTATTAGACAAATCAAAATATCATTAGAGTGAACCAGGCTGATTCCTTAGCTGAAGCTTAGAGGAGGTCGGGGCATGTTGTCACACATTCCACCTCAATGAATAACGGTGGCTGTATTAAATTCATAGTTATATATAAGAATAAAAATATATATACTGTACATTTCCAACGCTGCTTAGGACAAATGAAGCCATGTTGACCTTTTGTGACAACATGCCCCAGTAGCTGGTCAACTGCCATTGAAAAGGCCAAAATATAACAATTATAAATTATAAACTGATTCATGAAACATGGAATGCAAAAAGTAACAATATCAAATGATTATTTTCACAAAAAATAAAAAATAAAAATAACAATAAATAAATAAAAATCTAAAAATAAAAAAAAATGTATACACAATTCTATTATATTATTTCAATAATACACCTACAACATTTAAATTCATGACTTGCACATTACATATGGATAATATACATATTTTATATTATTTATAATTATATTAATATTTTTTTAAAATGTATATTCTAATAAATGTATAAATGTTATACAGTTAATTTTTTTATTATTAATATATAAAATTAAACATTTAAAACACATGACAACTTGCTCTAAAAAATGTCTTCATATACTCCACTCTACAATTTTGTGTTTATTGTGAAAACATATATATATATATTTTTTTTTTTTGCTAGCCAGATTCTTAAAAAAGAGAGTTATTAACTAAATGTTTGAACCCTACATTCAAATCCACTACTAATGAAAACACATTTGTATAATTAAACTTCTGACTCATTAACAATTACTAAAGTGTGTGTGTGTGTATAACCTTTTTGACAACTAACCCTGCGATCTCTCTCATTTTTATTCTCTTTAGGATTATAGCATTATGCCCACATGCCGATCATCTTTTCTCATGTACTGTTGGAGCATAAAGTGTTTACAGGTCTTGCAAAGAGAAAAGAGAGAGGTTAACATAGGAGACAGCTGCCTGGTCTTGAATTTACCACTGCATTGTGGGTAAAGAGGTGCAGCCTGTCAGTCGAAGAGCAACGGACTGTGGAGGACACACCTCAACGGCCGCGTAAATAAGAGATTATGCATCGGGCAATAAAACTGCAAAGTGCGTCGGGTTCTGTTTGTGCTCCTGTGTTTGTGTGTCAGGCTGAATGTGTGTATATATGTGTGTTTGTGCATCTGTGCGTGTATAGTATTATTAGAAATGCAATATTCATGGCTGAGTTTGCACTCTCATAGAGCAGCCTCATAATACTTGAGAATCTAGGATGCTTTATGAAACAACTCTTTTTGTTAGACTTACAGCCTTTTCTACACCAAAACCAACAAATGCAATAAATAAATAAAATATTCATTCAGGAAGTTTTTTCCCAAAATTCCACTATATTTAGATACACTTGTAAGATACAAAATAATTTCAGTAACATGAAGCACTGGAATAATACCTAATTTCAGAGTAATGGCTGAAAAAAGTAAAAGAGCTTCCATTACTAAATGCACAAAACAAAGAGATTCAAATCAATAATGTTTTTCAATATCCACCTAACCTTGTACCTGGACATAATAAATCGAGGTGTGTGTTTAACCCTATATTTAAGCATATTAAAACCCTTCCCCATTATGCTGATATGCGGGCCGGACCCTGACTTTCACCTAATTGTGTGAGCCATTTTCTGTTAGACTGCACAAATCCATTATATCTGTGACTTTCGCTGCAATAATGTGATTGAATTAATGCACCAAAACAGATTCTGCGGCCTGCAGAGAGAGACAATGACAGATGCCCTTATTGCGAGCACACTACCTCTCTTCCCTGTTATCAATACTATTAGCGCTAGTGTTAATAAGGGTGAAGTATTAAAAGCCCTTGTGTGTGTCACTCAGTGAGGAGATGTGGAGAGGGCCTCATAGCTGCTGATAAACCCTGACACCTCACAGCAGGGTTAAAGCCACAGACAAAGCATGTACAGAGAGACAGGCCAGAGGAGGCCCTTATCAATGTGTTCGAAGGGCCCACATGCCCTCTAGTTTTGCTTACAAATGGAGGGTTGCGTTATTTGTCTGTTTTACGTGATTTTTGAACTGGCCTGTTTACGTTAATTACATTTGCACTTTACAGCTACTTGGGCTAAATGTCAGATATTACAAACACACTACACAATTAAACGACTAAACAGGCCATGCACTATTATTTTTGCTTTTAAAAATCTAAATTAGAACAGAATGCGTTATGCTTTTCGTTTATGAGTAATATAGGGAAGTCACTAAAACAAACTGAGCCTCGGTTCAAATTCAACATCGTCTAAGGTATATAGAATAAAAAAATAAAAAAATAAAAAATTTAAAAATTTAATTTTTTAAATTTAAAAAGTTTATTGTATGTTTATTGTTATTGTTGTTATGTTTTTATTGTATCAGTTAGCTCCATTTTTTTTGTTACCTAATCAAAATAACAACTGCAGTTTAATTGAAGTGCACAATTGCAAATGAGCTATTAACACTTTACAACGAAGTGTCATTTGTTAGCATTAGTTGATGTATTGACTAACACGAACAAACAACGCACACTCCATTTATTACAGTATTTATTCGTCTTTGTTAACGTTAGTTCATGTTAGTTCACAGTGCATTAACTAATGTTAACAAACACAGCTTGTGGTTTTAATTAGCATTAACTAATATTAATAAATGCTGTAGAAGTGTTGTTCTTTCTTCGTTAACGTTAGATAATGTTGTTTAACTAATGAACCTTATTTGTGAAGTGTTACCAAGGAACTCTTCAAATATGTCAGCTCCATATGCAAAACTGATTTAAATCGTTTAATTATCTCCATACACTGACTGAACAAACATAATGTATCTCAAAAAAAAAAAAAAAAGTGTAATTGCACTAATTTCCATTTTCATTGCATCAATAGTTTTTTTTCTTTCAGTTTTGCTATTAATATTATTAGCTTTCATCTTAACCTGCAAACATAATAATATAATAATAACATAATCACTGCTATATTACCTGCTTCATTTTGCGAGTTGTCTTGGAGACTTTAGGATGCCTAAACTCTTTCCTTCACTACACAGCAATTTATTATTTAGTCAGCAGACTTACTTGAAGTCATTTTTATGCACAGGATATGTTTTGCCTGTTGCAGAGGCAAGGGAATTCATTTACAATTGTATACAAATGAATATCAAACAACATGTTTATTCTAATAGCCAATACTGACTAATAACATTTGTCATTATGCCTATATGAATATTTAATGAAATTAATATATCTGTGACAGCATATTTCATTTCGCCTATATTACAAATCTGTAAACACGCTGACTGCTGCTGAATGTGTGTGTGTGTGTGTGAGAGATATACCCACCCCTCTCACAGGACCCTTATCTCCAGGCTAGTGATCACAGAGTTTATCTTTTTAATTATGTGGCAGGTCTCTTCTAAAGACAGACGGGATGTGTGTGTATGTGTGTGTGCGCTGGTGGGTGTTTCCGTTCTCAGCAGTAGTGCTTCTCATTCAACATCAAAATCAGCCTATTCCCTTTGCACCCCCTTCACCTTTCTATCAGGACCTCAGTGTTAGGGGATTCGAGGGTCCCTGTTCGGTCTGCACTGAGAGACAGAAAAGCAGATAAGATTTCTGCTTTTTTCTCTCCTCCGTCAAGCAGGGTTTACATAATTATTCTCTTTATAAAATGCTGAATTCACCCAAAGAGATAATAATTCACATTCTGTGTGTAACATCAAAATCTCCCTTAAAACGTTTTAAAAAACAACCAGTCAAAATTTTTAAATAATATATATATTTTTTTTAACAATTATTTTATTAATTCAAAAGTGACATTTTTAAAGACATTTATAATGTTATTGCAAATATAATACAAAAAATAGAACTGTTATTAATAATTTGAAAATTGCTTATAACTGAGCACCACATTAGCATATTAAAATGATTTCTGAATGATCATGTGGCACTTTCTAAAAATGTATCTTTGCATCAAAGGAATAAATTACATTTTGAATTAAAACAGTTCTTTTTATGTAATGCTTTACGCAATGTTTTGATCGAATAAATGCATAAAAGTCCTTCCTTTGAAAAACATTGTAATTATTATTATTACAAATGTTTGACTGCTAGTGTATAAAAACAAATAATTGCACCTTTAACACAAATGGGACTCCTTAGCTGTTAAAATAGTATTTTCTTCACACTCTAGGAAACGACCTGAGTGTGTATCTGTGTGTGACGCAGGACCGTTTGCTGCGAGAAGCTATAAGGAGCATTATTATCTATCATCCTGATATAATATGTCAATACTACCTTTACAATCTGTGCCGTTCGAGGCGAGGTGCTCAGCCGTGGTTTCTGCCCTGACATCTGCTCAATATTTGGTCTAAGGTCAGCCCTGTACATACTGCATCGTGGAATGCTAAGACTGTGGATTTCCAAGCCTCTCTCGATTTAGCATTCGGCCTGGAGTTTTAACCTCTTCTCTAAGAGTAATGTCAGTTGTTTGCTACACTTAAGTCATGGGGACCCAGACGGTACTCAGACACATGGTACCTCTGTAATCTCCAACATCTTTCACAAATACAGAGGATGCATGCACATGTCAGGACAGGAATTACTACACAAATATAGAGAGATATGTTAGCCTGGTTATAAATGTACTTGTTTGCCACATGGTCAAAATGTGTCAGTGTTACAATATTTATATTTATCTACATTCCTTTTACTTTGTAATTCCCCATTCCTGGACAAAGATATAAATAATCATAAGTAATAGATAAAAAAATGCCAGCTCATTGTTTTATTTTCTTTTTGCAATCGTTTTTCCATTAAATTTATTTAAATCAATATATTATTATTATTATTATTATTATTATTATTAGTAATAATAATATTATTATTATTATTATTATTATTTTACAGCCATTTAAAAAAATAATTTAATTTAATTAAATGCAATTAAATTATAATTTGCTAAATTGTTATTATTATTAATAATAATAATAATAACTATTTAACAAATTATAATTTAATTGCATTTAATTAACTTAAATAAAAAATAAATTAAATATTATTAATATCAGATTTTTATCTTTTCCCCCATATAGCTTTTATTAAAGAGCAGTTCTTGTTAATTAATTGATAATTAACTAAAAATATTTTACTCCCAACTTATGCTAATGATACTAATATTGTTCTGTTAACTATATATTAGTTGTGTCAAATGAGTAATTGCAAAAATGTGAAAACTGTATATATATATACATATATATATAAATACAAACACATGCACATACATATTTAAGAAAAAAAATGTTTATATAATAACATAACATTTTATTTTATTAAATCTGCATTTATTAAATCTATTAATGTAAATGTTTTCAAAATATATACTGTATGTGTGTGTATTTATATACATAATTTATATACACAGTAAACACACACACACACATATTATGTAAACAAACACTTATTTTGGATGCGATTATTCACATACATGCATACATACAACATATATTTGCAAATAATCACATCCAAAATATAATATGCACAAGTTTTATATGCAGAATGCACAAAGTTTAACAATGTCCTTTAAGGTTCAGAAACATATGTACAATCTGTGTACAATTACCCAGACCCAGATACTGTAAGTGAACTCGCATTAAATAAATACACATGCAAAATTCATATAATTAAACTCAACTGAACGATTCAACATATGCAAAAGTTCCATTTCAGCAACTGTGTCTAATAAGCAGCAGCGACTCATCTGAATAAATCCATTTTGTGGCCTCTCTAGGAGCTGTCAGCTGACCCTGTGTTGTAGGTTAAGGGTTAAACGGCTGTAAATGGTGACGACTAAAGCTGTAGGCGGCGACTCACGGGAGATAACCCCCTCGTGATACCTCCTACCCTCGTATTAACCCTAACATGAGGGGCGCCACCCACCCACATCACACGAAAACAGCCCCGCTGCCGATTTAAGGGAACACTCCATCACACATCTGAATAATACAGCTTCCTGCAAACAGAGAGCCACAAATCTGAAATCTGTTAAATGCAATCAAACTGACCCTGGAAGCATGATCGTTACAATAAGATAATGATTCATTCAATCAATCAACATCTGATAATTTAATGCAACCAAAACTCTCGTTTTCTGATTTTAATGTGTTATTCTGCCTATGTGCATCACAAAACACATTTAAAATAAATATTCATTATTAGCATCTATGGTTCCAAAGAACATTTAACATTCATGGAACCTTTCAGATCTTCTTTATAGGGTCTTTAGATTATTTAAATGTTCTTGAAACTGAGACATGCTTCTTTTAAAAACCGGAACCAAACCAAAAGTGGTTATTTTTTGCATAATAATAAATCAAGAATCAACGCCTAAAATACATATCATCCAACAACTCATCTAAATACTCCGGGGTGCCTGTCTGTGGTGGTTATGGACCCTGGACCCTTACTGCATATTGCCTCTAGTGTTCAAGATCATAACAGCCATGTAGAGATGCGAAAAGGTAAAAAATAAATAATAGCCACTGTGGCTGCCAGAATAATTCCGTAAAAATACAGCTGCATTAACCTGTAAAATGTACAGTTTAAAACGAATTTTCAGAGTAGTAATAATTATAAAAATAATAATAATCATCATTATCATCATCTTAAATCTGACCAACAAATATAAGCTGTCACAAGGAATTCAGGGAATGGCAGAAATTGAAAAGCATTACACATTTAAAAGTATCTTACTGTTAAATTATATGAAAAGTGCGGTTAATTCTATCTATCATATAATAAGAAACTTTTGATCAAATAAACAGGTTTTTACTATTAAAATTACAATCATTTTAGCATAACAACTAGTCTTCAAAAAGTAAAGCTGGGTTATAATAATCCGTGTCTATACTTATAAAGCAACAATGTTATGACATATTTTTTTTTTATCCTACATGTTATCATATTCATATTCAGTGTAAATCTGGGCACCCAACTCTAGTGGTGCTGAAGAGGATGAACTTCTGCAGCAGAGTGGAAATAATCACAGTGTCACTTCTGACGTCTAATTTCCATGACAAAACTGAAAATTAAAGCTCAGACAGCAGTGCTGCAGCACATCCAGAAATAAAGATAAAAGTTCGAAAAGCAAGAAAATAACTAGATTAAAGTCATAGTGCTCAGATGCACTCACTGGCATAATTATTACAGTTATCTTAACAATGAAAATAAATGTTTCTGGATATAACCCTTACAGTAATACTTCTGAAAGTGAACTGTACCAAAAGGTTACATTTGGCCCTCGGTGTGAAGGCTTTAATGATCGTTGAGGAGGTCTGGCACTGGAGTGGTTCACATTATCTATCCAGAACCTGCGTTTTTGATCTAACTCCCTCACTAGACCTCCATGACTGCAGCATCATAGAGGTTATATGGATGTCAACACTGCAAATCATGCTATAATGACTATCCCACATGCTTCGCTTGCACTAAACGCTGAATCCATCCATTGTCTTTTAACTGTCCGTTTCCATCTCCCTAACCCCATTAGGATGGATGTGGTCCACATATGATAGAGTTTGGTCACAGCTGTCCTACTCTGCAATAGTAACCAAAATATACAACAAAATACATGGAATCCCACCATGAGTGTGGAGAAAAGATTAGGGGATTTTCTAAAAATAAAATATGAGTAAAATCTTGACAGCGGTCCTAAATAATTGTGCGTCTAAGCAAATAATCATAAAATATATTTTTTGACACTGAATTAAAACAAGAACTTTGCAAAGCTTTATTCAAGTTAATGTGGACATGAACCTCTATTTATAATTGCATTGATCACTTTTCGAACACTTGAGGTAAGCAGCAATTGCTCAATATTCTCAAACATTTACTTTTTGTTTTTTAACCACATGTTTTGCAAAACGCGTCATCTATTGCAATCTGAATATTTTGTAAGCATCAAGTTTTTCCAGAGTGTGTTCTTGTATTTATGCAGCATCTGTTTGTGTGATATCCCAGTGATTCTGAAGGCTGTGGGCCTCCCGGTGCACCCATGCTACAGTGATCAGCTTTCTCAAGTGTGACTGCAAGCATTGTTCTGCCAAACAAAGTCCTCACATTGATGTGTAGAACCCGCTTAGCAGACAGAACTTTTTAACTTTATGCTATTAAGCTGCAAAACACAGATATCAAGATTTACGTTAAATAACACACATAAGAGTAGACAGCAAATTGGAATTTAAAGCTATTTAATGACAAAAGGGAAAGAAACAAACACTGAGTAAGAAATATTTGCATTAATTGTACATATTCAGTAATTCAGGAATTATGATTTGTATCTTTATTTAAAAAAAAACATTTTATAATTTTAGATATTCCATTTAATAACTAATTTAGCATATTTGTCTCCTTCAGTTTTTTCTTCCTTCATGATGCATAACCACTAGCTAAATTGTAATATGTAATGAGACTGCCATAGAACTGGAGCTAAAAACCCCTGTTGGGAGCAGGCCTGGCTCCACAGGGTGGGGGGGGCAGGGCCCACCCTATCAGCAGCTTGGCCCACCCTGGCCCCACACTACTTAACAGCCAGTCATTAACAGCCAGATATTATATATATTTTTCTTTTTCGCTTTCTTTCCGCAACGCATGTGTCCACTCCCTCCTACGCCCAAAAACCTGCTAATAATGTATATAGCTTTTGCACATCACGGAGCCGCAACCAATTTGCGTGGAATTGAAATCCTTTTAAATGTGCGCCTGCGCTGTTCACTTTCAATTTGGCGATCACGTGTACAGTGCTGGGTAAAGGGAGAGCATCTTACAAGATATTTGTCAATGAGCGCAGCATCTGTTGATTCATGTTGGTGCATGGTCTTGTTAGTCTCAGTGGTGTAGTGCAGGGTTTGCGCAGGTGTACCCACTTCTTTATCGGTCCCCTCTGATGCGCATTCAGTAGTATCCTGCATTAGCCAAATCATGACAGTCAACCACAAGAGTGGCTAATCAAATCGCATGTGATGTGAATCAAGCAAATATTGCATAAACACCCAGTGAAGACAATGATGCGGTCAGGACGCGCCGGCTTCCCTTTAAATATGATCGATGATTGCGCCCGCGCCCGCTTTGCTCCGAGAGCGACATAGATACTACCTCTTCAACTACAACTTCGAATGAAGACGTCAGCCAAAGTTCTCTTTCATAACAGATCTAGTGCTAGAAATGTGCAGGACACTCCGGCACGCATTTACAGTTTAATCTTTTGCGCTTCTTTAGTAGAGTATCAGAGTAATTATAAATAATAAGTATAATTCTATAGAACTGATACTATGACTACCCAGAAGGGGCACCATGAATTACCTCTCATCTTGACAAATCACGTGTCTAACGCGTGAGAATATGTCACAGGAGGCGCGCAAGCGGTAAAATAAAAATAACTAACAATTATAAGTATATAAAATGAAAAGAAGCAAGTTTTTGCGCTCAGATTTTTTTTAATCCTCTAAAATGTGAATTATTTATTGCAAATTTTGCATATCTATTGTGGCTAATATTAATTTCATAATGACCCTTACTTCGTGTAGAAGTAAAAACGTGCAAATATTATTGGGGTGAATTAAATGCAAGATTCATTGTTATAACAGGCTTTCATGCTTTCGCTTAAAAAAAAAAGAAAAAAAGGGGAGACTTAAATTAAAAGTATATCCACTATACCCCCCCTTCATTATACCCCAGCCCACCTGGAATATCCCTACCACCCTGCATCTCCTATCTGGAGCGGGGCCTGGTTGGGGGAGATCCTAACATGACTCTTGCATTGTTCTGCAAGACAACATGACTCATGATCAGATCGTTGACTGACAGGTCCATGGCATTAGTAAGATCCACAATGGAAACAGGGCAGCAATAGGAAGTCAATCTTTCCTCAGCTACCAATACCGCTTGATAATTATTTTGCGCGTGCTTTTTATTTGCCAAACACTGATTTCATTTTATAGAAGATTCATTTTTAATGTGTGAAACTAAACGCTCTACATTTTAGCTAACATAACAATATAGGAGAAATAGAAAAGTAGTTTTAATGGTAACGTTTATTATGATTAAACAATGATTATTACGTAGGCTATTTTTACGTAGCTTATTTATAGTAAATGGGATAAAAATTGGAAGGTACGTTTAATAAATACTGAGCCTATTCCTAGGTTTTTTTAATCACGCAATATGGAGATGCCTAAACAGCCTGTAATATAAATAAGTTAACTAAGTTACAGCATAGTTTGAAAGGGGAAAAACAATCGCTTAAAATCATAAATAAACAAAAACGCGCATCTCAAAGTCACCATATATGCACAATAACATAAAAAAAATAAAATCTAGAAAATCCAAATAGGGTCATGCGTAAGTGAAAATACAGCAGAGACGTGTAACATTCACTGAAGAGGGCGGTGTCTGCCTGAGACAAGACCACACAAAAAATAACTTTTCTATTGATCAGTCTTTCTGAAATATAATCCGAGATAGTGTAAACAGAGGTTTTATAAAACCCAATTTGACATCTTAAAAAAGAAAACCTTTTCTGACAAATAATTTAATTTCAGACTCTAATTTTCCTTTAAAAAAAATAAATCAAATTCGGACACTTTCTTTTATACAAACTTTTCTTATACACGGAATAATTAAATATTTATATAGTATTATAATTATACATTAACAAATATTTTAATATACATATATTTTAGGAGCATTGACTGAGAAAACAGCAAGCCTGAAGAAATCTACTTTTTTAAAAGATAGGGCTCTTACAAATAGGGAACAGGTAATTACAACAATATTTTAGATAGTATGGCAACGTACAAATAATAAATAATTAAATAAATAAAACTTCATTCGTGTAGCCTAATAACGTGAGGGCTTCGCTTATATTCAGAGTAACTCATCAGCAATTTCAAACTTAATTTTAGCGTATTTTAAACTGATTTGAACTTTGAACGTATTGCTAATAAAACTGTATTATAGGCTATCATTTTTTATCTTTCCGTTTTGGTGTTATAAATGCAATAGGCTACAACAGTTCTTGCCATTTTTCATTTATCATTTATAAACAATTTAATTTTAAAGTCACCGTACATTTATGTCTGTTCATTTTATTTGTTAGTGTTAATTCATTTAAACTACATTTCACAAAGAGCCTATCAAACACCATTATAAAAGAAAAAAAAGAAAGCTTAAAGCGATTTAACAAGTAAAATGCATATATTTTTGTTTAGAGGCGCACAGTGTATGTGGCTGTACGAATGCCTGCCCAATACAGCAAGAGGCAATACTTGTCACCTTAGTCCTCTTGAGGTTCTACGGATGAATCTCCACAAGCGCAAGAAAAAAAAGGCTACGGTGTTTTGCACGGCCTTCTGTACATAAGTGACTTTGCGCCACCTTCCGGGGATTTAGAGAAAATTCAGCAAGAAGCTCAATCCTGTGGTCTGAATCACGCAGAATACATTTAGAACCCGTGCCTGCCATTATTGACTACAGCTCCAGAAATCTTACTTTCTATGTGAAAAAAGAAGAAGAAGCAGATTCTTGAAGCATTCTTTGAGGTCCTTTAGATTTGGAGAACTAAACGGCGCCCTTTAAATTTGTAGACGTAAGAGAATTTCAGTACATTTTAACAAGCCTACCTAAATTTGCAAGAACTCAAAACACATCATTTGATTCAAACGTTTTATAAAGGTGGATATAGGCTAAATGAACCCCAAAAGGTGCCTTAATTGCCGTGTGCAAAGTCCTGAGACCCTTGGAACACGTTCCTGACCGATAGTACGCACGTTCAACATGAAAGAAGATAGGCATTTCCTTTCGTAAAACTTGCTTAAAGAATTATTTCAAAATAAGTAATAAACGGCATGTCGCACTATATCAAGAAGGCCTTTTCTCTTGCTGACCTAACCCCATCACATCACACGGATAAAGACTGCAATTAGCGCGCTTTGACGGCGCGGACTTGCAAATGTGGCATGTTCATTAGCACGCCACTACTGCAGCCACTATGCATTTATCTCTTCGAGCAGGTCTTTCTCACCTCGTAGGCTGGTCGTGTAAGGTATAAGGATGAGAGAGAGAGGGGCCACAGGCGATTCCAGTTACCTTGACACCCTAATAGACTGCCTTTCCTCGACCGGTGCAATCGAGCAAACCAGTGGAGCAAAAATCATTAGGTAAGCATTGCAACATAATCACAATCAGATCTCCCGCTTCCATCTGTATACCTTTGCCCTCTCTCAAGGATAGGCTGTTTTTATACAGCACTTTTGAGCTTTTGCCTCACTCTTCTCGGAATCTTGTCACTTTCCTCCTCGTATATTACATCCTCCAGTTAAAAGAGATGCTGACTTCACCGCTGTTTAATCTGCGCGAGGTAAATGACCTCTCGGATGAGCTCGGGTCGCTATCTGCGGCTATAGAAGTATGTTATCACCGTTATTAGAGCACGTTAAACAGTGGCTGAGAGTGTAGAGACACCGGGCGAAATTGGAAGCTTATTGTGATTGATGGGTTCCTATTAGGCGCTCGCTGTTATCGCGGCGGATGGAGGGGAACGGGGCACTGAGTTGTAACACAACAGATTACCTGAGCCTGTAGTCTCCCGGAGGATGTTTAAATAAAACATAGTCGCTCCTTTTCTCCCCACACCTTCATTTTCACTCGCGGGCCACTCCACCTACCCAACGTCATGTGCAATTTGCCCGAGCCTCTCCACTCAATAAACTGACATCGCGCTCATTTTTCCTTTTATTTCCCCGACGATAAAAGAGTGCCGCGCGAGACTAGTGCGGGCAGGGAATCGCATTTAGGTCCGCGCGCTTCCACAGACCCTTTTTCTTCCCTTTCTTCCCTTTTTTGGCGCACTGTGCCAACATGATTGATTGTGACTCGCAAACCGGGTGTCCAGCTCTGCCCAACAAATGACTTTGGCCCCTACCAGTAGACCTTGACCAGACAGAAATCAATATTTCACCATTAAAATCTATCAAAGAAGAGTTAAGGCTGCAGCTGTCCAAGGCGCCCTTTTGAACATTAAATCCGACACTTGTAGTACACGGGTAATCAATATATAGTGGTTCACAGATCATTTGTGGTCACCTTTTTGGTCGTGATGGATACTTGGAGGAGTCGTGATTCATTTTGTCACCCCATTAAAGCGAACTGTGTCAAGTCGTTCCTTCATTTCATCTGGAAGAGATTCCTATTCCTCAAAGTATGAGGGAAGGTGTATTGGGGGAAGGGGAGGTGTGCTGGTAAATGAAGAGCACTGGCCTCCAGGTTCCCATTTCAATGAGAATCTATAGAGATTTTGTGTCTGGTGGAGTGTGAAAATCCCTTTGAGATAGAACAAACATTCTTGAAGACCAAACCACACGGCAGATACATACAGAATAGATGTCGGTACATTTGCCAGCCGTTACAGATTAAGTTTAAACAGGTCAAATACAGTATTTCAGATAGAAATGCTACAACTGCATGCAAACAGTGCAACCTTAGCCAATTTACACGACACATCAGTTATCAATGTTTATTGGTTATTGATTTTGTGTGTAGCTTGATCCATTGAAAGTGAATATTTATATCAGATTGCTTGTACTCAGAGACTGCATTCTGCTTTAACTGTACTGCTTTTCTAAGACGTATCCAGTGGCTGAAGCCATCGTCCCAGTTTGCTCAACCCATATGCTGTCTTATACCTGCTGCGGCGAAGATTATTAGTTACAAGCAACTGTCATTAAAAATGGATTTATTCACCCTCTGCAGGGAGCAGTTCTGCCCACCTGATCACAAGAGTGTGCCCTATCAGTATGGTGGGCTTTCTGACAACAAACCACCATACACTTATTAAATACAAATATCAAACATCATTCATATCCACCCAATTTTCTGTGAGTCTACTGCCTTTCGAATTTTCCACATTAAATTGTCTTAAGATTACTTATGCAGGGATAATTGTCACTTTATGTGGATATTCCTATACGGTCTCTGTATACACGCATATTAAACCGTTGTTTTGGTCAACATAAACAGTTTAATTAAATGAGAGTTAAAATATCCTATCACTTTATTCTATTATTTTTTATTTTTTGTAATCCAAATTGATTTTGTACAATCTTTGTGTTGTACAGATTATATATATATATATATATATATATATATATATATATATGGAAGGAATGGATTTCCTTACAAACACAGATCCATAGCACTAATAAAAATTCAGTAATCCAGTATTTGTATATCGCTTTACTCCCTGAAATAAATGAATTCATGCTACAAGACACTGCAGTTCAAAACGCATGTTGTGAGATTCATTGTTGCCAAGATAAGGAGATATTGAGGAGACAGTGAATATTTAGGCTGGAAGAGGCAATACGGAGATGGTACTCCTGTCACTACAAAAGGAGGAGGAGAAGAAGAGGCTGAAACGATAAGTGATTACGGTCAGACGCTCCATTCATCATCTGCTGCTGTGTGCAGTTTCCAGGGTCTTCACTTTTATCAGCACTATATAGACCGAATGTCAGTGCCCCTGAATAAATCTCCCTCTCAGCATCTACCTCAGACTGATCCACCATTATAAGACCTTGGTCCTGCTTGATCACCACATCAACCTCTCTTATGAGCTGCTGTATGGAAACTAAACCTTAACACATATATAAATAATAAAAAGGCAAGAAACAGTATCCACTAATGAATGTCCATAATGGACCAATGCAGTCATAAAGAATAAAATGTCTGAGTGTTGATGAAACACATTTTAGGTGTGTTCAAGATTACTGGGTTTGCTGCCAGTGGATAAACTAATGAGCTAATGTCGACTATGTCCTGGCTTTGTTGTTTCTTGCGGTGCTTTCTTCTCATTTCACATGATGGACGATACAGTTTGCGAGCCCATACATTGCTATAAAGCAGCTTAGTGTCCTGTCACTCTGTATTAGCAGCAGCGTGATGATAGAGGTGGTAATGTGATGTATTTCTTAACCTAGCACACTGCCTTCAGGAAAAAAAAAACATCACAACCACAGTAAAAAACGTGCATGTGACTGATATTAATATATCAGGGCTAATGGGTAAACACAGTAGAAAAGAGATGGACTATGTAGGCCAAGTATGGTTTAAATCGTTTGGAGAACACAATATCCATATAAATGTCAGAGTAAGAACCGTGGTTCAACAAATATGTTTGAAAGTCTGCATGTTGACAATGTATCCTATTCTGACAGGGTAGACGCCATATTTAATTTCTCAAGAAGAATAAAGAGGAGGCAGACGTGCGGTTCGTTCAATAGCTATTGCGCTGTAATAGTGTCACCAGACTCTTTTTATACAAAAAGATGTGTTTTCAATTTTTCTGAATGTCAACTGAATGACAGACACCCTACACTAAAGTATCGAACGGGCTTTTCCCTCAGCGCCTCGTTTTCATTTGCGAGCAATTAAATATGGCGTCTAGCCTGAATAAGGTCCATAATAAGGATTTCGTATTGCAGCTGTTTGAAAGCCCGGGTATTTTAGTAACTGCAGATTCAGAATAGAGTTCTGCTTGCCTGCGCATCCACTATCTGTTAATTGAGGCGAGGGAGAGAGCAGTTACTAGACCTGTCAGTGTTAATCAAGCCTCATCTCTTAACACAAGCCGCGTTTTGCAACGAGCTGAAGATTAATATTCCGACCGAAACAGATGATAAATCATTTGTACATAATTAGCGCTAGGCAAGGTTATAGCTGACACGAATTTTTATCTTAATTACGGGGGAAATTTGTTCCATTAATTTAATTTGTCGCGCACGGACGCGTCCGCGCCTAACAAAGTTAATCTTACACCTGTCAGTGCGCTGCTGAGGTAAGGCTGTGTCTCCAAAGCTAGTGAGCTAACTCGTCGTCTGCTGCATCCTAAACAGCATTCTTACTAACACAGAACTTCGTGTGTGTTGTGAGCTAATTCTTCTTTGAATCTTTTGGAAGTTGAATCTTTTCAGTGAATCGGGTGAACCGGTTCACAAACTGAGCGAATCTTTTATTAGGCTAAATGTACTCAGGTTTACTGAACCGAGAGCCGACTCGTAATTAGCCGAGAATCGAGTGAACTGATAGGCTATTAAAAGCGTTTGAAAATGTACCAGCTTAAGATTTTACGATTTTAAGTTTTACAAACAGGGTTTAGCTTAAGCCAGGACTAGTTTAATTAAGATATTTAAGCAACTTTTCCAAAAAAGAAAATATTACAGGTGTGTATCTTAACACAGAACAATGACACTGACATGATTTAAGATATGTCAGAGTGAGATATTTTTATCTTGGACAGCTCAAACATGCAATTTAGTCTGGGACTAGCTTAAACCTTGTCTGTGAAACTGGGGGAAAACGTTTTATTTGCAGACTGTTTTGTTTTTAACAACCGAAAATAACAAAACACACACATTAAATTTTAATGGTATATCAAAACGTAAAACTAAATTGTAGCATATGTAATGTAAATGCAAAATATATATATATATAAAAAAAAAAGTATATATATATATATATATAAATATAAAATATTGTTTTATTATTGTTTAATCATGACTGCAAAAATTATTTGGGACAAATAAAATTGCAATAAAGGCTCATTATTTCATTTCATAGCATAATTAATACAATTTCGAAAAAAAGCAGCTGGGTACTTTTATACTTACACAGATAATTTCAGCATGTCATAACATGAGGATTTAAAAAATGTCACGTGGTGACATAATTAAACAATGACGTGAACTGATTCTTTGAAATGAACTGTTAAAAAAGAATCGATTCGCTGAAATGAGTTGTTGACTTTCCGTGACTACCTGCAGAGCATCAAATAAAGTTTTGGGGTTGTCAGCATAGACTTATTGGTCAAGATTTTCAACTAACTCGCTGAAAAAAAAAACACATCGACATTCCTTCACACCATATCTGCCAGGAAGGGCTTTAGGTTAGTGTTTTCTGGGTTCAGTTGCACCCTGCTTACAGCCAGCACGTAATGTTCTCGCATTTCTTCTGATACTCCTAAACTTCAGAGGATCCAGTCATTTCCCATTCAGACCAAACCCTCTCTTGAATAACATAACATTTCAGTTTCTGTCTACTTAAGCTTAAGTCAAACATAAATAAAACAATACGTTCAAACGTATGGTAATTGTTCGCTGCCTAAAAGCAAACCATGCATTTAGTGACTAGATGTTTAAACCGTCTAAATTGCCTCAGGTGAAAGTGAGTAGGCCTACCTCTGAAAGCTCATCATCAAATGAAGTGTTGACCAAACTGTGGCACAATACTGCTCTCTGCTGGTCTTCAAATTTGTAGTTTAATTTCTCTTCTGTAGGCTCTACAATGTTAATTCCACAAAGTGTTTGAGCTACCAGACTTTATAGTTGCATCGGATGCGAAAGCAAAATAAATAGCTATTTTGTAGAACACCGGCTAGTCTTTCCCTTCAATAATTAGCAGAACCGATTCAGGTAACGTTTTTTACAAACACTTGTGCAGTGTTTTGACGCCCTCTCCTGGACATTGTCGAAGCCAGCGCTTTAAAATACCAAGACCATGATACTCAAGTGTAGTTTGACTTCTTGATGTTCGATTTAATAGCAAGGTATATTGCATTATAAATCTTCCAAATACAACTGAGAAAAAAATGCATTTATGAAATACTGCAATACAGATTTAGTACAAACATGAAATGATGGAGAAAAAAATAAACACTTTTTTTTGTATTCAAAAACTTGTGCAGAGTAACGTCCTCACAAATATAAACAAAACGGCTTATGAATTCTATGTCCTATATTAACATTTTAGCATTTCGAAAATGATATGCTTGTATATATGCAGAAATTGCTGCAAATACTGCTAACGTAGCAAACTGAGAAGTTTGTTAAAATATTTATGCAGAGGAAGAAAGTTGCACCATAAAATGAGGCTCTTGAAGTGCAGTTGTTCAGCATATATAATGTTCAATGGGGAAACCATCAAGTATTTGAGTTACTTTAAGTTTTGCTTAGAAATGATTTGAAAGAGATTAGAGAGAAATCTCTGATGTTTTTAAAGATAACATAAAGACTCTTCTGAGTTATGCCTTTTAGTAAGGCTATTGAAATGTTGTTTTTTTATTATTATTGTTTCCTTGATTGTTTGTATGTTTTATAAACCATTTTAAAACCGTTTCATGTTTTGCGTACATGTGAATATTAATCCAATTTTACAGTATCAGCCTGATTATGTGCACAAATACCTTCCCTTTACATTCAAGAAAGAAAACCAGATCGGCTAAGAGGTAAAGAAAGACACAGATGTCAAACTGTCCTTCTGAATGAGAAAGAGTGCAGTATTGTACAGGGCTGAGTTATAGTCGCTGAGAGGTCCTATAGTGTGCTTGTTCTCCAGTCTCGGAAAGAAGGAACCGCTGCCCTCCTCATATTTCGTCTAGGTAGAGGCTCTCTCTCTCAGCAGGAAGAGGCACTGATCTTCTCTGATACTTCAAGATCTGATTTGGCGACAAGAAACCGGAGCCGTCCTCCCCCCAGACGAATCAAATCCACAGCACTGTGAGAGACAGACAGAGCGGGATTCAAATGTCAGGGTTAAAAGAACACATTTATATTGCAGAGGATCATGCCTGGTGAAAATGTTGCGTTAACACTGTGATTGCAAACATTATCCGCTAGCCGATGATGTACATAGAGCGTTGACCTCTGGTAGTCTGCGCCAATGAGACTGGTCCCATTCACTGCCAGGATTCTGTCACCAATGCAAAGTCGCCCATCTGCAGCAGCTGGTCCATCTGGAATCAGTGTCCTGATGTAGATTCCAGGAGAGTTCAGAGGAGTATGCTGTGTATAGAGAGAATGAGAAAACAGAGACCTATTTTTTGCCTTTCTCTTAAATATCATAATATCAATCAGAATTGTGTGCAAAAACTGTCTAGTAAATAGAAACTGATCAGCACAATATATAAGTCTTTTGCTGTTTTATAATAAAATTGAGGGTCTATAAATAAAATAAAATAAATAAAAATTATTTCTCTTAACTTGTCAATTGATTTTTAGTTTTCACAACTGGGCTAAATTTAAAGACGCAACATTTTTGCACACACTTTAAGATAGTGTTTTTCAACCCAGACATCCTTATTGCACGTTTCCTTACACCTTCAAAGTGAAATGAGTGGGACTTTTTAGATTTATCCGAAACAAAATGCCATTGTAGGAATTTTTAATAACATTGGTTGTTGTGCGTTTTGCAGGAGTTTAGAAATGAAATGTCCAGTGAGCAGTGCTGTTTATTTATTGTGAAACAGGCAAGCATGAATCTGGCAACATTTTATTATGCTGATTGCTGTATGTATCATGGCAGTTGATGTGATATGTCCGGTCAGTGGAGCTAAAAGGTTAAAGGAATAGTTTACCCCAAAATAGTTCAGGCTGTTTTGGGTCACCATTGACCACAATATTCTTTTTTTTTCTACCAGGGAAGTCAGTGGTGACCCAAAACAGCCTGGATACAAACTTTCTTTTGGCAGAACAAAGAAATTCATACAGGTCTGGAACTGTCCCTTTAAGGCTCTATTGCATTTAAAAAGTGTACCGCTTATTGCAAACCTAACTAATGGTGTTAACAAAATCAAAATAAAGTGAAAACACAGATATTTAGCTCACTTCTTCAAGCCTTTGAGCTCTTTTATCAGGACTTGTGTTATTCGTTATTCTTGAATTCAGTGCTATGCTATACCGGGTGAGCTACTGAGCAAGTTTATTGCATCAGAAAAGCCGTTACTATGGAGCTTTTATGTGATTAAAATCAAAATCAATGTTACAAATCATGCAGGACATGATTTACAAAGGAACCACACATAAACAAGGTTTCCTTTTTTTGAAAATATATTTTGTGTGAAAAGCAATATTTGATGTTTTATTACCACTAGTGTTCAATTCACTTGGACATTGTATAATTTTATGAAGGGGTTAGGTGGTGTTAACTACAGTGTACTTAAAAGTAAAATGTACATTGTTTTGTCAGATGGACAGACTCTCAGAATAAAGGTACAAAAGTTTTCAAAAGGTACACTTTTGTACCTAGGATCATAGAAAGGGCTTAGCCTAAGCAAGGATTAGGCTATAGTTCAATTAGTACATTTAAGTTATTTATGAACATGTCAGTTTAAGTTTCTTTTACTTGAAACAGCATTTGTCTGTGAAACTTACACCTGTACTAATATGTACCTTTAAAGTACCAAAATTGACCCTTTAGAACATGTCCCTTTTGAAGAGATTCCGCCCCAGTGAGAGCTTTTGTACCTCTATTTCTGAGAGTGTAGTAAGAGACACATTTTGCCCCCAATGAGCCTACGGTACATTAATGAGCATCATTAGGTCTAGGTTTTGCAACAAATCTATATTGTTATGGGTTTTACTCATAGAACATTGACCGCCAGTGTTAAATTTCAGCTGAACAATAGTGCAGAGACTCACAAGCCCATCGATAAGTCCCATTCCCAGGCCGTAAGGTCCTTTATCCAGGTCCACTACAAAGACGGAACAGATATCATCAGAGTTTGGGGCCAGATGAGAGACAGGGACAGGGAAAGGAAAACCACAACCACTCAAAGGGCCTGGAGTGGGGCAGGGATAAACAAACAAACACACACAGGACTCAGTGCTCATTGGATGCACACACAGACTCCGTAGTCAGGCCAGTAAACAAAATCAATATGTTCTCAATGGGAAAACGCATCTGCTGTGCATGCAAACAAAGTTATTAAATGATGCAGAGAGTAAACACATAGAAAACTGACAGAACTATACACAGAGAAATCTGTGCATATGTTTATATGAAATAAACGCATGCACTGCACACATAAACTCGTTCAAGTGAAATAAAAGAAATGTACACAAATCAGACATGATTATATGTCTGTCATTGTGTAATCAAAACTAACATGTGCAAACACTACCAGAGTCATTCGTACTACACAGTACACTTTCGTGTCTGCATTATGACGCAGATTTTTTTAAATATCTTATTCATGTTCATTTACCACAATGAAGAAAATATAGCAGCAATTTTGTTACTCAATTGTCCTTACTTTATATCATTTAAATCGTTTATAATGTGACTTTAATGTTTCGTAATGTGCCTTTAAGAAAAGCCAGCTCTTTAATGATGACATCATGCTCCAGAAAGTGATATACTGGTAAGTAAAATTGTTAATTATGGATTTCATTAATTATGTGGTTGATTGATTTATTTCAGTATTAGTTTGTCTTTGAAACACTTCCAGCTTGATAAATTGCTATTATCAATCAAAATATACTTCCAAATATCAGAATAAATGGTCATTAATGCCACAATAGTCCCTATCCTGTTGATGATGCAAACATTTTCTTGAATTTTAAAAAAATTCAACAGCTCAAACAGCTGATAAAAACATCACAAAGCCTTTTTTGACACAAGTCAAACTGATGGACTGTAGTGGTGTGGATTATTATGATGTTTTTATCAGCTGTTTGGACATTTTTATCCAAAAATGTTTTTATCATTCTGATGGCACCCATTCACTGCAGAGGATCCATTGGTGAACAAGTGATGTAACGCTGATCAGCATCTACATTTTGAAAGGAGTAGCCTATTTAAGCAAATGCTCACTATTCCTTCAAATAAAAGCATGTTTAAACTCCAAAATAATCTTCTTATGGATGTACTGTGTAACAGGAATGACCCAAGAGATAAAGTCTAGCAGAAAGAACACACACATCCACGACCCAAAAGGCGTTTTTGACTTGCCTTCAATGCCATTGCTGATGAAGCCATTGATTTTCTTGTGCTCTGGAGTTGAACGCATGCAACCATTGGATTTTGTGTGAGAGTGTGTATGTGTGTGCTCTTGTGAAGCATGCTCAGGGTAGTGGGCAGGATTGGACTGTGTGTTGGAGTGTATATACGTGTGTTCCGGATATAGGGGCGTATTAGGTGGAGTCAGTATACAGGAAGAGTCTGTCGCTTGGGTTTGGTTGGCGTAACGGATGCCGGTCCCGTTTCTGTAGTGAATGCTATGCGGCGGCTTGTCTCTGGGTCGTTCCTCGGCTCCAGCTCCCTCTCCTCTTCCTCCAAGACCCGCCGAGGAGCCCCGTACTTCCCCCTCTCCCTCCCCACGCAAAGGAGGTGCTGGATGTGGACTGGAATGAGGCTGAGGAGGCTCACGCTGGAGAACCGAATTACCAAGTTATCATCATTTTATTACATTTTCTCACAGAGCAAAGCAGAAGTTGACAACACTTAGTTAAAAAAAAAAATTATTATTTTGATTATTTTGTACAATAATTTGAAAACACAGTCACTCCACAGTTAAAATAAATATGTGACCCTGGACTAGAAAACGTGTTTTAAGTTTGCATGAGTATATTTGTATCAATAGCCAAAAATAGATTTTATGGGTCAAAATGTTATTTTTAATATAAGTAAAGATCATGTTCCATTAAGATATTTTGTACTTTCCCCTACCGTAAATATATCAAATCTTTATTGTATTTGATTTTGTTTTTATATTTGTATTTATATTTATATATTGCACCCTCAGATAGCAGATTTTCAAATTTCATCCTAACAAACCATGAATCAATGGAAAGAATATTTATTCAGCTTTCAACATCAAATAAATTGACACATAAGGTTTTGTGATCTAGGGTCACATATGGTGACCGCTGTATAAATTAATTGGATTGGCTGCCCTCTGCTGGAAACCCACAGTATATTGGAGAAATTTTATTATCTTTATATTTTTTATGATCTACCTGTGTTACAAAAAGAAAGATCTTTTGTTAAAGGGTATTTAATAGGGATTTGCATTTTGTTGATTTCAACAGCACGAGTAGTTAAAGTTAAAGTAGATAAATCAACACTGAGTACCCTGGTGGAGGAAGAATTATACCATATGGCAATTAAACTGATGACAGAAACAAATAAACAATGAAATAAGGCTTGGATAATCTGTAAACAATGTCGCAACACTGGACAATTTGCAGTGTTTCTTTGTAGACTGCCTCACACATGGCCATAATTTAGCCGGCAGCTCCTAATCAAACAGCTAATCTTGTAATCCGATTAAGAATGACTCTCATGTCTAGAATTTAAATCTTAGTGTTCTGAGCTACAGTCCTTAAGCTAGTTCACATTTTTTAAGAATGACTAGCAAAAGCCAGATGCTGATGAATATATCTTAATAATAATGTAAGGACCATATGACTCTGAATACTGGAGTATTGGCTGCTGAAACAAATTAGTATAAAAAAAACAGTAAAAAAGAAAACAGTTATGTTAAGATATTACTGTTTTTACTGTGTGTTTAATAAAATAAAAGCAGCCTTGGAAAGAAAAATACTTTTTTTCAAAAGAAGTTCAACACACTTTTAAAGGGGTCTTCTTTAAAAAAAAATCATAAAAATGAGAAACAGAAATAGCCTTTGCACAACCACACCATTTTTCTTTGCGTGAACATTTGGATGGCATTACGCAAATATTTCCACATTGCGACGCAGACATGTGGGTGCATGTTTTCATGAGGTGCTTTAGCCTTTTCTGGATCAGCCTTCTTTTTTTAGATATAATAAATCCTTTTGTGGGAGACTTTGTAACTAAAAAATCATATACATGCACAAACAGGTATGCATAACACACTAGAGAGAACAGAAATCGCATCGTATGAACCCTTTATCCAGTAGCGTGTTACTAGTATCTTCTTAGAAAAATTCTACCTGGGATTCCTGACGGTCTGCACAGCCATTAGAAGGATGGGGCTTGGAGCGAAGACCCCAAACGAAATGCCGAACGTAAAGTAATTGGCGGTATATACTGTCCTCCACACTGTCACTCTCCAGGTCCACCTTGAATCCAGCGCTCGGCAGCACAATCGGAGGGTGGTTCTCAAAACTCTCCAGCAGATCAACTATCAAAAAGATGCATATGCATAATGTGCACAAAGTCTCTGGAAATCAAATCGACATTACTCATTTAGTTTCTTTAATGCGTCTACCTGTTCTGTAGATATACGACTCATCTTCACTGCTTGGTTGCCAGATTGGTAGAGGGCCGAGCTCCGCCATGAGCTGGTACTGTGTGAGGATTCTGTGAAGCTGCACAGGCTTCAGAGATGGATGCTCTGCACACAGAGCTTTCCAACTCATCTACAAACACACACACACACACACACACACACACAGGGTTTCCATGTTTCAAGTGAACATTATGGGGACACAGATGTAATGGTTTTTATGGTAATTATGTCCTTAGGGGTATGTACCCCTAAAACTACACCTTCCACAAAATTTTCTCCTATATTAGATTTTTCAAAAAGATTATTCATGTATGATATATAATCTTTATTTCTTGTTACTAACACATTACAAAAGCTAATTTTCCCCCAATAATCAGTAAAAGAGCTTTTTTTTCACTCTAAAGAAATAATTTTAAGTAGTAAAACTGCAGTCAATCTATCTGTTAAAAGTGTTTGCTACACAAATATATCAATTTATTTTATGATCACATGGTTTTTACTTTTTTACAGTATATATATATATATATATATATACTTTATTTATAACAAGAAGCTTATATTATCAGTGACATACTGAAATATATATTTTAAACACATAATTAACTGTAAATAAAACTGTAATTAAATGTTGTTGTTTTTTTTTTATCACTGACACAAACAGATTGAATATTATTTGAAGAACCCGATTTACTATATTAAACAGATATGAACTGTGTTACCTGTGAAAGCTGTTGTGGGGGCGTGGCCAGGATGCTCACAGTGCTACAGAACTTGGCAAAGAATTTCTGGACGAGATGACTGTGGCCCCCTCCTTTAGCCCAGTCCAGTAGCATCTTCACACTAGCCTGGATCTGCAGGACCCGAGAACGCTGAAACCAGCCACGCGCGGGGCCTAAAAACACATGGATGTATATGAAAACACTAAACCAACACTTTTCAGAATCATGGCGTACTGTAACTGGTTCCAGGGAAAAATCACAGTTTCTTAGAGTATAACACGTCAAACTGTGTGAGTGTAAGAAGGTGTTTGTGTGTAAGACCAGCTCTGAGCCTCTGTCTGTTGTAACATAAAGAGGATTACGGGTGTCTGGAGAAATAATCTTCACCTGACAAAGAGTAATGCACACAAAAACGACATATGTTTCGCACTACCCTTTAAAAAAGGAAACTGGTACTGGGTTTGTAACAAGCCATACTAACAACATAATTCCAAAAACAACTATGGTTATTAAATATACTGGATTTAAACATACAGTACTGTTCAAGAGTTAGGATGCATTCAACTGATCAAAAGTGATAGTAAAGATATAATCTTTTATGTTATTTTACTTAAAATAGATTACGTTTTTTTTTATTGTAGTTAATTTAAATGTAGTTTTCCGAATGAATGAAGGAATGAATATTTTGCAGCACAACTGGTTTCAATTTTTTATAATATATATGTATTACTAAAAATTAAGTTTTGCCATCATAGAAATAAATTAAAAATTATATATTCAAACAGTAAATGGTTATTTTAAATTGTAATAATATATCATAACACTTCAGTTTTAATGTATCTTCACCTTGGTAATTTTAGTATACTTTTTCACCAATAAGAATCTCACTTAAAAACCATCCCTAATATATTAATCAATTACTGAATTAATCTTAATGTTAAGCAAGTGAACAATGACTTGCTATATATCTTTGTAATTGTGCTATTGTTGTATTAGAAGAGAATCCTGGACATTCTGCTGAATATTTAAAAAAATAAATACATTAATTATTTATTAATTATTTATAAAGTATATTATTCCCTAAGAACTGATTGAGAAAGTGCTTTGGCTGACAATTTAGAGTATCTACTATACAACACTAGAGGGCAGAATAAATACTTGGTTGCAATTAATCAGTTACCATCTTTTTTTTTCCTTATTTGTAACTGCTTTCACCGCTTTTCTTCTGCCTGCAATTGCTGACACAATACCTAGGTCCTGTCGTTGCCATAGCAGCATCCTTAATGAAAATATATGACAGTAATACTTGAGTGTGTCTCCTGAGTCTGTGTGTGTGCTACACAGAAATCAAACAGGGGAAAAAAGTGAACTAACCTTTATCGATGAGTTGATTGAAGAGTGAGACGTTGGTGAAGAAGAAGAGGTAGGCAAACATTTGACTCTGAATCTCTGAATGGACCTGGTACTGTTGCAGCAGGTCTGATGTAGTCTGAAACACACTCACCACCCTGCGCACCGCCTCTGGTATCACACACACAGCACACACACACACTCCAACAGCCCGCCGGCACTGCTCTGATGCAGACTCCGTCCCAAATGGGTTACAGTCCAACAGCCCAGGCAGCACAACATACAAGGTCTGAAATGTAAAGAACAGCCACTTGTTATAATAACAGGAATAACCAGACACCTACAGATACACATTATTTACAGAGCTGTCAATTTAATGTATTATTTATAAATAAAATTGTCTATAATAAATAATACATTATAATAATACAGTATTTTACTGTATTAAATACAGTTAAAACAATAATATTTTAAAATACTACAATTTAAAATGAAAGTTTTCTATTAATATGAAATATACTTATATATGTTTTTTTTTTATATGTAATTCATTTCTGTGATGGGAAAGCAACATTTTCAGTCATTACTCTAGTCTTTAGTGTAACATGAGCATTTACTTATTTTTTTATAGTGCTGTCAAATGATTAATCACGATTAATCGCATCCAAAATAAACGTTTTTCTTTACATAATATATTTGTTTGTACTGTGTATATTTATTAAGTATATATAAATACAAACACATGCATGTATATATTTAATGAAAACATGTTATGTTTATATATTAAATATATTTAGATATAATATCAAATATAATAAAATAAAATGTATAAATGCATTTATATGTAATACTATCAAAATATATACTGTTCGAGTGTGTTTTAATATAAACATAATAAATTAACTTAGCATAAACAAATATATTATGTCAAGAAAAACTTTTATTTTGGATGCGATTAATCTAGATTAATCATCTGACATCACTATTAAATACATAAAGTGATTTTTTTTCAGCAAAGTGAAAGTGAAAGTAAATTCAATGTATTTGGTAAAATATATACACATACTAAAGATCCTTAGTTGCGATCTAAATTCAAATGTCAATACATTTTGATATTATAATGTCATAAAATAATAAAAAGCATGTGCACAATTCTTTTGATAAAATACACAAAAAAGACAACATTATACACACACAGACTGGCAGGAAGCCTAAGTAAACATATTAAGTATAAACATGTACACTACTTTGTTTGGGGTCAGCAATATTTGTTGATTGATTGTAGGGAATAAATAGTTTTATTCAGCAAGGATGCATTAAAAAGGATTGTAAAATGTTACAAAAGATTTCTTTCAAATAAATAATAAAGTTTTATGATTTCTACAAAAATTACCCAGCATCCTCTTTAAAAAATAAAATATTATAATACTACTTATAATACTATGTATTTTGATAGTGACATTTTGTAATGACATTTGACATTGAATTTATCCAAACACAAGAAAACAAACAAATCAGTCAGTCAAATCTTTGTCAACATTTTATTAATTATTTGAGGGGTATTAATGCACAGTTAATACACCAGGGGAAAAAGAGAGAGAATAATAGTTTAGATTCAGAACTCTTGCCAACCTAGGTAAAAACTTTAAAGGAATAAAAGATCACTTTGTCCATTACTCTCATTATTGGATAAGCATTTATAGATTTAACCGTTTCTAGAGCATCTGAATAAAATCTACGTTTTTGGATCATTTAATTTGTACCTGCTCAAACTCATTTCTAATCAAACACAATGACTTTTATTTGTAAACTTCTTTGAGGACGTTCTCCGATGGGTCAAACTCTAACTTCGTAAATCCTCATTTCACACAAAAGTTGAAGTAATGAAAAGAATGACTTTTAAAAACTGGTAGGGGGCTCCACTTTCTACAGACCCCCTTAGTACAAAATTCCACAGCACACAATCAAATTCACCAAAATCTCTACCAACACTCCATATTCAAGCCTATTTCATGGGATTACAAGTGCACTAAATACAGAAACACACGCCTACATACATTCATGCTCGCACACGCTCACACACATACACACTGCGTATAGCGGTTTGGACAAAAGGACATTTTCAACATGTACTTTGACCTGTATAGAAAAGCGCAAGATCATATTCAAATAGTTTAAAGCAAATATGTCACAAAGAAAGAAGCAAAGAAGCAAAAGAAAGCGAATACAGTTCGCACCAAGCTTTGGAAATCATATGTAACGTTGCAGTAGTGCTTCCGACTGCAAGCTATTGCTGTAATATCGAAATAAATCTGTTGCAGTGTCATGATCATACAACGTCTGCATATGTTTACGCCACGTAATCTAGGAAGACGGGTAATTGAAGCCACGCACAATATTCCTAGCGGAAACTACACGCCACCTTTCGTGTCGTGAGATGGCCAATCCACAACTAAACTTCCATTGAGAAAGATACATTCTACTGGGCCACACCCCCTGCTCAAGGTACATTGCTCTTCTAAGGTTTCGTTACAGCTCGGTGACAGTATAAAGCACAACATAGTCAGAAATGTCATGGAGCAACACTGAACCCTTATCTCAGATTTAACCTGGCAACCTGATGACTCTTGTCTTCTACTCATGTTCATGTTTGAAGGGGAATCTCATAAAACTGTGAAGAACATGTTGCACTTTAATGCACAATCAAACAACAGTGTAAAAAATGTAATGTACTAAATTTTTATTTTTATTAAGAATTATTTACCACCCTATACATTTTTGGGAGGGTGTCGGGGATTAAATATGATGCAAGAATGTTGAACATGCCAAGGTAGCATTATAAAAAAAATAAAATAATTCTGTTTAAAGAAAATAACGTTTATGCATCTAGATATTTTGGCATAATCCAATACATAATCCTGTCCAATGATTTATCGCATCCAAAAATAAATATTTTTTGCATTATATGTGCGAGTATACTGGGTATAATTATTATGTATATATAAATACACACATGTATATATTTAAGAAAATAGCTTATGTTCATATATATTATATATATATATATATATATATTTATAGATGATTTAATTTATATTACATGTAAATATATGCTGCATGTGTGTCTTTATATACACATTATAAATAGACACAGTACACATATATAATGTAAACAAAAGCATTTTTTGTAGATGTGATTAATCGTAATTAAGCATTTGACAGCACTAAAATTAAAACGTATTTTTTTATATATAAATATAAACATGTCAAGATTATTAAGAAATAATATTTTAGACAATTTGCATTTAATTTATTGCATTTTCTTAAGAGTTTTCTGAGATTCTCCATTATAAAAGCCAACCATTTACAGTGCAGTAGGGGATTTCGGCGTGACGGAAGCCACATTTTTATGTGCCATTGATGCGGGAGAGTTAAAATAAGAACTGCTACAGTATTTTATGTCAGAAACGTGGGACTCGATGGCAAGGTAGACTAACTGCTTCACAATTTCATGCGCAACATTCCTTAAGGTAGATTGGCTACTAGCACCACGACATACCAACCCTACATTTGTTAAGCAACTATGAGATTAAGATCACATATGCAAGTATTAGTATAAAATAAACATATGCAACTTTTAGCTTTTTTTTTTCTCATTAGATAAATATATTTGTAATAATTTATCCTTTTTCTTTTACCACTTATGACCTGTATGCTAATAAATTTATGGCAATTTCTTTTTCATGATTTCAAGTACCTCAGTTAGAATTATTAGGGTTTTGGAATACATAATTTATGTTGCAAATTATATATTTTTTTCAATCTATAATCTTTTTTACAAACTGAGGAAGAATAAAAAGACGCACTGCTTCCATAAGTCACCTTCAAGGGGACCGTTATGGCTTCAAACATCATTTCCATTTCATATTTGACATAGATTTGCTTTCTAAATTGGGAAACGGAGGACGGGCTTCCCTCGCACGTATCACACGGATCACATGGCAGGCGTTCGGGGTGGCCCGTCTGTGATCAGTTTCTCTCGTGTGGTGGATTTATATAGCGGAAACTGATCCGAGATCTCACAACACAGAGCCGCTCGTTTGGAGAATGGAAGCCTAACAGTGCCTGCAAAGTGCAAGATAAGGAGGGAGGGGGAGGAGGGGTTAAAGTGCAATACCAGCGTTTTTCTCAAACAGGCCTCAGTCAGAAGCTTGGGAATCAGTAAGTGCAGGACCGTTCAGACGTCACGTTTGTTTCTCTGATTCAGAGACGTTGGGATAAAGCCTGCAGTGAGCAGTCTGATTGTGCTCTTCAATGCTTCACACCACATGCTTGTGCACCCAAAACACTCTCACTATTGCATACAGCCACTGAGATCTTTAAGTGCATTCCACACACAATGCTTGCACTCCTATCCAAAGTGAATGGAATGGGTGATTCTGACAAAAACATGTTCACCCTAAAATCGCATAAACAAAAAGCAAACATATTTGACTATAAAAGTAATTTAAGCATTGTTTACATTGCATTAAGCGCATAAATCATTTGTTTTTTGGTCAAATTGAATAATAAATTAAAGTAATCATTTAGGCAGTACAACAAATACTACCATAGTGTATAAATTCTAATGCTTTTCAAAAACTACAACAAAAAAAGGAAAACTTTTTTTTAAATTGATAATAAGAATTGTTTAGAAGCCTGTTTAGTAATAATACTATTAACAATAATAATGATGATTATGATGATAATAAACTTGCAGATCTGATATATAAAATTCAGATATTCAAAATCTAAACTTTTTTTCAATTTATAATTCTTCATATTCTAACTTTCTCACAAGTTTCTTTCTTTATTAAAAGAGATCATTATGAAAACACAATTTTGACTTTCTTGTAGTTGCATGTTTATATCTTATAATTCTTTTTTTTTGTCATAACTGTGGAAAAAGTCGGGTTCTAACAGCAATATGCAATTACCTTATTTATTTATTTTTACCCATACCCATAAAAATGAATAATCCTAAAACAGTCCCTTTTTTTTTTGTACAACATAATTAAATTTTTCTCTGCTTTGATTTTAAGGTGAAATATTTCATGTCAGGTTTTGTGAGATTCACCCAAAGTTCTTGTTTAAAATTTTCAGTTTGAGTCTTACGGTCTGTTCACACAGGATGCATTTTTGAATTCCACTGCAGCTTTTCCATTGGTTTTCTATGTAATGTGCACTAGATGGACATGCGTGTCATCTCACACACGGCACGGCAATCTAAGTACACAACGCTCAAGATAAAAGTTTAAAACTTGCATATCTAAAAATTCATAACTTTTTCATTCGATAATCTTTGTGAATGACCTCTGAAGTTTAAGCAAGGACTGATGACATCATAGATGTCAAAGGGCATTCCTATGCTTTGGAGAATTCCATATTTCCTCCTAAACATGTAGTCATCTATTATCATTGATTTGAATTTCTCCAATCGTCTGCACTGTATACTCCTTCTACATTAAGCACCACAAGCTTTGATTCCCATAAAAAAAAAAACAATCAGACAAAATGAAAGCACACAGCACTACCAGATTTAAAGGCAGTTAAAGGTTTTAACGAAGACCTCCAGGTCAACTGCAGCAAACTACAAACTACTGCGAACAGCCCAAAGGGACGCTGGATGAGGAGTTACGCAAGGCTACGCGCTTAGACCGCTCACGATTCAGAGCAAGAAGAGACAGGACAAGAAACCACAAAAGCAACACTATTGCACAGTAGCACACTGTTACAACAGCTGTCAATCTAAATCCAACCCTCCATTCAGCTGCCACTGACGAAACAATCCCAAACACACCCGAGGAAAAGCAACCTAAACGATGACCAACGTTTTTGACGCACCTTGCTTGAAACCGATGGATGGAAATGAATTGCTTTGAATATATTCATATATAGATATAGATATTATATATACACAGCAGAGTATAACCGTGATGAAATGTTAGCAGTAAATTAGCTCATCATGCTAACTGAATGAGATCGATATTCTTGAAAAAAAAAATGTTCAAACACTTCATGAAACCACCAGACATGATGAAAGAACTACCCCAAAATAATGTAGAAATGTAATTTCTGCTCTAAAAATGGGCCTATGTATATATATATATATATATATATATACCGTATATATCAACTGGGAGCTTAAATGTTATTGACTCAACTTATTAAAACAAACTATAAAAATGGAATGAAAAACCAACAGGAGTAATATATATCAGTATACACAAGCACACACATAATGTATATACTCAGTTTAAAAAACACGTAGATCAGTGTGAAATCAATACAAGAGCAAATCATTCGCTGTTTTTCATCCCTCGTTCTGCCGTTCATCTTTCTGAGCTCGTTCTTCTGTGCCATCCTTCGATTTCTGTGACCGAATTGACTAAAGTTTAATCCGGAGTAGTTCGGAAAGCATCCCTTCTGGTGTTGACGGATTGAAAGCCGTGTTACTCAGCGGTCAGCATTTTCTTAGTTTTGCCTCGTTTCTTTATAGGGGGCTGTGTGTCTCTGGTCTGGGCTGGATTCCCACTGTCCACTGGGGCAGGGGGTGTGGTTTGGATGTTGATTACAGGGTTGGGGGCGAGGGTTTGGGTTTTTGGGGCTGGGCTTATGGTTTGGGGAGGAAGTGGAGCTGGAGCGGGGCTGTAGCTCTGAGTCTCTGCTGGGAAGGGGGATGTCACCAGGTGGTGCTCTTTGGGCTTTCGTCCCCTCCTCTTGCCAGGCACTACGTTTTTCATGTCCTTCTGTAAGCCATTGCTCTCTGGCTCTTTTTTCTTGTTGTTGGTCAACTCGTTGGTAGACGCCCGAAACCAGTTCTGTGCACATTCAAGTTTAAAGAGGAACAGATAATCAAGGACTATTAAGGGCTTTTCACACTGTGGTTAACCCCGGGTTATCTGCGTTCTAAACACTGCTTTTAACCCCGGGTAAAGACGCTTTTCACACCTGTAATTTGAAAGCGGTGTTAGCACCGCATTTTACCCGGGGTTATGAAACCCTGCTTCGGAGCAGGGT
>JAUCNO010000626.1:12494884-12519931 GCA_032353835.1 Enteromius viviparus | reverse complement strand
TAGACTCTTTATCCCAATTTAAGGCTCAGTTGAAAACCTATTTATTTAGATTAGCTTATCTTACATAATTGCTGTTCAGAATTGATATTATTTCTACTGCTGTCACTTTGTAATTGCTGTTAATCATGTATGGTTTTATTGTCTTATTCCTTTTATATTTCTGCTTTTTTGTACGGTGACCTTGAGTGGCTTGAAAGGCGCCTCAAATAAAATGCATTATTATTATTATTATTATTATATTTATTTTTATTACAACTATTTTAGTTATACTATTTGTGTGTTTCATAGAAAAAGAAAAAGAAGTCAAGACTGTTTTACAATGACAGTTTTAACGGTTAAAGAATGGCTGTTATGCAAATGTTCGTAAGGGAGATTGGGAATAGCCGTTTAATGTAATTTGGGCACTTTACTGAAAATGTCTTTTAAGAACATGGAAGATCTCTATAAATAATTCAGCGCAGTGGAATGACTAATAGATTTGTAGTTTCCTGAGGGTGTAAAGTGGGCCCTCTACTGGGACATTCGGCAGATCAGAAAGAAGCATCCACTCCCATGACATTGTGGCTCACACTCAATTGTTAAATAAAATGTTAGTGTTTAAATCTGTACCAAACACAGAATTGATTGATATCAAATTGAACAGTCCTTTAAAGCAAATGCCACACTTTCTCAGAACAGAAAATGTTTACTAGGCAGCAGCAACCAAGTAAAACCTAATCTGAAACTGCGACATCTGGTGGCGTGGTGGAGGAACTGCTGAGATGTTGTCTACACAGATGTTAGTTGATGTTGTAAATATAAATTCTACTGAATTTTGAAATGGTTTCATTAAAGGCAGATGAAATGACATTTACTTAACATGTTAAACAAGAAATATTCAGTCTATATCAGCAGAGAGCAAAGAACATGTATTTTATAGAATAATTAGTCATACATTATATTAGGCTGCATTATCTATTAGGTACTTACATCAAAAAATAACTGCAATGTACTTGTTGTGTTCATGTTTTATTGCAATACGCTATTATGGTGGGATACGGTTATAGTTAGGGACAGGTTTAGTGGTATGGGTAGGTTTAAGGGACGGGTCAATAGTATAAGCAGACGTAAGAGCACGTAGCTGTAGAACGCACCATTTTCCCACAAACTAGGCAACCTTTGTTCCAATCGGCTTAAAATTTTGTATATGCAGCAACTTGGTCCAAACTGGCACAAGTCTATATGAGGACATTGGTGTATCTCAAAAAACATGGCCTCTATCGCCCAATGAAGTCTGAGCACTTATAAGAGCAGGTTAACGTAGGCCAACCGGAACAAAACTCTCTGGGCACGTTCAACTAAAAACCCTAAAGGTCTGTAAGAATTTTAAAAAAGATCGGCCACTAGTTGGCTAGTTTTGCTCTGTAATCATGTCGTGCTTCACACATCCACACCATGTGCGTTTCATTTGATAGACCCCCTAATAATGAGCAACTTTGCCTCAAGAACAATTGCTGTCAATCAAATCGTCATTAATTATTAACAAATATGTAAAAAACCTACTTTTTCAAACTAGTGCCTGGCCAAAACAACTGCAGTAATTATCTATGGACTCTCTAGAACAAAAATTATCAAACGAATGTAGAATTTTCTCTTTGATTAGCTATTGGCTCATTTAGAAAAGGGGAGTGGTCAGGTAAACCAATTAGCCTATAGAAAAAAATAAAAAAAACTACACTTTACAAAAATTGGTGCGAACATGTGTCACATGACTCTTAACAATTATGCAAAGTTCCATGGAAATCGGTCAATAGGTGGCGCTATAACTGGTAAAAATGAATTAAAAACCCAGTTTGTCTATACAAAAACTTGTTCATATATTAACAGAAACTAGTATCAGGTCTTTAGCCCAATCTCGATCAAAATCTGGACTCTCTAGATTAATAATTATATATATATATAAACTATTGAATTTTGTACTTTGGTTAACTATAACAGGGTCGTTTGAAAAGGGGCGTGGCCATATATAATTAAAAGTCTATAAAACCTAAATAAACACACAAAACTTTATGAAACATGGTTAAAACATGTGACAGATGAGTCTTAGCCATTTTGCTCATACACATTTTTTTTTTACAAATTTTCCACATAATCGTTATAGTGAAAGAGAAGACTTGCAATAACTGTCATCTATCATTTATTTAAAATATCTAAAATTGCAACACAATGTGTGTGAATTTATGCCCTTGTACGTGTGTGTGTGTGTGTGTGTGTGTCTGTATTAATATAATAGGTAATCCATGTAATTTCTGTGTGTGTGTGTGTGTGTGTGTGAGTGTGTGTCTGTGAGCCTATTGTTCATTTTTGATGTGCTTCAGTGTCAGCCATACATTCAGGTTGTGCCTTATACAACCTCAAAGGCCTTAACAATGCTTGAACCCCAGTTATTGCTGCTTGCAACTATATTTATAAATGTAATTACAGAACTTAATTACAGTTGTAACTACATATAGGTATTTTTACAAAAAAAAATACAATGTAAAAACATGTATGCACACAATAAGTGCATTATAGCAAATTATTAACTTCAATGTAAATGCAAGGCCACCTAATATAAAGTGGGACCAAATAATTTGGTTAATGTAAGCTTAACGTAATGAATAATCAATTCAAACGTGAGTATTACATTACAACAGTATGCACGTTTTTCTTTGCATTTATTGATTAACCACACAACATAGAAAATGCATAGAATGCAGGACTCAAATAATGATTCAGAGAGGAGGACGTCTCCTTGATAAAAAGCATTGGTATGAAATAACATGGTTTAAATACAAATACAAAAACTGGGGCAATACAAACATTGCAGCAAAATCACAATCACAAATACCTTCTTGTGAAAGGTTCACATTTTTTATGCAGAGCAAATCAGCAGAGTGGCCATAACAACACAAAGCTTTCAACTTTTCTGAAACACACCCAAACTAGAAAAGGCACAAATGATATTTACAGCGAGGTCAGGGTTAGGTTTCAAGTGGATTCGGTTTCAATAGAGGATTCAGTCATAAACAGACTATGCAAATTCTACATTACACATTATGTAAGATTTGTCAGGGCAAAACAGCATTAAACTGTGTTATAATTTGGTCTTTTCTACAGTGTATTTTCTTTTGGCTTTGAGTCAGAGGTAAACTTTTTGCTTTAAATCACTGTGTTAAATCCACATTTAATCAAACACCAGCCATCCAGCATTTTCTAGCAACTCAAAAGTAAGAGGAAGGATTTTTGTACATTCAGAATACACTCTTACTCCTCAATCATCATATCATTTTCAATAAATTGTGTTGTTTTGCTAAATTGGAAAACTAAATGCATTAATCTCAGGCTGAGTGGCAGTGAAAGCTGTATGATGGATGTAAACTTCATATTGCAACAACTAAAACCCCAAGCTAACGCATCATAATATAGCATAATACACTAAACAAAGATATTTAAACAGTCAACAACGGCAAAAACGCAAGCCATACAATGTAACAGAATCACAAAAATTCATACAATTATTTAGAAACATACATAGACGTGTATTTCACCTGCAACATATTCAACACTTCCATAACACCAATTATATAACACTTGCTGAGTTAATAAAAGTATATTGACGGTCTCATGTCTTAAAAACTTAAATCATTAATGCAGCTCGAACACAACGAAATAAATAACTAATTAAATGAGAAAGAAAAAGTAATTTCAAGTTTAAACTGAAAACTTCACAAACAGCCCTTACTATGAATTCCTAAAGGAGCAAAAATGTACCTGACAGAGTGTTGCAACACCAGAAGCGTAAATACATGTTCACTTACTAAGGCCAGTTTCAATAGCATATACATTTCAGATGAAATTCACTCATCATCAAATAAAACATCTCTATCAAAAATCACTAATAAGATACTTACGAAGTGTTTCACACAGCAAACATAAATATCAACACTATAACTAATATGTAGCTAAGTATGTTGGATTACAACTACTGACCAAACACTTTCTATATTCATAATACATGAAATATTAATTATGTAAAACAATAATAAATACATATTTAGAAAAGTCCTGTCACATCCAGTAACTGTTAAGTGTTTTATGTGATTGAGAAGGCCATACAAATTTAAACACTTGTTTAATAGACTTCGTAGTGAACACTGCAGACTTGTTTGTCTGTGAATCTGTCCCCTGATCCCCTATTAGCCCTGATAAAAAAGTTCAAGTTTGTTTTGAATGTTAAACAGTTATTAAAATGTGTATGGCCTGGGGGATCAAAGCACATATGGAATGCTTAAAGAAATTGTGATGGTTCCGGCCAGTGAGATGACAACCCTGAGAGCAAGAGCTTCGGCTGATCAGTGCAGTGAACAGATGGCTAATTTTCAGACCTTGACCAGTGGTGTACAGACCATGAAGCTGAGATTGTAGTGGTATTACCACAAAATGCAATTAATGAGCAAAAATGAAAAGCCTGTCATCATTTACACCCTCACGCTGTTCCAAACCTCTCTTGCACAGAACACGAAAAGGAGGTGTACGACATTTATAGCACTTTATTGGTGTATTGTTGTTATTTGTGAAGCTGGACGGCCTCAGTTACAAAGTATAGAAGCTTGTTTCCGCCGAGGGAGGGATGAATGGATGGATAAGAAAAACATTGTGAGATATTAAGTATGAATTGTGGAAAAAAAGTTGCAATTGCGAGAAATAGAAGTGTGCGACTTAAACTCAGAATGTACAGCGAAAAGTTAGAAATTCAAGATATAAACAGAATTGTAAGGGAAAAAAGTCACAATTCTAAGTTTACATCTTACAGTTCTGAGTTGTTTTTTTTTCTCAGTTTTAATACAATAAGACCAAATTTTGGAGATGAAAAGGAGTTTAGTGCTGCGTCCGAAATCGCATACTGCTTAAGTAGGTACTACATTTAAAATTGAACATATAGTACTACTCGACCGTTAAAACGTTCTATATAGTATGAATGTGAGTAGTATGAATGGAATTCGGATGTACTACATCCACCATATTGATATTGTCACGTGTCGTCACAACAGCGCGGAAATTTTAACTTTCAAAAATTATCCATTTATTTAGATTGTGTTAAACAAGTGTAATTTAATCACAACAAATAAAGTTTTTTTTTAAATATGACGCCTCCTCTCCCGGAGCCTTATGGGATAGAAAAGTGTCCATGGTATGCTTACTACAGAATTCGGCCGGAAGTAGTAGGTCATCCGGGTACTTCTCGCCTACTGAATTTCGAATACCATGAATTCGGATTCATACTACTCGCCCTGCATGCGATTTTTCGCCTACTATATAGAAGGGAAGTAAGTGATTTCGGACGCAGACTAGGACTGCAAAAGGGTTAATGTCACCATCAGGTTCCTGAAATTCCACACACAACCACTAGAGGTCACCCCCATAGTCACATGACTACCTGGGACTGCATTTCCCATACACCCTCATGCCTGGGACTGACCACCAGCACCTGATACTCATCACCACACCCTTTCCCTCCAGTATACAAGACAAGCTCAGAGACTCACGCATTGCGAAGTCTTGTTCTTGCCTCGGCTAGCAATTCTGAGCATTTCCTTTGTTTCCTGTGTCTTAATTCGGTTCTGGTTTGTCGTTGTCTGATTGTTTGCTGCCTGCCCCGACCGTTGTCTGGATAAACGTTTATGATTCTGGATTGTCTATGTTTGTCCCTGATGCCATTGTTTACCCTTCCTGACCACGAATAAAGCTTTGCAAATCTGCTCGCCTCTGCTCGAATCAACATTTGTATGCATTCTATGTGTGTACTGTGTATATTTATTATGCATATATAAACACACATACGTGTACATAATGTATTAAGGAAAAACGTTAGCTTTATATATAAAACATTTATATAAAATATAAAATTTATAAACAAGTATTAATATATATTCATAGAAATATGTTTTACAAATATATACATATGTGTGTCTTTATATATGCATAATAAATATATACAGTACAGTGTACACACATTTGTAAACAAACTTTTATTTTAAATGTGTTTATTTATTTTGCGGCCCTAAAAAGGCACAATGCCTTTTTTTCTCCTGTGGTGGAAACAAAAGAAGAGCAGCCTGGACATTCCGCTAAACATTATTAAATACTCTACAGAGGAATGCAGGTATGGAACTACACAGGTGCGAGTAAATGCTGACAGGTTTCAGTTTGGGGTGTTTCGTTTCTGTAATGACTCTCAAACTGATCTGAGGTGATTAGTTTTCTCTCAAAATGTAGTGTTTACTCCTGTTCTTAATGATGAAGGCAAATAGCTGATTTTTAAGTGTATGTTTTTCATACACTGTTAAGTTCTCATATAAAATGATCTGAAATACAACATCTACAGCAGCTGCTAATTTAATTGAATAAATAAAAATAAAATAAAACACTTTTTTGTTTTAGATTTTCACTGAAATGGAATGCAGTAAAACAGGCAAAAGCCTTAAATTGGCACCACGCAAGTCTCAATGCTGTAAAAAACGTAAAAAGTGAGCTATTTTTTATTTATGAGTTAACCCTTAAAATTATTTGGTGATGTAATCGTGCTGATTTAATCATTTAATTAAAATAATAAATAATACTTTGACTTGATTACCACATAAAACACATTTTGAAGTCACCAAAAAAAAGAAAGAAAGCAGAAAAAAAAGCACAATCATAATATTAGAGAACCTGAACTTTTCCAATAAACCATGAAATCAGAGGACCAGTCCAGGCAAATCTTTCCCTGGACGTAGTCATCAAGCACTTGTGGCATTTTCCAAAGACATTACACATCCAAAAATGCAACAGACTAGCACTAGACTAAAAGCATGGAGAATTGATACTGTGTACAGTAATACGAAATGTGCTCATATTTCTGACAGGAATAAAACAATCTCCACACTGGCAGTAGCAGAATCAATGGAATAATCCCAAGTCGGTTTAAAGACACTACAGAAAAAAAAAAGTCAAGTAATTACCATCCAGGATGAATGTTTTTACAAATATCTGGCAGTGATTTCACCTTCATTTTTAAAAACAATTGTAAACCTTCATGTAATACGTCCACAGTTTCCCAGAAACGTTCTTGCTCTGGATCCACACGGCCTCAGGTCCAAAATGACCCCTGCTGCCAGCAGTCTCACAAAGGCTAGATGTAATTTCTGTTGTATGTGCTAGTAAGACCTATTAATAAGTGACAAGAACGACATCAGTCAAACCGTTCGCTAGCAAAAACACAACAGAGCAAATAAACAATGCTGCTTATGCCTTAGTAGCACTTTAGTGGCAAATATATATTCATATGATTTTGTGGTTAGGTGTATGCGTGTGTGTGTGTGTCACCGGGCCATACTGGTTAGTTGATTGACAGGTGTGTACAGGTACTTCCAGATGGCATAGTAATGGATGCCTGCTCCCATTGCAACAAACAGGTGCCATATAGCGTGAGCAAAGGGCACTACTCCATCACTTTTAAAGAACACCATGCCCAACACATAACACCCGCCACCAGCCAACAGCTCACACAGACCGGATCTGTCTGCCTATAATAAAAAAAACAGATCATTTGTTTCTAATTAGTCTGTCATAGCATTTTTAATTAACAAGCATTTATTTTCTTACCATAGAGAGGATGACAAGAGCTGGGAAAACACCCATGGCTACGTAACAGATCAGCTCTACAACTTTAAACCTGTAACACAAAGGAAGCAAGAAACATGTTCAAGGTGTTTCTGTATCAGTACAGAAAACAGCTAACACAGTCTGCATTTCAAATTATTGTATGTTATATGTATTAGAATTTAAGCATATTTTCATTTTTGGATGAACTAATCATTAATGCACTTTTCAAAATAACAAAAGCAGTATATTTTAAAAAAAAACGTATTCAAAATACTATTTAACTTACAAACTGCAAAGCAGTCGAAACTGTTGGAATTAGATTTAGGCATAAAATGATATCTTCAGAATCAATCATACATGTGAAAATCAGTTGAGAATTGAGCAAACTGTTGCAACTTGATCAAAGAAAGCCAGAAATCATGTCTTAGAGAGGCAGTTTTTTTTTTTTTGCTTACAATACAAGAGTATTGAAAATTGTGTGAAATTCACATCATTCACATTTTGTTTTAAGACGTGAGATGCCAGAGCAAAACAAGCACTTGTTTTGGAATCAGCATCTTAAATTTAGTGAGAAACAAGTGTTTTGATTTTAAAGTATGATACAGGGAACAACCAACAAATTAGAAAAAGCAATGCTATTTTTGTACAAATATCTAATTTTGTACATCTAGAACTGAGCAAATCTTCATTCATTATTAATGACTATCTTAATACGCATGCATACCTTTCATGGAAGAAGAACACGTAAGCAGTTCCTCCAGATGCCATCACCCAGACCACCCAGCGCATGTGGGCAGCCCATGGACCAAGATCCCGCAGCGTCAGCCTGCCATAAATACAGTAGATTCTTAATTAAAGGTATTTGAACACCAAATTATCTGTCTCACAGATTCATTTTCAGGATACTATATATAAAAACTACATATAAATGTTAATCCTGAATGCACTATACGTGTGCTAATATGGATAAAGAAGTTTGCCAAATAAATAAAAGTATAACTTATATTTATAACACAAAGTTAGGCAGATGCGTAACAAGTAGGATAAGTTAAAATGACTAAACTGTTATCAGTATATAGAATTTCTACAAAAGCTGGTTTGGCTTGAGATAAATACACTGAATACACTGCTGTCTCCCCATTCACACATATTAGTGGAAGCAAACTGGAAAATATTGGCATAAACGTGACTTGGTCTTTACATTGTTATCCATCTTCCCACCCAAAACTCAACACAAATCCATTCATCCCTAATGTAGACTAAAAACCAACTTCTAAAATTGCTACAAAACAGCATTTACTCTCGACACGAGCTCACCAAGGCGTGTAAGATGCTGCAATGAAGAAATAGATCACCATCCTGTCGCACATGTGGAAACAGTGCTCGACCGATCTAAAAAGTAAAGCAACACTTAATAGATTTCACTTCTCCAGTTCATCTGTACATAAACATTGTGTCTGCTTTGGGTCATACTCTTACCGGAGGTGAGACTTTTTCCAGGAGATAGTATGGAAAACTGTGGATATGATGAAAAGGCTTGATAGTCCTGCCCCATAGAGCCATGCTGAAATCTCCTCCCAGTGGTCATCAGATAAGAGGTACAACAAGATCCCACCCAAAACGCTGGGAATGATCCAGAGCTGAGAATAAAATACAGTCACAGATCATGTGTGAACATTTCAAAATGGTTATATATACATAACATACATAAATAACTCTATCTACTCAACCTCAGGCCATCTAAAACGGACGAGTGATGTTACAAAGGAGCAGACAATTTATTTTAAAAAGCTTTCCAAAAAATACTGGAAAGTTACTGCAAACGTAGTACTTAGTACTACTTATGGATCTTCTGCGGTGAATGGGTGCCGTCAAAATGAGTGTTCAAACAGCAGATATAAACATTACATTTACCCACAAGTAATCCACACCACTCCAGTTAATAGTTTTTTTATTAAGTGAAAATTTGCATGTTTGTAGAAAACAAATAAGTCATAAATCCTTTTGTCCTCTCACATCATAATACACCAATACATTGTTCGAACTCTTCTCGCTTGTAAACAGTGCTTGATCTGAACAGATTTCTCTCCTGATTCAGAGAAGGCAGCTCACACTTTAGTCAGAAGCAACAGTTTGAGGTTAACAACCTCCTACTGATGGATTTGTTTCTTACAAACATGCAGCTTCATAAGACATTAACTGACGAACTGGAGACTACTTGCCTTTTATTTTCTCAACTGTTATTCTGACAGCACTCCTTCACTGCAGGTGATGTAATATGCTCCAAATATGTTCCCATGAACAAAAACTCATCTATATTTTGGGATAGCCTGAGGGCGTCAAAATGTTCCTTTAAGACTGTAAATGTAACTCACCGCATGTGTTGCACAGTTAGCAGCGTGCTCATATTCTGTTGGTTGATATCTCTTATTAGATGGTGCACGATTATTCATAAATCTAAAACAAAATAAAATAAGTGCAAGATAGTATAGGATGAAGTAAAGCTAACTACAAACTAAAAAAAAAAGTAAGGCATACTAAAAAGATAAAGTGTTTCTCCTGAAATTTTGATTGAATGTGATTATGTACAGATTCAACTGTTGCATTTATAACCAAGAAAAAACAACAACTGCCTTTTTCAATTAAATGTCTTCAGTGCTGTATTGTTTTGAATGTAACTGCTAATGAGTTAGTCACCATGTAGGTCAAATGATCATGTGACTGACAATAACTTTTGCTGTTGGCTGGCAGAGGCTGGTAACCAGAGAACCACGGCAGAGGAGTCTTTCATCCTTGCACAGCGCTGATGTCACTGTTGTCATGGAAACATACTGAGACAGTGACGAAAAAGGAATGAGGCTGCGTGTGGTTTCTCATTGCTTCTTTTGTACCACAAAAGTGACACTTTGAATTCTAAACCACTAGTTTACGTTAGTTTTTCTGCCAAACAGAGAAACTCAAGTAGAATAAGAATCATGTGATGCAAAGATGGACATTATGCTAATTCAAGTGCAGCAGTGCATTAAAAAACTTTCACTTTAATTAGTACATAATGTTTCTAAATAAAAGTCTCACATATTCATGTTTATTCGCCAGAGCAAAAACGAAAGAAAGAATAACCTGTGGAGGCACACAGTAGCATGATGACATTAAACAACATTAAATCTTCATTATGTTAAAATACATAGATTGAAACCTGCAATTAGGTCAGACAGAAGTTATTTAATGACCACATCTGTCCTAATTTCTATTGTTAGTAACCCAAATAACATGGCCTAAATTTGTTTCTTGTATTAATTTACCAGTTACTCAGTATTTGCTAAAACTCCTACAACCCACAAGAAAACAACCAGTTTAATGCTCTTTTAGGGAAGATGGCTTAACACTATACAACTATGAAACTATACAACTTGTTAAAATTATATAGTTGGGTTATTTTGATTGAGTAAAAAAGGTAACAAATACAAAAGCCATGGTGACAAAAAATAAAACAAATGATTTTTAAAAATGTAAAAATGTTTTAGCAAATATAGACATAGAACATGCTGGTTCATCCCACAGTGACGTGCTAAACAAATTATTAGGCTATTCCAAATCAGAATGCATTCATATAACAATTTGGACACTTCAGTGAATTTCAGCCTTTTTTTTGTTCTTGTTCATGTAACACCACCCAGACGCAACAGAAAGAGAACGCAAGAGTGAAAAGGAGAAAATAGCGTTACAAAATAGCACATTAAGCCATAAACAACATTAACAGAGCCTGAACGACGTTAACTTGAAACCTAAGAGCAGTCCAGCATCACTCAAATGCGTCTCTTCTCATCAGCACATACTATCCGCGCATCCTCACGATCCTGCAATAATGAAGCGAGCTGATCCAGATGTCAGCTGCTCGTACACTGAACCCCTGAGAGTTTGATCTCTTATGCTTGATTTACGTTTATGGTCGAATCTAAACAAGCACAAGAAACAAAATCACAATTGTTCGTTAATAAGCATCAAAACACCGTATTCTCTACCACTCCCTCAAACATCAGACAACGCGCAAATCGGTCCAGGGAACATCGCGTTTTTTAATGAATGATCCACGACGCTTATTCACGGGAAATAACGATCGTATAAACATTACGCGAATTCTCAGAAGCGGCATTTACACGTTTAACGATAAAGACTAACATTTTTCGTGTAAACACGCAACATTGACGCTTTCTTTGTGACGCGTGGGCGGCACATCAAAGACCGCTCACGACATAAAACGACAGCGCTGTCGATAAGCTCACGAGCTGAACGTAGACAAATAAAAATGTCAACATTTCATCGACGGCACATTTACTCACCTTACAAGTTTCATTTAAACGCGTAAAGTCAACAGTTGCTCAAGTCTAGATGAAAACGAAGAGATGTTTGAGAGCTTGTAGTAAGAGCACGTCTTTCAGAAATGCGCTGCTCTATAAAAACAATTGCTCTTAATTTCATTCGGGTGATGGACCACACAACAAAGCGAGCATTGCGAGGAGCAATCCGGAAGTAGAGAGCATGTAACGGTCTCAGGATTTCGGTCTTCCTGCCGTCAGAATCGAGTGGCTAGTCCGTGTAGGATGCTGGTTTACACAATACATCTAGTTCAGAGTACTCACGCTCATATATTGGACGAATGCCATATGTCCTGGCAAATAAAAACAATTCATAGTGCAGTAGACTCCATTTATCATTGTGGATATTTTATAAGACTATTATATTAGATAAATAAAAATTAAAGCACCACTCCAAGTCTCGCTCAAATGATCGTGACCAGATGATACACTTTTATTGAAAATTATCCATACAACTATAAAGCGCATACACAATTCTGAAACTGCATTTCAGTTACTTTGCACATTAGTAACATGAAGCCGAAGAGTGTCCTCCAAAACGTACTCCAACAGGACTTCTGGGCCACCTTCCATCTGCAAACAAAAACCAAGATGTACATGTAATAGGTGCACCATACCAAAGCATACATTGAGTCGACAATGTAGCCTTAACCAGTCTGGAGACACATTTTGGTAATGTTCATCAAAGCTCAGGGAGAGAGTTTACAATCAGACCCATTTACCATGGAATCAGTTTAGCAAACAGTTTCTCATCACTGCGTTATTTGTACAAATCTATGCCATTTTAAGCAACATTACCACGGCCACGTAAAAGAGGTCACAGGCCATCAAATATAGGTTGGACTGAAGTGAACCAAATAGAAGACTGAGTGTAGAAGACAAGTCTCACCTGTAATGGGCCCATCACATCTAACGTTATGCAGTGGAGCTTCATTCTAATCGATCTGTGAAATCTGACAAGAAAAGGAGTTTTAGGAACATAAAAACGACAAATCAAGCTTCCTACATTTTAGAAAACCATGAATTCACAAAAAAAAAAAAAAATAAGTTAAACGAGCCTCAGACTAGAACTTATAATCAGCTGCTGTAATACAGCGTTCATACGAGGTGTCAGAAAAGTATTAGAAGTCATCAGCGGCTCCAATTCACATTTATTCAGAAACATGCATCGTTATATAACTTAGTCCAGGCTTAGCACACTTACCACCAACTTAACTCTTCATCGCGTTAATTGCGATTCAATGCAACACATGCACATGTTCAACATTGCTGAATGGCGCAAATCATCCCAGGCCACGTGCTCCAGGAGTCCCATCACGAGGGAGACTGGAAACTCTGCAAACAGAAAAGAAAGTTAATATACCGTTCACGTGTACTCAAACGAAAACCTAGCGGGAGATTTAGGATTTAAACGTAATCACAAAACACTTAAACCTTACACAGCAAAGCTAAATCTTTACAGTTGATAGTCTCAAAATAAAACCCTCGTTGAAATCGCGAACGCGTGCTGAAGCTATGAGAAACCACACTGGAAAGATACTTACATGCTTGCACACACAAAGCGACTTTGAGAAGAGGACATGTTCCGCGACCACATTTTCACCACACAAAAGTTTGCTGAACAAAGAGAGTGAGCTAACGTTGTGCCACGGTTTTTATAAGAAGTCTTCTTTGCGACATCCAGCGGAGTATCAGAGATGCGTTCAAAGCTCGCGCATGCCCCCTGCTGGTTATATTCTGTAGTCTTACAGAATTTTATAAAAAACAAGCATGCAAGGTTACCGCAACTGCTTTTATTCAGGTACACATGTCAGGAATATGCTAGAAACAGTTTAACAATAGGAAGATAGTAGTAGTATAATGTGTTAATGAAGTACAGTTAATAAAGGTTATAGAACAGAGTTGATTAGCATGTTTATACGCTGCTCCATGATACGCTCTGTTTATACGCAGGAAGAGCTAAACACAGCATGAAGCAGAGTAGTTTGAAGATATATATATATTGAAATGCAACACTTGCTGTGTCCAAAAGATTCTATCCTGAGGTGCTTCAGTGCACTTTTGTACATTATTGGTTCCTCACACATTCAGTAAAATAGCCTGTAAAGAATTACTGCTGGCATACAATGTCTATGGAAGGAAGTGACTTAAGTGAAAAGAAGTTCTCTCTGAAGTAGACAATGATGTAAAATCCAAAAATCTATATAAATAAATAATAATAATTTATAAAGCGCCTATTCCAAGCTCAAGTACGCTTCACAATGGCAAAAGCTAAAAAAACAAACAAATAAACAATTAATACCAAGTACGCAGAACCTGATTTTGCTGAGTTCAACGTGTCCCCGATGACCCTGGAACAACATTGTGATTAGCCAATAAGATTTGAAGAAACAATTCACAGTTTTTGTAGTTTAGGCTTACTATCAGTGTTTGGTGTTTATATCAGTGCCAGTCATCTATAATTAAATATGATTTTTAATCATGATTAGGGTCAGGCTTAGGTGTAGAGATATGCTCAAAACTAAAATTTTGCATCAAAATGCTGTTTGCAGAGTCAACTAAATATGTTGACCCAGGAAGATGTCGAACTCAGCAATGTGTCTATCATAAATGGTGCAGGCATAATATAACTGTCTGATTAAACTAGCCCAAATGGTATACACACCCAATAACTGGCCAAATTATTATTTGAATACTGTTTAACAATATTATTGTTAAACAACCAACAATTATATCCAAAAACACACTGATCGCATGCCTGTATTATTTGATATTTTTTTTAAAAGGTAATCTATTGAACTTGGATTGTTAAAATACTGAAAGCTGTGGTTGCCAGAACTTTACTGTAATAATAATTATATATATATATATATATATATATGGTAGCAGCATTAAAAGTCTTACAGACTTAACTTTACATGTATTAGTTACAGTTTATGGTACATAAATGTACTGTTAGTCTCAATAAACTGAAAGGACCCTGAGACCTTATATAACATAAGAGTTTTATTTTACTTTCAGTTTTCCAACTTAAAAACCTTTTGACTTTGAACTTCAATTTTTTAAAGGGTACAGGACACTATAGTTCATTTAAGTAAAGTGAGGATAGCAAAATAAAGTAAACTGTGACATATTAATACCCAAAAGTTCATGAAGTGGACTTTCAGTAAAACTGTAGAACATTTTATTTGACACTTTGACCTGACCATGTTTTGTTTCTTACCTTTCTATCAAAGTTATATTCTTCAGGATAAATTTATTTGAATTCTTCAGTTTTTTTCTTATAGGATATTCAAAGATATAAACTGTGATGCTGTGAGAAATGTTGAAGGTGTCTGAATAAATTGTGGTTAGGCTGAACTACAACAATGCCATTTTACCAATTTTGAAACTCAGAACAAATCATAACCAAAATCAGTTATGCTATATATTAACTACGATTATAAGCATTATAACATTACTTTTGGCATATAGTATTATACACATTATAACATTACAAATACATAGAACCATTGTTTAAAGCCATTCATAATATTCTAAAGGCATGCAGAATGTTGCTGCTTTTGCAAATGTGCATTACATGTTTTGGTTAATGTTTTAATAAAGGTTAAGTCGTTCAAAATTCTAAGCACTTGTGTGCATGTGTGAGTCCAGGTGTGTGTACTGTACGCATTTATTCCTTGCTTCTGATAGTGAGATAAAGTAAAAAGTGAAAGTAAAAAAGTATCATATAAAAGCAGACATATAGACCTATAATCTATAATCTTTGACATCAGTCTTCAGAGTTACAGTAAGTAAGAAACAAGCCAATTTATCTTTGCCTGTAATTTTAGGCATATTGCTGATGTAAATAATCATGATTTAGGAGAAAACATATAAACTAAAATGGGCTCGACTGAATCAAAATCATGTCAGTTTCGCAACACCTGAACCAAAACCAGGTGAGAGTCATTTTATTCCAGGACTGATATTAATAAATGCTGTCCTAATATTTCTGGAGAATACACAAAAGTTTAACTGTGTATTAATCTGGAATCGGAGGGTGCAAAAAATCAAAATACTGAGCAAATCACTTTTAAAGTTGTCCAAATGAATATCTTATCAATGCATTTTACTAAGCAAAAATGCCGTTTTGATATGTTTACAGTAGGATCATGGAACATGATCTTTACTTAATTTTCTAATGATTTTTGGCATTAAAAAAAATCAATAATTTTGACCCATGTAATGTATTTTTAGATTTTGCTACAAATAAACCCCAGCGACTTAAGACTGCTTTTGTGGTCCAGGGTCACATTTTTGGTCTTGATTTGCAGCTCAAAGGATTCACCATCAGAAGTGGGTGAAAAAAGTTGCCTTTTGTCTTCAAGGACATCATGGGCTTGGAACCTGATGTATTAGCTGGGTCGCAAACAGAGGACATCATCAATGCTTTGTTTGGACATGTCAAAGACGGCTATAAAGTCATTAATTGGAAAATAAATAGATTTATGTATGTATGCAGTTTGATGTTTGACATTTTTTGCTGATTTTCCCACCTTAGTTCAGCAGGACCAGGCACTCTCTCATAAGGACGATCATTACATCAATGACCCTAACACCACCGACCAGGCTTTCTGCCTGGTTTACGACATGAATTGGACATACAGTCCAATTCACAGATGATCGACTTGTTGACAAGACCATCATACAGAGAATCAGCGAAAAGGGTAAAAGTGATCCCTGAACATTTTTGTATAAATTTGCTTCGTTTAAAATAAAAAGAAAATAATCAACCTTTACAGTATGTCGCTTCTGTGTTTCCTGTAGGAATTGCTCAAGTGGTTATTTGGAATTGCTCATGACCAAAGTGGATGAAACAAGTCCGCTGGTCAAAAAAGATCTGAAAAAGATGTACACTAGCAAGAAGATCAAGGAGAAAGTATGTGAAGCCATCTTGAGCTAGTTTTGTTGAATAGCCGTAACTAATTTTCTGACTTAACTTTATGTTTCTGTCCAGATGGAGATTTGCAGTAGTACAACTGGTGTGCCAATGAACAACATTTTCCCAGTGAAAAACTATCATGATGAGATTGAAACAGATGATGACATTGATGTTCTGATCCTAAAGGCACTTGAACAAATTGTTCAGCTTGCTGATGATAGATTGGAGGATGATGAAATATACTGACAAAAATCTGATATATACATTAAAGTAATTAGTGCATTTCCCAGTATAGCTTGCTATTAAACTTGGCTTTATTGCTGTTAATATTGTTTCCATACATAATTTCACCTATTGCGAAAAATCACTTTGCCCAAAATTAAATTATATGACTGTCACCGACAGTCATTAAGCCATTATTAACCGACAAGATTATGCTAAATTACAATTATATTAAATTAAATTTGAATTGACACGTGACTGTGACCCATTAAAAATATCTTAAATTAATATCTTAAATGCTAGGGATTAATTTTATACATGCAAAAACCAGCATAAACATCAGAACGTGAGGATTCACATCATGTGCAGAGCTTGTACGAACAGAAAAAAACATAAGCTATATAAGAAAAAAAGATTCATATGGCAAATATATATGTATTTTTGTAAAAAAAAACAAAAAAATGTAACAAAATGAAAAAAAGAAAAAAAAAGGAACAAGTAGCAGCATATATGCAGAATTTCAGATCATTTTTGTGATGCGCTCTTGAAAGCGGCATCCAAAAATCTACAAAAGCATAACTGTAATGTACACAAATAAAATACATATTTAGAATAGTAATGTTTAATAATGTCTTATTCTTAAACGAGTATAGTAAGCTGTTTCCACTTTTAAAAGGAGAAAAAATAAAGTGATTCTGCCGGCGCCGCACACAGTCATGCATTAAACTACTAACTCAACTATAATATCCCAAACAAAATTAGGTCTAATTACATTTTATCTTTCAAATGATTGAAAAGAAACCTCAAATTAAGACATTTATGTTTGAGAGGTAACTCATCTTTATCACATATCACAGGAGAAGAATGAGTTAAATGATTTTAGTGTGCACAAGTACGCAATTTACACAGCTAAAGCCATGTGTTCAAACACAAGATATACAGAGAAACATTAAACAAACATAGACAATATAGCATACACACAACTTCATAACAATCCATACATTTGGGCTGCATTTCCCAATATATATATATAATTCAAGTGCTTTTGAACAACAAAAATGTATTCATCAAAACATACATTTAAAAAGACTGAGATTAAACTCAATTTAATATCACACTTAAACAGAAAACAAACAAACCTAAATCCATAAATCAATAAGTACAAACAAGAAAGAGTAGGCTTTTACTGAAAAACTGGATATGGATTTGTTATTTACAGTAGAGTTTGTCTCTCTCAAATATTACAAGAACACTCATCCACACACACATTTTTTTTTGAAACACATACAGATGACACTCTTATATCTGCATTATTTATCCAATTGGCTCTATAACATGCAGAAGCAGAAAACAGGAATTGAGCAAATATTTGCTTCATAGGCCAAACCTGAAATGGCACAATATGGTAAAACAATAGCAAAAAAAAAAATAATTGAAGCCTTGCCAACAGAATGAAAGCCTATTAACTAAAAAAAGGCATCATTTTACACTTAAACAGCACTGTGGTTAAAAATTGCAGTTTTAACAGGTTTCAGTGTGGACATCTTCATGATGACATTCAACTAAAATGTACAAAAATGTCCATAAGGTCGAGTAAGGGTTAATTATTAAAAACATAAAAATAAGCCAAAGCCTAAAACAGGCCCTGTTATATTTAGAATTTTCTTTTATGATTGTAGATTTTTATACTCTTTTTATACTTTTTGAAGGATTTGCTGCAATGCAATTTTGTCTGAAATGCGAATTATTTTGTGTTGACTGTAAAATGGATGCTCTTGGTTAGGCAAAGCTATAGTTTAAAGTCAAACATTGTAATGCATTTGTTGTATTCACATTTTTTAAAATAGGTTACAACTTAATTGTTGTAGCTTAGCCCAATCTAATTAAAGTGCGTATAGCACGATTTTCTGTTTCTATTTAACGTAATATTTATAGACTTTGGCCTGCAAAAGACTGGTTCATTCAATGGCATGGCTGGTTTAGTCGGAAAAAAATTCAGGACACATTGGCCTATAATCTACTGCTGGCGTGTTTGCGTGGGAAATCTCAGATCAGTCTGAGCGCTCATGGTATGCACAGTGTGTACAGCCATACAACTGTAGGTGCCACTGTACGTGATGAGCAAAGACAGGTTTATTAGAAAGCTATGCTGGGAAATGCAGAAATTACTGTCTGTGTCATTTTTGTTAGTAGCGTTCACTATCATACTGTCTATCATCAGCATTCAGAACAATCTGTTCAAGTGCCTTTAGTATCAGAACATCAATATCATCATTTGTGTCGATCTCATCATGATAGTTCTTCACAGGGAAGATGTTTGACATTGGCACACCGATTGCAGCACTGCACAACTCCATCTGGCAAAAATAAATTAGAGTAAATAAGAAAAATAGACAAGTCTATTAAAATTCACAACACTGGCTGTTATGTTAAAGTACTTAAATGTTATTACACACCTTCTCCTTGATTTTCTTGCTAGTGTAGATCTTCCTCAAATCTTTTTTGACCAGCGGACATGCTTCATCCACTTTAGTCATGACAATCACTTGAGGAATCCCTACACAAAATAGAGACAAGGTAAAAGTTCAATATTTTTCTCAAATTTTAGCAAATGTGTGGCAGCATTTTTTTTTAAAGGTGTATATGTCTGGGCTACATAAATGATCCACTGTCTGGGCCATGTAAATAATCAGATGTCCTGTTTATTTACCATTAAAATGCTCTTGTTTTTTTCTTGCAACTTTATTGTAATATTCTAACCTGTATGTGATGTTGTCCACTTACACCATGACAAAACATGTCACACAAACCCAACCAACCATCATTATACTGCCTCCTCTCTACAATGTGAGTTCATGACTGAAAATCATTTAGGGAGTCAGTGTTACCATTTTCACTGATTCTCTGGCGGATGATCCTCAGCTTGTCAATAAGACGATCATCTGTGTATTTGATTACATCTGAGGCTATGACATAAACCAGGCAGAAAGACTGGTCAGAGAAACTGGGCGCATGGGTGTATTGTGGATCCTCATGAGACAGTGGCTTCTTTTCATTGAACTAATTTGGAAATTCAGCAAAATGTGTGAAACATTAGATATAACATACATACAGATCTGTTATTTGATCAGTTAATGAATAGGTGTATTACTTTATAGCCATCCTTCACGTGGCCATACACAGCATTGATGATGTCCTCTGTTTGTGACCCAGCTAATACATCAGGTTCCAAGCCCATGATGTCCTTGAAAACGAAGGGCAACGTTTTCTTCCCACTTCTGATGGTGAATCCTTTGAGCTGCAAATCATGACCACACACGTTTAATTTAAGAAATTGACATTTCTGGGTCTTTTGGTAAAAGATCAATTGGTGGCAAATGCCTACCTTTAGAGTGAAACTATGACTGGCACCAGCAGCTGAATTAACCAGCGCTCTAGAAGTGATACGTCCTTGAAAGACACTATCAACAGAGTTAATAAAGCTGGACTTTCCTCCTGAAATTTCTCCAGCTACCAGGATCTTGATGTCCTTTACTTCGGGATGACTCGGAGAGAAGTTTTCCAGCTTTTCTTTCAGGGCTTTTTTCTGTCTGTTAAAACAAAACATTTTAGAGGTTGCAACCTCCGAAGGTCACCTTTGAAGGATGTACACGTCATTAAGGATGTCTAGAAAAGTAACCAAGATTTTATTGTTATTTCTTGTGATGTGTGAAATACACAGCTCTCCAAATGTAATGCAGCTATTGATTTTTTTGTTATGTGGCACAAATGAGTCATATTGGCTGTGTCTGGAATTGAAATCACTATATTTTCTTACTTTAAGGAAATGATATACCACTAATTTCCCATAAGAAGTAACTTTAAGAATTCTGCCCTTCTGTGTAGGTTATTTTAGGTCATAAGACCTTGCCCTAGATCTTAACCTAGATCTTATTGTTTAAATGTTTATATTCCACAACTGTTATACGCATTGTGTAGGCATATGCAATTATTTGGAACTTCAATACAGTAAAAATACACACTTTTATCCACCTTTTATTCACTAAAAATGGGTGTGGACAATCCTCAATTCTAAGTGCTATCTTCTGGTCTCATCTGCACTAATTTATAATTTCTGGCTATTACGTTATGTAGCCAAATCTGTGCTAGTTTTGAATGGGCAACCTGTAGTCTTCCCTTTGTTTTTTCATCCAGCTAGTGCTGTGACAAAATCAACACCTAAAATTAAACTCCAAAAATGTGTGCAATGTGGGACCTTTAAGAAATCTCATTGAGTACAGAGATGTATCTGAGAGGTGAGGAGCTCCGGTTCGAATTCTGTGTAACTATCACGGGTGTGTGGTTCAGGAACAAACGAACAGAGATTCCAATTCAATCAAGAGAAGCAAACATACAGGCAGGGTAGTACACACACACACACACACACACACAAAGTGACATTAATACTAGACAAACTCAAATATAATGGACTTGAACTTATAAAGGGAAGACAATGAAGGGTAACAAGCACGACACAGCTGAACATAAATTACACAATAACTAAAACTATGCTGCGTCTGAAATCGCATACTGCTTAAGTAGTTACTAAACTTAAAATTGAACATACTACCCGACCGTTAAAAACTATGTTCTATATATAGTATGAATATGGGTAGTATGAATGGAATTCATAGTATATCACATCCATTTTGATGTTGTCACGTGTCACGTGTCGTCACAACTTTCAAAAACTTTCAAGATTTGTTTAGATCCAGCAACTATTGTGGGGTTTCTGTAATGTCTGTTATATATCAAGGGCACACATTTAACTAAAAATAGTAATAGATCAAAATAATCAAATAAGCAAGAGATCAAAACCATCAGCAGACATTGTGTTAGAGAAGAGATTATAAGACAGATAATATGTTGTACCATATGAAGTGCACACATTTAACATTTCCTGTAAGCAGTAGGCTGACAGAGGAATAGGAAGTGGTAATAAAAGATCAAAATAAGCAGCAGCGACAGTGTGCTCGTGTTAGAAAGAAAAAAAAAAGTCTAAAAGAGATTGAAGAGTATAAGAGGAGTAGAATGGAAGTGTTAAGAATTTACTGATGAGTGCACAATATATGATTAATTCTTATCCTGTGAAATAATTTCACAAACACAAATGATCTCTTGCACTCTTCCTTGTTACACACTTCCTTGCACTCTCTGAAAACGCCCATCTAGTTTATTGCAAATGATTTGCATCATTAAAATAAGTTATATATATTCAGCATATGATCAAAAGTAGCTAGTAACTAACCACTCTTATTCAACTGACTATTTAGACCTTATTACTTTTACTTGAGTAAATATTTCTATAAGTACTTTTACTTGAGTAGTTTTTGGGTAATCTATCCACCTCTGCTCAGGACTGTATATCTGCAAATAGCTTGTTTGCACAGTCATAATTCTTAAAGTAATGAATAATTCTTGCACATTCATTATTAAATATTATATATTAAATTTTATCATATATTTCTATCACCATTAAGTATTTTTTTATTTTATTGTCTAAATTAATCTTTATTTATTATTATATATTAACTTACCCCCAGTCAAATTTCCTCCATGGTTCATCGAATTCTTTTGAAGAAAAAAAAACAAACATATATATATATATAGCAGTTAATAGTAGTTATAGAATAGCATATATCTCTGAGAATATATGTGTATATAGATAACATGGTAAAAAAAGATCCTCTCACCTGACTTTGGCGTCGGCTGTGACTGTGATGATCCCATTTTTTTTCTTTATACTTTATTAGCTTTACCCTGGAACGCAGCTGATTTGTCTCAACTCAAGCTATCCAAGTCAGACCTACCCCAGAGCCGTAATATATATATGCGACTGTTTTAATTTCACTTTCATTTTTGCAAGCCTTGTGTAAGATGTTTGTGTGCATAATTCTGAAGTGAAAAACACACCAGATCTCGTACACTAGCTATGCAAAAAGATGATCAAATTTAATTATTGTTCTTTTCAGTCATCCGAGCTGCCGATTGTATTGATACATAATGGTGCACATAGAATGTCATGCATTAGACCAAATGCACACAAACCTTTTTTTTTTTGTAGCTTTGATGTCTACGTTAGGTGCAAATAAATGAGTTTTAAAGGAGCCATAGAATGGAAAACTGTATTTAGCTTGGCAAAGTTAAATAATAAGAGTTCTGTATATGGAAATTACTGTTAAACATTTCTTTGGAAAATACAGTATTACTGGCAGCTGTATGCTGGTAACTTACTGTAGATTTAACTTTAGGTTATTTACTGGCAACAGTTTGTTCTGGTGTGTTTTGTACATCTGGGCATCACAGAGACCACACACTCTGTATGCATGCATTGGTATAGTCATTCAGATTGATTACAGTTAATATAATCACAAATACCATTGTATGTATACATGGCTACTATAGCAAAATATTTTTGTATATATTGTAAAATAACTTTTAAATTACATAAACCTATAACAGAAATCTTCCAATAAGTGATGCATACCCTAACCTCTTTAAAAACTACTAATCAACAGGACAGTAGTATTATTAGCACTTACAGCACTTAACAATGTTTATTAGCACTTATGTTTGTTTGTGTCTCAAACTCAGTAAATTTCCAACCTTGGTTTGTGAACATGGCAGCCTCTGTGTAAAATACTGCTTTTTTGCCTTTTTGTTTACTTTAAAAAACCTTTAAATAATCGTGTTGTGCTGATGAAAGATAAATGGCAAGAGATCTTTGGGTTAAGTAGGCTACTGCAGGACCCTGTACAAACCTACTACCTAGAAAAGAACTGGGGATTTGCATTGGATGATTGTGCATGATAATATCCACAAACAAGCATGGAAACACATTGACTTAAAGGCAGGGGAGGGTTGTTCGTCTAGTGGAATCGAAACAGTTTTTGATAATTTACATTAATAATGGATACAGTCATTAAATTATAAAGTGGATATGTGAAACACTTTGGGAGAGGCAGGGTCTGTGTTTAGTTAATTCTGTGTTTTTGCTCCCCTTGTGTCTGCCCTTCCCTTATTCGGTCTTTCCTGTCTAGTTCATTGTGTTAATTAGCCCCCAGCCGTGTTCCCGATGTGTGTTGAGTTCACCCTCGTCAGTGTCCGTATTTTTAGGGTCTCCCGAACAGGGTTTAAGATTAGTCCTAGATTAAAATAATGTTGCACTAAGATATCTTAAAATACATCATTGCCATTGTTTGGTCTTAAGGTGAAAAAGGAGGGAAGTACAAGGCAAGTATTTCAGTGAAAGTAACACTAGGAGCACAGGTTTGAGTCCACTTCGTACAGGCCAAACACTGACTGAGAGGTGGTGTGTGGTTTTATGGGTCTGGTGATTGTGGCGAAATGCCTTAAAACAAACAACAACTGTCAACAAACCTTTTTGGTATTATCAAGTATTCCAAAATGTATCTAATAAAACAACTCACAAATATGTATTAAAAATATAATAAATATGTTGGGAATTGAAAAAATAACCATTTGAAATACTTTAAAATAAATGATGTTGCTGGTGTCATTAGAAGTTTAGCAGCAGGATATCATGCTGCTAGAGCAGCTCACAATGTGCTTGTACAGGATGTGTCTGAGTTTGAAGGCATGCAGACACATACTGTGTACTACTGACAAAGCTGACTACAAAATCGATTGCTGTTGTCAGCTGGAGGTGCCAGCTCAGGCCACTGGGTGGCACTCCAGCACCCAGCAGACTATCTGTGTTTTATGTGTGTTTTCATTCACTCTCATCAAGTCAAGTCAAGTCAAGTCACTTTTATTTATATAGCGCTTTTAACAATACAGATTGTAGCAAAGCACTGAACA
>JAUCNO010000626.1:12440448-12451866 GCA_032353835.1 Enteromius viviparus | reverse complement strand
GTTTGTTGTGTAGAACTGCAGCTGTGCACTAGTGAGCCATTCAACAACAGCCTCTGAGCTCTGAAACACACACACATATGGCAGGGAAAGACAGAAATACATCAATAATTCAGATATTCCTTAGACAGATATATGTTTCCAAGTACAGATATGTTTTCAAAGTATGTCAGGCAGGACACACTATAACCACTGTGTGGCAGCAAATAACACCCTTGCTTTAAAATCTTCCTTCTCTAACCAAAAAGTATAACGGCAATACTGTGGTTTTACTGTGGGATATATTCTTTAAAATAGATTGATATGAACCCTAACATATGAATATTGTAATCATTCATCATAATAATACATATATTAAAGTACTGTGTTATTTTAATGTGATATTATGGCACCAACAGCAATAGATTTGACAAAAATATCATAATGTGTTATATTTCTTATAAAATAAACGGTGTCAGTATGATTTAAAAACAATAATAATAATAATAATTATACATTTATTCAGCAAAAATGCATTATATTAACTGACCAGATTTTTTTTTTACAGTTTGCAGCATTAATTACAACATTTTTTTCTTCAAAAACAAATCAGCATATTAGAATATTATATTTCTAAAGAATAATGTGACACTGAAGGATGGAGTAATGGAGCTTTGTCATCACACACACCAAAAATACTTTAAAATATGATGAAATAGAAAACAGTTACTTTCAGTTCTAATAATATTTCACAAAATAGTTTTTTATCAGTGCTTTGGTGAGCACAGGAGGCTTATTATATCACAACATTTAAAAATCATACAAACCCTAAACTTGAATAGGAGTGTATGTTTAGTGTATATATGTTATATGTGAGACAGATATAGACACATTATGATTCACATAAACAAATCGGGTTCACCACAAGTACACTTGCCTTGCTCTCAGCTGAAACTTCATCTTTCCTCTGCAGCAATGGATCCACAAAGGGTTTCTTCCTTTGCTGACGTGGGACAGCAGTTGTACTCTGAGGGCGCAGAGATGACACTATGGAGAAAAAAAAATGAAAGCAAAATGTAAAATATTCACATGATATATTTTTGATTATTATGACTCTGAATAGTAGTATGGGTTTATGAGTATGGACATATAAGATGTGTACAAATGAGACATATGGATAAAACCTAGATAGATTGAAAGAGTTTTTGTTTGTTTTTTTGCTTTTTGTTTTCTGATATATTGTTTTGCAATATATATATATCGCAGTACCTGAATTAGGATCTAAAGACTGAGATTGGTCCATAAGATGTTCTTTTGCTTTGGCTGACTGGGACAGCACCGTGGCCAACAGCTAAAACACACACACACAAATGCACACACACGTGATCATTAATGTGAGAAATAAGAGAAGGACAGGTGCATCTCTTCTTGTGTGCATCTTTGCGATTTGTGTGCACCGCACCTTCACACCCTCGGCCTGAGCATGCAGTCCCGGGACGTTGAGGCCATGCGTGTTCAACCCGGGTGAGTGTGTGGGGGTGGTTGGCACGGGCACAGGTGAGTTGGTGAGGTGAGCATTGGCATTACTGCTTTGCCCGCTAGCAGATGAACGTCCACTGGTCAGACTGCCTGTGCTGCCCATACTGCCAACACTGCCCCCTGCTGGGAGGCACAAGTTATCATGCAAGAAAAAAATAAAATAAAACATTTGAGTTCATGTTTGTGCATATATTTGCTTTAACTACTTAAAAGAGAAACATGAAAGATTCAAAAGTGCACATTCTGACAAATTCATGCAACATAAATGGATTTATATGAATGCATTAGGTAAAGTTTTTGGATGTTGTGACAATAAAGTATAATTTAGACCTGCAGTAAAATATTTATCAATTTTTCATTTAAATATGTGGTAATTGAATGCACTGTCATTGATGGCACACATAAAATTTTTGATGATATTTGTTTATATTTTTGGTAAAAAGAACTTTACGTATTTAAAAGGTCATGAATATTAATATTTAACATTAAGGTCATAAATATTGCATTGGTTTGTTTGTTTGCTTTGGTGTAAGAATAGCCTCAAAAAGCATAAAATCAGGCATCCATTACCTTTTAATATATATCAAAATAGCAAAAACTTAATTAATATTACTTCTTAATTAATTTGGTCAGATAAATGCAGCTTTACTGAGTATAATGTCAAAAACATTAAGAATCTTATTGATCTCAAACTTTTGAATGGTTGTGTATATTTTTAAATGCATGCATATTCCATGTAGTCTCTCAGTTAATATGAGATCATAATGAACACTTCAAACTTATTTGAAACAATTATAAAAGCTGTTTTAGATATAGCATGTCAATTCGACTGTCCAACAACAACAAAAAAAAAAACGTTTTACCAGCTAAAGGTTTCCTCAGCACCCAAATCTCCTCATTGGCTCCACTCTGCTGGCCGCTAAGGGTTGGAGAACCATGAGGGCTGGAAACAGATCCTCTTGAGCCTGAAAAATACCCGAAACACACAAACACAGTGATGTAAGAACACAAACATTACTTTGCAAACTTCTTATTGGCAACCACAGATGCACAGCGAGGGAGCAGATAGCAAAGGAGTCATTTAGGGCAGTTCAAATGGACTGTAGCATGTCCGTCAGTAATCTGGGAGCCTTGCTGATGAAAATATATGTTATACATCTTCATGCAAAAATATTCAGACCCCTTACAGAATTAGAAAATCCAGTTAGCTGTGAAATGTTATGTCTAGTACTGAAACAAAAAGATCCTTATTACTGTTATACATTAATTTGCGATACAATTGCAATGTAATACAATTTGTTTTGTTTTAATATTCATAAAAAGGCAGAAAAAACAATACATTATTGTTCAAGAAAATAAACGGGTCAGTAACTATTTGAAACAAACCTCTTATGCATACTGCATTAAAGTCCTATAAATTACAGTAAAAACTAAAATATAAAGAACCGTTATTACAATTTCCGTTATTTAAATGTTAACATATTTTACAAAGTTTTCATCATTACTCTAGTCTTCAATGTCACTCTAAAAATTGATTAGCTGCTCAAATATTTATTTCAAATTTATTCATATTGCTGCTTGCAGAAAAAGTTTTAACTGTCACCAATTTGTCCTCACTGAATAAAATGACAAATTGTTATTTTAATAATCTTAGCGACCCTAAACTTTTTGACAGTATATGATATATAACCATAAAATGCTGAGCAATATATGCCTCTTCACATTATGATATTTTTTTCAATTGTGAAGATGACATTTGAGCTATATATAAGCAATATTTTTCTTCATGCTAAATATTGGTTTAAACGTTTTGTCTTGAGGTGAAATACGAGATGGAAATACTACTGATAGTTTTAGTCAGATTCACACAAATATCACTTCCAAGTTTGCCAACATTCAGGTTTACATCTGCATTTTACTATGCTCATGACGTTTAAAAAGGGGGGAAAAAAGGCAGGTGTATGATATGATACACTCATGATGGGTAAATGTGTGTGTTTTTCTGACTGTGTTACGTGTGTGTTTATACCTGTCTCTTTTTGTGGCTCCTCTGAGCAGGAGGAGGCTGGTTCATACGCAAATGTGCTGCAGGTAGGCATATTATAGCCAAATGAGGTGAAGAGGGGCTGATGGGTAAGGGGCTGGGTAGGAGGGGGAGGGGGAGTGAGGGGGAGGGAAAAAATGTGGGAGGAGTCACCGTTCACCAAGACAACTGAACCAATTGCTGGCGGACGGATCTGTATCTTAAGATACTGTTGGGTTGAGGGACCTGGGTACAACAGAACGGCAACACCAAAAAAACACAAACAACAACAACAAGAACAACAACAAAAAAAACAGGAAAGGAAACACAAAACAAAACATGTTCAGGCAAAAATGTCTAACTCTATTGTTGAGCTTAACTTTACCCTGTAAGTTAACATGCAAGGTGAAGATGAGCTTATTTATAATAAAGTAAAAAAAAACTACATCTAAAAAAGAAAAAACTATACTCATGCATACTATTTCCACAACATACAGTATATTTGCAATGCATTCCTGCCAAAACACTAAGTTATAGCTGATTTATGTGCTATGCATGCAGACATTCATGCATAAAAAAGGAAGATAATGGGGACCGGAAGTGTGTTGGAGTGTGGCCTATGTACATAAATCAAAATATGTTACAATTCAATATTGGCATATTTCAATATTGAAAAAAATTAAGTGTAAAATGAAACCCAGCAATGCATTTTGTAATAGCAAAGCCCATAGAGCCCCGCTTGGAGTCCATGGAACATACCTGTACCACAGATTTTAATGGTCCAAATATTGATGAGCCCTTACTCAGCCCTACTTCTTAATTGCTGTATTTTTAGAAGCCGAGCTTCTCTTTGATGGACTATATCCCAAACCACAGCCTCAAAGGCACAACCCATGGCATTGGATAAGTAGTAGTTTGAGAAGTATGCCTAACAAATTACGGCCACTAGAATAAAAAATGTAAATCTGAATACATATTCTGACACTGATAAGTAATGTTGTTTCTTCACTTCCGAGAAGCAGCAGCCGCCGCTGATTTGCATTTATAAATGTGTGAAAACCTGTTGGCATGTGTAAGAATGTGCAAAAGTGAGAATTCACTGATGTGAGTTAAAGGAAAATAAATGGGAGCATGAAACGATGGTACATGTGGACTCAGAGATGATCCACTCTCATCTGCCCTGTTTGTCACTTCCTCTTTCATCTCTTCAAGCTGACGCTTCTAATTAGAATCACTTGACTGGTGATAAAGGGCAGGACAGTTGGATACAGAGCGAATGCACGACCACCCACACAAATATACAGTACTATAGGCATGAATACACATTTTGAAATGCAGACAGCAATGATCAATTAGGAAAATATAATAATTGTGAGACTGCATTTTGTTTACGACATAAAAATATGAATTTATTGCTATATGGTTTTTAGGGTTATTTTTAATGTGCTGTTATTTGGTGACAGTATTCCTAGAGGTTATATTTATTGCATTGCGACCGAAGCTTTTAGTATTCTAGGTGCTGTATTGTTGTTGTTGTTGTTTTTTTGACTGAACTAAAGCATATAATTCTGAGTGGAAAAATATATTTATATATGTTTGCAGATATTATGCTAAGCTTTGAAAAACAATGATACAGCTAGTTATTCTATGTTGCATTGTGTGTTCTGTGTTGGAATGTCTGTTTTTGTTTTGGTCTGTGCAATTCCATCGCCCTGGGTTGCCAGCTGTGAGAAATCACAGCTTAAAGGACCTTAACATTAAAATGTGGATAAATCAAGCCTTTAGCTTTTAGTGTAAGGCATGTCACCTTCCATTGTCAATTATGTTCATTCAAGTTGGGTCCCCAATCTGGCAACCCATGTGAGTGTTAAGACAATAAGAGGATGACTCTCTCCAGTATCAGCCACTAGCTGTCAATATTACATACCGCACCTTTAACAAAGTGCTCTGTGGTTACTGAGTGTGTATTTAGTGGTTACTCAAACTGTCCACTATATGATATTGTGGTCTTACAATCAATCTTCACTTCTGTTCAAAAGTCAGTAGGTAGGATTTCTAATGCTTTTTAATGATTTCTTATATCTATTTTTAATAAAAATACAGGAAAACACTTTAAAATATTATTGCATTTTAAAATAACAGTTTTCTGTTTTAATCTACTTTAGCTGAATTTTCCACATCATTAATACAGTCTTCAGTGTTACATGATCCTTGAAAAAGCCTTTTTTCTTTTTTACATTCAACAAAGTATCAAAGAAAACAGTATTACAGGTTTCAAATTCATAAAAAAAACGTACTAATCCCAAACTTTTGAACAGCAATGTAAGCCTATGTCTGCTCTAGTTACTCAGTTACTGCTTTTATTTACTCAATTTGATGAAATAAACAAAATGCCTATTCCTAACACACACACACACAAACATGAATGAACACATAAACACTTGTGTATACACAAATGCATGCAACTAAATCAAAATCATTCACACACACACACACAGGTTTATTTAAGTGGCAGGTAGATGAGCTTCAGATCGACCTTAATGTAATATATGCATACTGTACAGTATGTGTCACATGACATCTTAGAAGGCTCATGTGGTGATGCAATGGCACACCTGCCCTCTTGATGACTTCCACCATGTTAGATGGAAAGTAACCCACACGGTCGTTTCCTGTTCGGTTGTCGTGGATACAGCCCTTCCATCGTCCATCAGAATGCTGCTCCAAGACCTGAGGACCAAACAGAAATGTTCTAGAACGAGCCTGCAGTAGAAAACCACTGAGACATGCACTGCGCCAAAACTATAATAATATCAGTGTAAAAATGATTTGCACTTGTTTGTTTGTTTGTTCAAATGTTCGAAAGAGCAACTTTTATTCAAAATTGAAATCTTTTATAGCATTATAAATCATAATAATGCATCCTTGCGGAATAAATGTATCAATGTCTTTCTAAATCAAATCTTACAGATTTATACTTTTAATAGAATTGTATATAAAAAAACATTACAGTTAAAAAAGTGCTTCTCTCCTCTGGAAAAATATGCATGCCACATTTGTTAAAATTCAGAAATAATCTCCTTGCTACATTGCAAGAATGGCTTCTTTACCGTGATAATGTCGCCTGTTTTAATATTGAGGCTTGTCAGGTCGTAGTTGTTGCAATAATCCTTTAGAGCCCTCACTTGCATGGCAGCCGATGCATCTGTATGCAGGAAAACACACAGATACCAGCCATTTTAAAAAGCGTCAGACATTTCTATGTGAATTTGTGTTTGCAGAAACTTTCCTCTATTGTACCTCTCAGCATCTGTTTGATTTCCTTGCTGGCTTGGGTTGTGGTGAACTGGTTAACAATATCCAGCGCTGTCTGACAGTAAGTGTTCCTCACCCCAGCACTGATACCACTCTGAAGAGATAGAAAACACATTCACTTGGTACTTAGTGCTTATGCTGTCCATACAGACATGCTATGGAGTGCAGACATTCAAATATGTGAACATAACTTAAACGTAGAAAAAATAAATAAAAGTAAAACCTGGCTTTGGTGAGTAAAGCACAACTGGCCAGCCATTTATCTCATACCATACATGATGATTTTTAGGTTTATGCTTTTATAATTTTTGATTCTATGACCCATGACTGCCACTTCTGGATACATTACTGCTCAAAGGTTTGGAGTAAGGTATTTGTTTTTGTTTTTTTTCTTAAAGAAATGAATACTTTTGTTCAGCAAAGGTGAATTAAATTGATTAAAGTCCAGTTTCAAATAAATGCTGCCCTTCTATTTATTAATGCAAAAATGGTTTTCAACAGTGATAAGAAATATGCAGGAAATCAGAAAATTAAAATGATTTCTGACTGATTATATTGATACTAAAGATCAATAATGCTGAAAATTCTGCTTTGCATACAAATAATAAATTACAAATGAAACATTTTATATATTTCATATTACATATAACATATTAAATTTTTTTAAAAATCACAATAATGCAGTCTTGGATAGCCTAAAAGACATCTTTCATAAATATAATTTTTTTTTTACCAATTCCAAACATTTGAATGGCAGTGCATATTTTTAAAAGATGAATGCATACCATTGGCAAGCAGTCAAATGAATTACTTACATCCAGCAGCAGTCGTACAGCCTCAGTTTTCCCACAGAGAGCAGCTTCATGCAACGCTGTGCCTGATTTCGTCTGTCGGTTTATATCTATACCAGCCTGGATCAGCAACCTGAACACATACACACAAGAAAACTTGTTTTTTTTCTTTCATTTAAACACACTAAAAGACATATTTCCCAACACCATTCTCAACAGTACAAAGTTTATTAATCTGTACATACAAATATTTGTTCTAATTCTAATAAACACTTCTTTCCAGAAAAGAGGTTTTTAAAATACAAACTTAAAGGGGTCCAAATATATGAAATGTAGGCAAAATGTCCTTCAAACCCTCCAATCAAACACACATTCATACTGATCTATAAACAACCTAATGCGTTGAGTAATGAAATCACTAATTAATGTTGTGCGTCACTAGACAGTGATGGTACTGTCCATCAAAGGGAAAAACGAGGACACGCGCTTTGAATGTGTGTGTGTGTGAATCTAATAAACGAAGCCCCCGGGGACTGATCGGACAGCCCACAGTGCCTTTCATTTCTCTCATCATCCCCGATCCCTTTGCTCCTGACCTGTCTTAGCACATCAGTCATGCAGGTTTGTGTCAGTGAGCTAAATGCTGTGTCAGGATTTTGCACCATCAATGTCCGTCTGCTTGTAAAGAATTCAAATGTAAGCAATAATAAAACTAGTACAATATCTCATAATGATTTTTTCTTCTTCTTCTTTTTTTTTGCAGACATTACATCCATTACCCTTACAATATTGATTACAAAGTTTTTAAAAGATGTCTCTTTAGCTTATGAACAGTAATATAAAAATTAAAATAACTGTTTTTTATGTTCATATACAGAAGACATATGAGTCTAAATTGTGAAGAATTTCACAACATCTTTCAAGATTGTAAAAATCAATGTATAAATAGATAAATCAATATAATATTAATTACATTTAATTAATTTTTTTTTTTAATTTAAGACTTTCGGGGGGGCGTTTAAACACATAATGTGTTTAAAACATGTATCATATGGCTTTATACAACATATGAATAGTTTATTCATTTTTTCCACAATTATATTTTTGTGAAATTCACCAAAAAACAAAAGTCATGGTAAGACAGGTATTCATGATATTAAAATGATAAATGATAAATTGTTCTACCCCCCTCATTGGATTGTTTATTTAAGTTTCAATATTTATTAATATTCCATGTGCAACATATAAGCATATGATTTCTAATAATAATAGTAATAACTTTACCAGTAGATATAGTACTTCTGCGTTCAGGAAAAAGGTGGATATGTAAGATGTAACCTAAATGAGGACTTCAGTGCATGTGTAGCAGTAAAGCACAGAAGGGAAAAGTCCAGTAAGAACCTACTTGATGATCTCGATATGTCCATTCTTAGCCGCTAAATGGAGCGGACTGATGCCATTGGGATCGGAGGGCTTCGGTTCTAACATAGCAGCACACATGTTACTGTTCAGAAGCAACTGCACCACCTGTAGATCACACAGAAAAGATGCACAAACACAGCTTACATAGGTGTGCAATGTCTGCTTGATCTATTTATTCATTATTTAATTCGTCAGTTATTTCAAGGGATAGTTCCCCCAATTCTGTCATTATTTACTTTATATCATGTTGTTTCAAACCTGTCTGATTTCCTTTTTTTTCTGCTGAACATACATAAGATGTTTTTGTTATCAAATAGCTGCTGATCTCTATTGACTTCCATAGTATGTGAAAAAAAATGCTATAGAAGTTAATGAGGATCAAAAGAAAAAAGTCTGGTTACCAATTTTCTAAATATCTTCTTTTTTTTTTTTTTTACTAAATATTAAGACAGGTATGGAACAATTTGTTTATAAGTAAATTTTGACAGATTTTCATTTTTAGATGAGCTGACCCTTTGATCAGGAACAATACAGATGAATACAAGCAATCTTAAAATGTGCCAGATTTAGCCAAGATAGCTCATTTTCATCTGTAGTGACACGGATAGGTTAATGTTCAAAGAATAAACTGTATCTCAATGCAGAATTATTATACTAAAATCTTAATAAATGTCTCAGAACAAAATGTAAACAGAAGGTAATTACTGTCTATGTATATTAATATTTATATGCCAATAAATATGCCATTGAATTAGATAATCACAGTAAATTCAGATAGTCATCACTTACTGTAAATAACGGTGTTCGAAAATGGTTTGATTAAGCCTTCATATGTGCAAAATAATGAATTTGTAACTCACTCAGAAAGCGCACAATATATTATACAACACATTAAAACTTATTTTATTTGATGTTGTTAAAAATGTTTAGTCGGTTAACACTGCTGTAAATATATTTTTTATGGAATAGCACGCAATAAAAGTCCTACTACCTGACAGATATCACAGAAATAGGTTTCGTGAGAAATCACACCTGTCTCTCTGACGGCCTTAAGCTCTGTCAACAGCAAAAGGGGATTCGATCGCTATTCTTTAGCCAATCAGAAGACTCTGAGTCACTTTGACCTGTCAGTCACTTTAAGCGTTCGGATGAGCTGACATTCGGTTAGCTGACATGTTTTTGGAGCAAGATATTTTGAAGAGAGGGAGTGATCTAATTCAATATCTGAGTCTGGCTGGAGGTTAGCAAAACAGAAGATTATATACGGCACCTTTAACACAAATAAGTGCAAGAAATGATTTAAAATCACAAATGAAACAGTATGTCAATAAAACAAACATGAATAGTAAGGAATAGTTCCCTCAATGACTCACCCTCCAAACCCAGAAATGTATTTCTTCTAGACTTCTTTTACACAAATGGAGGCTTTCAAGCTTTAGAGGGATCCCAAAACATCATAAAAGTATCATACACATTCATATATAATGCAAGACCTCTAAAACTGATAGATTAAAGTGAGGAACAAACTGAATCTTAAACCATTTTCTACTTACTGTGTTCACATGAGAGCAGTGATTCATTCACAAATGAATCCTTCTTTTAAGTAGGATATTCTCAGTGAAACGCATCTTGTTTCACAAATGCAAACTGAATGCTTCATTCACAAATCAGACTGAATTAGTTTTCCTAAATGATCTCAGGAAATTCAAATTCAGTTAAAATAGCAAGCTGCTCGTTGAGGTGAAGATCATCTGTAAAGTACACAAAGGTTCTTAAAGGGATTTTTTTTCGCTGTGATGCCTAAAGCAAATCGAAAAGTGCACCGTGTATACAGTATTGTCTCTCAAAAGTATTTAAAAATGTATAATTTTTAAAACGAGTCTCAAGCCTCAAGCCTGATGTCAACATGAAACTTGAGCATACTGCCCACACACTTGACCTTTTCGTGTTGGTCTTAATGAAAATGCAAATTAATTTTTTGCCACTAGGTGGCGCTTTTGGAGCAGCAAAAATAGATGTTTCCCCAGTAACGCTGTACACAAAGCAGCACTGTGTCACAAATGCTGCTTTTATTATGAAATGAAAATTAAATCGACCGGTCACTGCAAATGAGTCATTGAGCAAATAACGTACAAATAAAAGTGTTTTGTTACTTTGCATGGATGTCAACCTATAATATGAACCTTTCATAACTGATAATAGGGACACTTGAATAATATGGAGAACATTTTACCACTATGAAGAGCTTTTTTTGCAGAGGAAAGATTCCGTGGATGTAGTGTTAATTTCGTCACCTATTTTTAATTTAGTCTTAGTCTTAGTCTTGTGCCAAATGTCCTTGTTAGTTTTAGT
>JAUCNO010000626.1:12423507-12440348 GCA_032353835.1 Enteromius viviparus | reverse complement strand
CTCGTCTTAGTCATGAAAAAAAAGGTCGTTGACGAACATATTTCGTCTCGTCTCGTCTGACGAAATTAACACTACGTGGATGCTCTTCATGCATAGAGTCCCATAAAGAAGTCTTATTTTGAGTCAACAATTAAAATTACAATCAGATGATTTGAAATATGGTATAACACATTTATGACACATTTATGGCTATTTTAATATACAATTTTGTTCCATGGAAAAGAGAAAGATTTAAAGTTGAACAAATGGTGATTGGAATTGAGGAATTGGAATTAGAGCAAAACAAGTTATAATAAACTGCGCTCAACAATTTCTTGCGCTCATTTGGAAGCAGTGAAAACCGAGCTGTGGGTGAATAAGGGGTTTCCTGCATTTGGCTGAGAACGTGAGAAGAGGTGTAGTTCCCACAATCTACCAGGGGAGCACCGTTTCTCCTCTATCTATCACAAACCCCTCCGTACACGCAGACAGACACGCACAAACACAGCGTAACTGACCGTGACTCGTCCAAATTCGCAGGCCAAGTCTAGAGGGGTTTTCCCAGCGTGGTCTCTGAGGCAGGGGTTCGACTGATGTTGGAGCAGCATCTCGCTCTGAAAACACACACAGTACAGTGAGTATGTGTGTGTGCGCAGCATGAGTCTGATTGTATATGTGTGTGTACTCACTCCTTCATAATGGCCGTGTTGTGATGAGAGGTGTAAAGGGATCTGTCCCTCATCTGATTGGCTGTTGACTGACGAGCCCGCCTTGAGCAGCATTTTCATGGGCTCACACTTGCCCTGCCAAGCAGCATAATGTAAGGGCCGCATCCCTTCAGAAAAAACGAAAAGAGAGTTAGAATGAGAAGCATGCGCTCTAGCATTCATAGGCTTGGGCTCAGTCAAACATAAAAATTACTTTATTTCCCATGTACACGTTAAAGTGTCTCATTATGAATTTATAAAAATGAGCTTTTATGCAGTGTGTAACACAGCTCTAAGTGAATGAATACATCCTGCAAAGTTTTACATCTGAAAGTGCAACGTGTTTAAAGTTATTGTCTCCCAAAAAAAGAATCGACACTGACTCATTGAAACGAGTTGTTTTTAAAACATGTTGTTGATGCCAACATGAAACATTAAAATATTGCCACTCACTTGGTCTTTTCACTTTGGTCTGAATGAAAATGCAAATTAATTTTTTGCCACTAGGTGCCGCTATTGGGGAGGTAAAAATAGCGTTTTCCCAGTAATGCTGTACACAAAGCAGCACTGCACTCACACAGCTGCTTTTTCAGGTATTACAGGCATGATGAAATGAAAATTAGACCAATAGCATAAAGCAAAGGAGGGGTTTGGAAAAAAGAATCATTGAGCGAATTGTTTGGGAGCCACAGAGCAAGGAAGGTACAAAATAAATGAATATTATTTTCAATTGATGAATAGTGACAGTAAACCATTTCAAATGTTATAAAAGATTATTATTTCCAATAAAAGTTGTTCTTTTGAACTATTTATTCATTAGAAAACACAGTACAAACCACTGTATTATGCTGTGCAACAGTTTTCAACAAAAATGTTTTTTAACATCATATCGGCACATTAGAATCATTTCAGGAGGATGATGTGGCACAGGAGTTTGGAGTAATGATGCTGAAAATTCAGGTTTGTTTTAATAATTGATTAATCTGTATATCAAGTAAATAATGTGCAAGCTCAGATATGAAACAGTTACTACTACTCAGTACATCTGCATGTGTGTGTGGTGCTGTGTCTTTGTACCTTTCTGGTCTTTGATGTCTACGACAGCTTGTGACTCAAGCAACAGTGAAATCACCTCCACATTACCGTTAAGAGCAGCATGATGCAGGGCAGATAACCTATAAAACAAAAACACACAAACACATAACGCATTAACCATTTCTACTGATTTCCACAATCTGAGTAAAACATGTGGATTAGATTTAAATATGGAGAGTATCTTTGTGAAATTAACTGATTTACTGTACAATGAGAAAGACCAGAACATAAGGACACATTAAAAACAAGAAGCCATTGTTACAGATAGAAGTTATTGGGTGCGATTGTTAGAAATTCAGTTAACCAGTAACCAATTCAGTAACTTAAATATGCACTGAACCCTATTCCTGCCCTTTGGCAGATCATACAAAGAATGTCTATATATGAGGTCAATATTCAAAATTATGAATTATGAGATATTATGATAACATAATTATAATTATTAATTAAAAAGTTGAAATCATGTGATAAAAATGTACAATTATGACATACTGTAAATAGTATCTTAGAATTCCAACTGGTATTTATTATATCAAATTAAAACAGCAAAAAAAGTCAAATGTAAAAATATGGGATCTACAAAATAGGTATCATAGGTAATAAAATATATTGATTTCCTGTTGCACCAAAACACTCTGCAAGCTAGACATTTTGATGAATTTTTTTTTTTTTTCAGTTATATTTTTTTATTTTATAATGCTATTGCTCAAAATCTTAAGGTCATGATACAGTCTGGTATGGCAGCTGTCGGCAACAGTTTTGGCATCTGTCATTCATCTTAATGTCTAACCAACAACGTAGATATTAGATAGATATTACTATGGATTTAAGACAACAGACATTCAGGCAGCAGAAGACAAAAGTCATACTTTTTAAAATCTGTTTTTGATGAAATTTCACAAACGATACATATTTTTTTCTCAGTGAGATGCTTGTGCATGTGTGAAGCGGTTGCCTGAAATTTAGTGTATTACCTCTGGTAGCTGAATCATAAGGACCAAAACTACTACATTTTCCTATTGAATGACATGTATTCAACATACATGTGTTGCAAATAAATATAGAAAACAATGTGTGTAACTTGAAAGCAGAAACTGGGAGTGAATTAAAATCTCTATTATTTAACAAAAAAAATCCTTAGGTTTGTGGGTCTACTCATTACTAGGCCTACTCTTATTATGTGGTCTAATTATCTTCTGCAAAACAGCCTATATCTCCTTTTAATACCCTAATCCTAATATCTCATTTCCAGTGCTTTCAGCCTCCTGTGTAACTTTATAGAGAGTCCCTAATCGGACTTCATTGCAGCTCAACTCTTCCACTTCACTCCGATCCCTCACTGCCTAACTGAGCAGGAGGCTATGACCTACTTCCATGAGTAAGAGATTTTTCTCTGCCAGAGCCCCAAGCCACGTGCGTGTACACACACACACACACAAACACACACACTCTCTCTCTCACTCTCTCTCTTACTCTAATACACTGTCACATTCTAATAACAACACACCTGTATTCTGCACTGTATGAAAACTCATACAGTACAAAAGTTCATTCAACATCATACCTGACTGTCCAGTAGACAATTTAATCATGAAACAAAAACAGACTGAATCATACTGATGTCACCAAGATGATGTCACTCTTATTTTAAGTCTTTTCCTCAAATCACAGTAACAACATGGGTAAATACAATTCACTTTCCAATCAATTGCTAATTAATACAAAGTCCTGATCTGTGTTACCTGGAAATAAATCACAGATACAATGCAGTTTCCTGTTGACGTTAATAAAGGCAATGGCCGCTGAATAGTCCATATGAGCTGATCACTAGTTGATAATGCGCGAGTACAAATGAAACTCACCCGTCTGTGTCCTGGAAATTCACATTCACCTTCTTAGCAGCACCCAGGAGCTCTAGAGAGAAAACAGAAACATGTTTTAAGTAGTTTCAATTATTATAATTGTAAGGAAAGATGTTCATTTATTTGGCCAAACTGATACATTTGTTAAAAAAAAAAAAAACATAAACATAATTCGCTGATTACTGACGAAAAGTAAAAAAAGAGATGATCTGTGTTTACTTTTAGTAAAAAAATGTAATATATATATATATATATATTATTTAACAATATAATACTAGTGAATAGAATTATAGTATACAGTATACTGTACTATACTGTTACTTATGAATTGTTCTTACATGTTGTTTATATACAGTATGTATATATATATATATATATATATATATATATATAGTTTTGTAGTTGACGTATGAATATGTCATATGATGTGACAGTCAAATGTAAAAAAAAAAAAAAACATTCATAATTAATATCATTTTATGTTTCTACAAATTCACTTTTTGCTTTGAAACAGAACTCTAATTAGCAGATATAAAATACTTTCCCAACATGTTCATGTTAAGGTCTAAGGTCAGCGCGAGATGTGGATCAGTCACAGAGGGGATTCCTCTCAGTCAAAGCCAGCAGGTAGAGTTTCCATTTATTAAACTCAAGTGAAACTTTAATCATAGCTGGTTATGAGCCACACATCCACAAATCACAAACACACTCACAATCCTAATCAAAATCAAAGCTATGTGTAAAATTCTGGGTGATATTTCCATCAAATGTCTATGGCTTGATATATTAATCTCCAGATGTATGTGTATGTGTGTGTGTGTGTGTGTGTGTGTGTGCTAAATGAAAGCAGTCCAGATGGCAGCCTTCCCAGAGTGTGAGACAGGCGATGGGGGTGCAGAGGCAGACAGAAAGTGAGAGAAATTTATAATGCAGGAAAATATCACTAAACGGTGAAATAAACAACCTGTGTGTGTGTGTGCTGCTCATTTGACCTTAATAACAGTCTTATTCTACTAAACACACTTAAGAAGCTTTTCATTATGCATGAATGATATTATTATTCATACTCGCTGATCACAGCCTAATCAATTATGCTTATGACTTGGTGAAGATGATGAATTAGTTAATTAATTTCCCCATTCAACATTATCTCTTGAAAACAGTAAATTAATAGATATGTAATTAGTGCACATTGAATATACAACATCTAATTAAGCATCTCATTTGGTCCAAACACACTCCCAGACAGTCTAAGTCACCTTCAGAAACAATACTGAATGAAATAAGAACGCAAATGAGCATTTCCATGACAACTCAGTGTCACTGTGATGCTAATTAGAGAATGTGACTGAAACGGCAATGACTCTTTAATACTGTGATAGATGAGGGAGTTATTGGTAGATACATACATTTTGTATACATTCACAAACTGGCACCCATACAGTCGCACACCATGAGGGGTTTTGGAACTCAGTCATAATCCTTCCATGTGATAAATTATTCATACCATTATCACTGCAACCTCGTTGGTGCCTGTTGCTATGGAAACCTTGACCTTAACCATGACAATAACCGGTGTTGCCCAGCCCCTACTCACGAGCACACAAAATCTCCTGTGTTTCAAACATTCTTTGATACTCATCTTCCCCCTTGGATCCTCTTTCAATGATGCATTTGGTTAATTCACAGCTTTATGCTCCAAAAGACCCAGCTGGAGTGTTTGAGAGTGTCTAAGACTAGGATATCTACAAGAGGTTAAGGGTTACGATGATATAATCCATCATCTCAAATGTTGGAAATCAAATGTTTGCTCATAAACATAACAAGACTTCTCCCAAAGCAACGCTTAAAAAGTGCAGAAATCCCTGGCATTTTGTTGCCATACAGTTTAGGGCCTTTTATTAGGATTAGGATTAGGTCACCCAAAAATGAATATCTTGACTTCAATTTCTTACCCATGTTGTTCTGAACTGAGAGGAACACAAAATGAAAAAAAGGTTTTTGAGCTGCTCTCTTCCTTAAAGACCTATTATGCCACCCCTTCTTACAAGATGTAATATAAGTCTCAAGTGTCCCTGGATTGTTTCGTTCATGTCTCTTTAAAGGGTGAGTTCATCCAAAAATGAAAATTAGGCTATGTTTATTCACCTTCGAAGCATCCTAGGTGTAAATGACTTTCTTCTTTCAGACGAATCCAATCAGAGTTATATAAAAAAATGTCCTGGCACCTCTAAGCTCTATCATTGCCGTAGGCAGGTGGTTCCAAGAAGTAACCAGAAGGCATTCAGGCGGATTACGTAGTGCGTTGCGTATGCGTCGCACGTGTGATGATACCCCAGACTACTTTTTTTAGCAGAGCTGTTTGTGTTCCACATCACAGAAGACCATGTTCGCTTCTGACCATTTTAACTGGTGGAGAAATCTAAATTAATTTTAAGCTTTTAATTTTCCAGGTTTAAAATCTATGTTGACAGCAAAATTTGTGACGTGGCAAAAGATTATAGAACTGTACATCAGTACGTGTTGGTGTCAATTAAATTGTACATGAGACTGCATGTTCGTATGTGTTTCACTTAATTATTCACAGTAAGTGTTGATTTGCTATGACAGACGCTTCAGTTTGTAAGATCAGGTCTGAGAGAAACGTTCAAGAATCAAAGGAGAGTGTTTGTTTTTGCTTTGTAATTAGAGTTTTGCTCATGAAAAGTAACGTCACATTGTATAGATTCTGCAAACGAGACACTGTTTATGATTTATGGGGATTTAAAAAAGAAGCAGGTGGCTTTGCATCATTATATAGGGTGGTTTTGTACACACACAGTTATATTCAAACAACAAAAGTGAATTTCACATAATGGGTAACCTTTAAAGTATTATGTCACCCAAAAATAAATTTTTTTGCAATCATTTACTTGCTCGTGTTGATGAGAGGAACACAAAATAAGAAGTTTAGCAAAATGTCTTAGCGGCTCTCTTCCTTTAAATGAAATAAGGACTAGATGTTGTCAAGCACCATGAAAGTAGTCTTGTGCACTATATTCATAAGTCTTTTTCATTCAAAGGATAGCTGAATGTGTGTGAACAGACTGAAATTTCTCAAGTTATTTCACTAAATCTCTTTAAATCGTGCTTGACATCCATGGTCACCATGCACTTTCATTTTATTAGAAAAGAGTGGCTTGGATATACTGGTACACTTCTGTGTTCTACAGAAGAAAGAAAGTCATGAGAGTTTAGAAAGGCATGAGGGTAAATGATGACATTTATACAGCCTTGCATGATGCCCATCCCTGGACGTGGTGCTCCTGGGCACATGCCCAAATGCCCATATGTATAATCCAGTCTGGACTGCACAGAAGTTAGCTACTAAATTTCCAAAACAGAAACTAGAGTTCAACATTTATTTGGGCCTTACAGCAACACTGAGCTATTCATGAACCAGTTAAGTTCATTAACTATGCAGTGCACTGATAAATCAGAAAGTCACAGCTGGGAGACATTAAAAAGTGCTCCAACAGTTTCTAATAATCCTACAGTCTCTTCAGCAGCACGTAGACCTTCGAAGCTGCTTACAGCTTAACTGAACTTGTTTCATAAATGATAATAGAGTAACTAAATTCAACTGAACCATCACTGAGCTGACTGGAGCTGAATAATGACACTATTGTGTTATTAGAACTGCTTTATAGCAGAATTCAGATTCACCTCATTATTGATTTATTTTGCATTCTGAAAAAGGAAGCTTTGAAACATATATCATGATTTAAGTTAGATTAAAACCATTTTAGTGTTAAAAAATTATGTGAGATTCAGCCTTAAAAACAAAGCACTCACATTCTCTAATCTTCATGAATACAATTCTTAATTCTTAATTAAATTGCTAAATGTAAAAATATACAAAAAAAAATAAAATAAATGTAAAATTTAATTTGATTAAATATCAATTTAAATAGTAATGAGAATCTAATGCAAAAATTGTTTTAAAACATTTCTGCATGCAATTTATATCTTTTAAGTTCTCTACCCCTTCCCATTTTACCAGCTCCTGACAAAAAGCACCTGTAACATGAGATTTCATCATCATTGTGCCAGAATTTAGATGCCCTCATTGACCTCTATTAATGGTGAGGAACCAGTATTCCTTTTTTTTATTTTTTAAATTAAATTAGGCCGTGGGCCAGATTAACCATATGGGTGATTGGGCACACATCCAAAAGAAACCATGCATGGCCACACAACATCCACAAGACAGTCATTATTTTTGCATTTACAACTGCTTCTGCTAGTAAAAATTACAGACTTCAAATACCCTGTTTTTGTGTAGCATATTCTTAACTTTCTAGACAAACTCCAGTGCTGCATGACAAGTTAATTACCAAGACTCTCGCCTCTTGTTAACATTTAGGGTCTATTGTGCTTAATGTATTCTGCTGGTTTCTAGGACTTAGGAAAAGAGAATAATCACTGAACTAAAGCAGGTTTAAAGTCCCTACATTGTACTTCATTCTGTTGGTAATTAAGTAATCAATTCATCGACAGCCCATGACACAGATGCCCAGACAATCAAGTGACTGACATCAGCTCCACAATCGCAGATAGATTCTAAATCAGATGCACAGCCGCACAGATGCTCAGTACTGTAGATCCAAATGACAATGATGTATCAGTATATTGATACTTCACTGTAATTCATCTGGTGTGGGAGCTTGCTGCAGGCCGGTTAGGGCGACAGTAAGGTTATAAGAGGGTATCGAGGGCGGTCTTGGGGGATTAACCCGACACGCACCTTTAAGAAAACTCACAATGAGTTGGTGCTTACCTATGGATTCACCCTCCACTGCATAATGGTATGCTGCTATGGTAGCAACATACACTTTAAGAGTTGAAGGGGACAGCCTGCGCTCCAACTTTTTCTGCAGGAAGGAAAGCACGACTGCAATCGAGCAACTCTTTGGGTCTTCCTGGAGAGAAGAGCACCAGTCGACGAACAGACCCCATCTCAGAGTGTAGGCCTGCTTTGTTGAGGGGGCCCTAGACTGAGAGATGGTGTTAATCACGGCTGCTGGCAAGCCTGAGAGGGAGCCACCGTGCCCCTTCTCTGAGAGAGAACGTTTCTCCTCAAGGGGATTTTTCAAGGAGGGCTGCCGTGAGGAGCACTAGGTCGGCAAACCAGTATGGCGCTACCAGCAGAACCTGCTCCTCGTCCTTCCTAATCTTGTTTCATCTTGTAATCACCAGCTGCTGTCATTAGATCACGAACGCACCAACGCCAATGTGATCGCCGCTATTTTCCGCCTCGCTGACGAAATGGCGGAAGCTGCCGAGTCCAGAGCCAAGATGACGGTCACGGAGGAGCATGGGCACAAAAGGGCGATTCTCAGGCAGTTCCCACCACTCACTCACCAGAGAGGTGGGCTTTGTTTTCAGCGGTTCTAGACCCGCAAATGGGGGTTACACGCTCGCTGATACGGCGACGGGGGCCGTGAATCAGTCGGTTGGCTTCAGTGTTGCCACTCGGGAAGCCATACCCCATTCGAGCCGGCCCCGCTTCACCGGCAGGGGGCATCAAGCACTTCTCACAGCAAGGGGGGATGTGTGAAGTACAGTTGGCCAAGGTCATACAGGCAGATACACAACCAAGCTTGCCCACAGTTTTCTCTCCGCAATCATCGGGTCTCAGTCCCAAAACACGACAAGTGAAACCGCTTAGGGCTTTGTTGGTTCCGGTCTTACAGCCCAAGAGGCTGTTTCGGGCTCAGTCAAGTTCCTTTAGCCAGCTAGGGGAGCTGTCGAGCACATCCGCATCTCCCAAGACGCCCAAAGGGGGTGCCGATCCTGTAAAAGCGCGAGGGGCTGAGTAACGCTTAATCAGATACCAAGGGGCCGTCAGGAGAGCGGTCAATCCTGCCAGTGACTCCCAAGACGTCCATGGAGGGCGCTGTTCCCAGCACTTGGCACGAGGGGCTGAGTGGTGTCCCGCCAGTTACAGTATGACAGCTAGGGGAGCTGTCTGCCACTCCGGTGGTTATCAAATACCCCACAGAGGGCGCTATATCCATCACTAAGTGAGAGGGGCTGAGTGATGCCCAACCGGTCTCACAACGACAGCCAGGGGAGCTGTCTGCTCCATCAGAGTATTCTGAGTCATCCACAGAGACCGCGGGCACTATCACTCAGCGAGAGGGGCTGAGTGTGGGCCAGCCGAGCATACGACGTCAGCTTGGAGAGGAGACCCAGCGAGAGGGGCTGGCCAAGGTCCAGGTGAGCACAGGGCTACAGCTAGGGGAGCTGTTAGCCACCCCTGCCGTACCAGAACCGGTTACAGGCAGTGTTACTTCTGTGCCTGGGTGCAACGAACCGGGTGTCAAATCGGGTGTCGTAGAATCCCTAGAGGACTTGTCGGTGGCTGCACAGCCCATGGAGGTCCCAGAATCATGGTTCAGTCAGTCCGGATGGGCGTCGTTCCTGTCGGCTCAGTCTCTAAGAGCATATTCACTCCCTGCACGGGCACGAAGGGCGTATTCACCACCTGCAAAGTCCCAAAGGGCATATTCACTTCCTGTCGGATTTCTGAGGGCAAAGTCATGGCCAGCTTCGCCTCGCAGGGCGCGCTCCTTGTTGGCCAGGTTGCAAGGGGTCTTGACTAGGACTAGTTGGTCTCCAAGGGTGCAATGGTTATCAGGCCAACCAAGACACCACCGGTTCTATCTCAGAGAGAAAACCTCGCAGTCCGTGTGGTTCCCAAGGGCCCATGGTTCGACGGTTCGGCTCAAGAAGGTACCAGCATTGTCGGTCTGGTCTTGAAGGACATATACACTACCTGTCTGGTCAGTAGGGCGTTCAAGGGCGCAATAACGGCCTGGTGGCCCCAAGAGGCCTGGTCGCTGTTTGGCCGTACTAGAAGGGCTCAGCTGCCAACCGCCCTGCCCAGGAGGAAGCTAAGGCCCCGCTGCCCGTTTCACCCAGATGGGCGTTCCTGCCACCTGTTCCGCCTGTATATATATATATATATTTAAATGTTAGACAACTGAAATGACATGTTCTTACTGTGTGTCTATGTATATATATATATAAGTGTGTTTGTGTCATTTAGGTATTCAAATTACCTTATCATAATTTATTTTTTTTATTAAATTAGAAATGGTTTACAAATACTTTCTTAATACTGTCTATTTTAGACTGAAATGTGTTGTAAGTTTCAACTTTACAAACAAAGATCAGCACTTACTAATTAATTATTAAAATGACATATTAGCATTACATTAGTGCCATGCTTTGTTTGCTATTTAATTTCTAACAAATGTTTACTTTATGCAAAATATAATGTGTTTTCCTCAAATTATTAAATTATCTGAGGAGCTAAATATTTAATTCAGAAAGCACACACATAATAATGGAATTCCACCATGTCTGTTTTTTTTTAAAGAAAGTAATTTAATCTCTCAGCTCTGAAACATAATCTGGGACAAGCACAGTAATCTGAACAACACACACACACATCATCATCTCCCTCCCCCCATTGTCATGCTTTAACCCACAGCTATAATTATAGATATTTAATGATCACCATTTTAAAATGACCTGAAAGCATGAGTGCTGTAAGCGGGCAGAACTGCAAAAACAAAAAAACATGTGCTGAACATACACTACCACACATACTCCTTTTGAATTCTGTGAGTTATATTTGGTTCTTTGTGTCACAGCAAATGTACCACGGTCTTTTCAATACCACCAAAAAGGACTAGTGTGCTCTGCATATTTACACACACTCTCACTATACACACACACAAACCCTCAGCATCCCTCAGCATCATCTAACTGTGTGCAGTTTAAAACAGCCATGGCCTGAAGCTTGAGCAAGCTGACTGTGAAAAGAAAATAAGAGAGAGAGAGAAACATGGAGAGAACAACAATTTTCTTCCACTAGTTTGGCCTCACGTGCCTTACACGTGATAGCCAGTTTCACACTAGACTCTAAATATATATATGAGGGAACCCATAGAAACGAAAAATCACAAAGGAGTTTCTTTAATATTTCTAATGTTTCTCGTAGACACCAGTGACTTTAAATGGTGACTTGAGTGAAAACGTCCCTTCTCCTGAGAAGAGAGGGGAAAACACTGCTTTATACTATATCTCATCATGAAAAACAAAAAGTTGTAAAAAAAACTTGAAGATGAAAAAAGACAACAAAAATGCAAATGCGAGATTTAAAAAAAAAAAGCCAATTATTTGCTACAACATGACCTTTTTCAGTGTCTAATTGTGTCATCTTTGATAAAGTTATATCTCTTAAATCTACATTTGTGGTCATGATGAGCTACAGGACAATTTAGTTTCCAACCTGGTCTTATTGCATAAACGTACTGTACCTAGGGGCACTTTTTAGCGAGACACAAAATATGTACCATTAAGTACATATCACTGCAGTTCAGAATTCCAATATTCATGGACTGACGCTAAAATGAATGGTCTATCATATTGGAAATACAATAAATGCAAGCTTAAACCAACCGAATAATGTTACTGGTATAAAACTGCATTTGTTGATGCAACTGTACCACTTCAACTTCTTTATACGCAGATTTGAACTGTTTGTAGTATATACTGTATAGTCGGTGTGGGATAATATATTAATATGGTGACATATCATTGTCCTTCTTCATGCAAAACCTTGTCAGAGCTGTAATGTGGAACAGAAGTGTGCAGTGTGTGGGCTTGCCACATATCTACATTTGAAATAATGAACCTGATAGTCACTATGCAAAATATTATAGTCACAATAAAGGCAAAGGTGATTTAATATAACTACATTAACATTCCATTTAACAACTAGAAAAGGCAGCTCAGATCTGGAGTTTTAGCAGGAGCAGTGTTGTCGTGTTCCTCTGGTCATTTCTCATCACCTCAGGGATTAGCCTGTCCCTCCATCAAATATACACACCGACACAAAGCCTTAAGAGGATAAAAAACGGATGTGCAATATGTCGATGCCCAGAAACACGTCTCTAGTCTCAGCCAATACAGATGCTCAGCATTGCCATGGAAACGCAATAGACTGGTTTTATGAATAATAGTATTTAAGCATGTGCACTGTCCCCATATACACAAAACCAGTTGTTCATGACAACTCTAAGAACAACATGAGGTGCAGAAAAAAACTATCAGAAAATTATTTCCTTAAGCCTTTTAGACCTGGAAAACTTTTTCACAAGCAATATCACAATATAGCAAAAAAATAATGTTGTGAAATATAATTACAACAATTAATATATTCAAATCAGCATGTTAGAATAATTACTGAAGAATCATGCGAAACTGAAAAAAGTTCTGTTCTGCCATTATAGGAATAAATTAATTCTTGAAACATATTAAACTAGAAAAAAGCTGATGGAGAAGCATCTCTTTATGTGCGGATTATTTAAGTTCCTTTCTATGTTCTTGTTTGGACAATTCTTATTATCTAAATAATTATATTTATCATATTTATAATACCATTATTAAAAGGCACTGTTTTTGATAGATAATCTAAGCTGAAGACAAATTGATAATATATAATAATTAACTACATGGGTTATGTTTAAAGGTAGGCTCAGGATAAGTACCTAGTTGCTGAAATTACTACAATAAATACATAGTATGTACATGAGGAACGTGACTGTAAAATAAAGTGCTACCAAATTCTGTTATCATGTTGTTCTAAACCCTGTTTGACTTTGTTTCTTCCATTAAAGATGAAAAGAGAACCAGAACATTAACACAGCTCTAAAAAAGGGACACTAAGTTTCAGTACACTACTTAATTTTTTTTTCTTTGCCCCATTAAACATGTTTACTATAACTCTACGTCTAAACTGAATATTTATGGAAAACTCCAATCAGGAGTTATGGTCAGAATTAAACAGTAGACTGAATGATTTCTATCAGTAAGTGCATTTTAAAAAACTCCAGACTTCAATCCTCAAGATATGTATGATGATTCTGACATTTACACTTATTAACAAGAGCAAGAACATTGAATACATTACTTATTAGCAGATCTTCAACACAAGCCCAATATAAAAAGCATACACCTTCATGTTGTGTCACATAATACACCATACCAATATCTTATCCTAAACTTTTTTTAAACTGTACTTATTTTTTTACTTTTTCATTTTAAACATATAATGTTCAACATATTGTATTTTAATTTAAATGGAAAGTATTATGGATCATAAACTGGTAATTTGGCCAGGAGTGTTGCTTTGATGTTTAAAAAGAAGTCTTGAAGGATTTTCACTTCACAGGATGTTAACAGATGGACTGGTGTGGTGAAGTTTACTTGTTTGATGTTTTTATCAGCTGTTTGGACTTTCATTCTGACGGCACCCATTTACTGCAGAGGATCCATTGGTGTGTTTATTTTGTGTCAACTGTTCCTTTAAGAAAACAACGGATGCATATTTTCAGCTATTGTTCCTTTCCAAAGCCCAGAATAAACCTGCGACAGCTTTGTAAAACAACACAAGCGGAACCAGCACAAGTCATCTTGCTGAAGGCCTGCCTTCTTCTGTTTTCATCGCCAAGACAAGACCTGTCAAGCTCAGCTCAATGCCGCAGAAACCTGTGATGTTCAGACATCAGCTGACCTAACATGACCCCTGGAATATCTTAGAAATTAATTACACATTAACATAAACAGTTTCCGGTGCTAGACCATACACATACTAGTCGGACACTGCTTCCTGTTGTAAAAGAAAATGCATGTGTTGTTGTGCTACACTATTTCTTACCTGGTCTCATGGCATAAACGGACCTGGGTGTACTTTTTAGCGAAAGGCATACCAATAAGTACATACAGTATAACAGCAGCTTCATAAAGAAATTAACACTAGAGGCAGTAAAACTCCAATGCCTTTTATTTCTTTACACAAAGTTTCAATTAATAAAGCGTAATTTTCGCACATATTACTTGAGGAATATCATGTTATGATTTCAATACAATATGGATACTTGAAAACTGATCCTTTTAAGGGTTAGCATCACACATATCCAGCTTCATGTCTCTGAGTCTTCATAGACAGTAGGTTTCTTAGGCAGCTCTAACCCTAACTCTATCTATAAATAATATCCCCTAACAATGACAATATCCTGGAGAGTTTCGCTCCAGCCCTAATCAAACCCACCTGAGCAAGCTTCTTACTAATGCAACAGGCAGGTGAATTTTTTTTTCAGGCTTTGTACTAAACTCTGCAGGATATAGGCACTCCATAACTGACGTTACCTACCCCTGGTTTAACCAGTATATTTGGTTATTTGATATGTAACAGATTTTTAATTTAATTAATTAATCAATGCAGCTACTCTTTTTGTATACCCAGTAGTATTTAATATAACTTTGATTTATATATAACTTTTGACTTTTAATCATTTAATACAATGAACGAATGAATGTATGAACTTACCATTTATGTATAACCAGTAGTATTAAAAATAATTTATATAAAAGATTTCAAATTAATTAATACTGATTCCACTTTTTATGCTCATTACTATTTAAAATAACAGTGAGATTTAACATATTTAATGAGAAAAATGTATTAATTCATATAAAATTACCTACAAATGTGAAGATGTTTGCAAACGTAAGTATCTAATAACACTGAGATATACCCAGTACTATATGAAACAATGTTGGTATTTAACAGAATCAATCAATAAATCACTGTTATGTCTAACCAATCAATCATACAATTTAGTTAGGGAATAATGTCTACTATATATCAGTGATGTCACTATGTGTCACAGTGGAGTGAACAATTCAAGTCAAAAGTAGAAAAAATGTATATATTTTTGTTCTGACTGCTTGCCATGTCCCTGGACGATAAGCAGAAATAAATAAATGAAGCATATCAACAAATGCCTGATTTAACCATCACAGACTAATTTATTACAAACTAATAATTACAGTAGAATTTTCAAATAAGGGATATATATAATTTAATATAGCCTTTAATTATAGACATATTAGAACGAAAAGGCTGATACACAAAACAATGACAAAGCACAAGGACTCAGAGAGGTTAAGCACCCTTCTCAAGGACACAAGGGCTCTGGTCAAAGGAAACTTGTGCAGGAATCTGTGTCACCCTGTTAAGAGCTCAGGTTCATCCTGCAGCACTGCACACACTTGGCCTTGTACATACAGATGAATCTTCAGCGTTCACATTCTCAGCTCCACATTTGGCCTCAAGTCCAATGAAACCTCCTTGTCTAGGAAAATTACGGCCCAACCAATCAGTGTCAGCTGTAACTGGGGACGGATCAGCTCGAGTTTACAATGCGAAGATCTGACAATGACAACCACAAAACCACCGCTGAGGAAGCCATCGTAAAAGCCACTTTAGCACTGGGCTTTACAGATCCGACAGTTATGAATGCATGAAATGAGCGAGATTGAAACATTAATAACATTTGCTGGATGCAAGTGATTCAAGTGAGAATTTTAACTACTTTTCAAGGACAACATTCAAGCGATAAATAAACATAAAAGTTATCTGGAAATGTTTGAGTAAACAATGTACAATTATTTCATTCATATTTTTAAATGGCTTATATTCCATACTAAAAAGTTTTCATTTTAATTATTGTTTAAGTTTCAATTATTTTTATAATATTTTTAGTTTTTGATATTTAAAATTCATTTTATTTATAATTATCATTTCAGTTTTAGCACTTAATTTTTGTTCATTGCCAGAGGAACCTTTTAGTTTTGCATGTAATATTTATTTAAGCTTTATGTCAGTTAAAAGACGTTAAAATAAATCATTTTTTTATAGTTTTAGCTTTTAGATCCTAAAGTTTTGAGTTTTTTTAAGCTTTAAAATACAAACACAATCAGTGCCGGCCCTAACCAATTTGGCGCCCTAGGCTAGATTTCGGGTGATGCCCCTTTGCATTTTAGTTAATTCTACTGCTTAATAGTATGTCTTGTACACTATTGTTTGTTAAGAAACAAATTCAAAAACATTAACTTAACATACTATGACATTTGGCTGCATTGGGATGTGGATGAATAAGAGTAAAGCTAATTTATTATACTCAGTGGCGGTTCTACACTAAATTGCTCCCCGGGCGAGACTCATGTTGTATACACTGCTAAAAAAACAATAGAACCCAGGTAAACATAGCAAGCATCATAAGCAAGAAGGCTAACA
>JAUCNO010000626.1:12391798-12402528 GCA_032353835.1 Enteromius viviparus | reverse complement strand
TTAGATCGCTTGGTGTCACGGCTTGCGGCGACATATCCTCAAAAGGGATCAGAGCGCCTCTCATGTCCAACAGTGCCCCAGTGGGGCCGTGGATACATCCTCCAGGCACCCGTGGTGCAGACTGAGCGGAGCAGTCTGGCACCTGGCCCAGTACAGGCGTGCATGCCCGGACGGTCAGCCGCTGTACTCAGGATGGGTGGCCGCATGGCACGATTCCCTGCGGGTAATCTCATGCGATGACCATTCCATGAATCAGTTTCTCCCGTTCGCGGTAGACTCGTGTTAAGTGCGCCTATGCTTCCCCCTGCGGGCGGAACTAGACCCTTCGGGACATCCCATACTGATATCTTTGTGCGCTCCTCCGAGCACGCCCCTCGAGCTGTCTAACTGTAACAACAAAAAGGAGGATCTGGGAATCCTTGGGAGGTCGAAATCCCTCCCTGGGTCGAGAACACATAGTTTTGGCAAACTCCTGTGCTGTGGCCTTCCACTGGCCCTATGGGTGCCGTGGTAAAGTGCCTGCGCAGGGGCGAGGGAAGGTTGTGTCTTGCTTAGCACCGTCTATGATGGCGCTATCAGGTCGCGACGGTGCTCTTCGGTGATGGCGCTTTCCATATGGGACCCAGTCTGTCATCACGACATAACGTCGTAGTGACCGACAGACAAGGGAACGTCTAGGTTCCCTGATGGAGGGAACTGAGACGTTATGTCCCTTTGCCATCACTCAGAACCCCACCGCTGGGGGGCCCTGGCTCTCTACTCCTCAGCAAAACCTAATTAGTGGTTGCAGCTGTGCCCACTTATACCCGGCGCGCCGGGACGTGGGCTGGCATGCAATTACACAAGGGCGAAATTGTCAATCACACATTGGGGGGGACAGCTGTGTGGGACTTTTTGTGTTGGCGCATGCACACATTTTTTTGAATCAAAATAAAATAAAAGTCAGAGTCCAAATGTTTGTAATTGTATAACACAACAAGGAATTTTATTACATCTAAACGTCAAACCAATGTCACCCTGTAATGATTACAGCACCAGCATACAGGCTATTAAGTCACAAAGCTGAATTTAAAGGGATAGTTCACCCAAAAATGAAAATTCTGTCATCATTTACTCACCCTCAAGTTGTTTAAAACCTGTAAGAATTTCTTTCTTCTGCTTAACACAAAAGAAGATATTTTGAAAAATATCTGTAACCAAACAGTTGAGGGACCCCATTGACCTACTATGTTCAGCAGAAGAAAGAAATTCTTACAGGTTTTAAACAACTTGAGGGTGAGTAAATAATGACAGAATTTTCATTTTTGGGTGAACTATCCCTTTAAATATTCATATGAAATGAACCAGTGCATACTTTGTAACATGCCACCCTTAACACTTTTATTAAAATGATCCAAACACATTCTTGCGGATGTCACTCATGGCTATTAAGCTTTTGCAGACTTTTTTTCTATCAATTCTGTCCAACCTATCTCTGTGCACATGGCACACAGCTACATGGTTCAACCTCTTTTGCGTCATGTTGGTTCTCAGCCAGGTTTTTAGTCTTCTCAAAGCACTGAAGCTTCGTTCAGCCTGTGATGAAGAAGCAGGAACTACAAGCAAAAGTCTCAGGAGTGTCTCTACTTGTTTAAAAAGACTCCTGACCTCAGGCACCATGGTCTTTAGCAGGTCCACCACATCCCCACAGTTGCTGTACTGATAGGTGGACTTCAGCATCGACAACTGCACCTGCAAGACGAAATTAAAAATGAATCAATAAAAATAATTGTATGACTTTTTATACTAAACATAACTGTGACCATATATTTACTGTCTGTACTATACAAAAATACATTCTTTGGACACTATGCATTTGCAACCTTACCTTAAGAGCTACTTGGTCCAACTCTGGGTAGCTCTTGATGATATCATCCATCTCTCCGCTGATAAGGACCTTCTCCAAACTTCTGAGTGTATGAATACCTGGCTCATCAAAGCGCTGTGTAAGCTGCTGAGCAGCTGTGTCAAGCATGTTGAAATAGTGGCTTCTGTAGAATGACTCTGCAGAGGGGTGAATATGTGGCTCAGCTGGTCCAGATAATCGTTTTGGAGGGCAGCGGATGTGGGGCATCTTGATGGGCTCCAGGTCTAATGATGAGGCAATGTCTTGGGCTTGCACATACAATCCTTTGAAATGCTCTTCTGTTCTTCTGTTCTCCAAATGTCTTTTGACATGCTCCACAGCCAGCATCATACCAGAGATTGTCTGCCGTTTACTCTGAAGGGAGGTATTCAGGGTTTCTAGGGCTGACATGACATCTGCAGCCATCTTAAGCCCCAAGACTGTGTTTCCTTTGAGGAACACCTCACAAAGTCCATTAGCCCTGGATGCAGTCTCCCTCACACTACAGTTCACCATCTCTTCAAGTGATGTGAGCACACTGTCGTACTGACTGAGCACAGACTGGATGGCTGGTGTGTGTACGGTCCATCTAGTGGGACATAATGGCTTCAGGGAGGTAGACCTTACACTATTAGATTTAGCTATTTCACTGAAAATTGGTTTAAATTTTCCAGACTGGTTAGAAAAGCTTCCTAATTCATTGACCGCGTCGAGCGAGTTCCTGACAACCGATGAAGCTGAAATAGTCAATTGTGCTACAAGGTTTATGCAGTGTGGACCACAGTGGATATATGGAGCCAGAGGTTGCTCCCTTCTCAAGAGAGCCTGTACACCCTGTACCGGACATGTTGGCTGCACCATCGTATGTCTGCCCTCTCAACTGTGAGATGGGCAAGTTCAGTCGGAGCATGACGTCAGTGGCAACTTTAGCAATGCTCTCTCCAGTTGTGAAGTTAGTTTCATACAGCCCTACAAACTCTTCTCTACGATCTAGATCTTCACCTACATATCTTATACATATGCACTCTTGCTCTATCCCAGCAATATCTTGAGTTCCATCAATGATCAAAGAATATTGCACTACAGGCAAATGTTGTACTTCCTGTGCTATTTCTTTGATAATAGAGTTACTTATTATCTGAAGTATTTCGTTTTGGATCATTGGACTTGTAAAATTCTGTTTCCCTGCAAGCCAGGAGGCCACCTTGGGATCATCCTCTGCCTTGTACTGAAGTAGCTGTTTAAAGTTTCCTTCATTCTGCTCATGATCTCTGAAAGCATTGCCCTGCCTCGCCAAATACTGTATGCCACCAACTATCTTCAAAAGGTTTTCCCTGGCTTGTTCTTGTTGTTTCTTTTGTGCACAAGATAATGTTGCAGTGATTGGGTGGGCTTCATGTATGTACGTGGTCACTGCATGTTTATGGCTCTGGCTTTTCCCATGATTTTCAAATTTTTCAACAGCCTTCCTCCAATTCTTGAATCCAACATTAATAAATGCAGAGTCAGCCTTTGTAGTAATTTTTGGCTTCTTGCCTCTGAATGCCCTACAGCAGTAAAAGCACAGAACTGCCTTGCGCATTGGGCAGTAATGTAGCCAGGGATTTTCACGGAACCACCTCTCCTGGAAAGACAGAGTTTTGTCAGCAAGAACTTGTGTTGGGATGGTCTTGACATTTGGCTGGTTCGGGGTATGTCCTAGCTCCTCTGCTGATGCCTGTTTATCTAGCCTGTTCTCATCTACTCTTGTCTGGACATCTGTCTCATTTGGGCTATTTCCAAGCTCTTCTGTTGCTACCTGTTCTTCCTGCCTGCTGTCACCTACACTGAAGTAAGTCTGCACTACCTGTAATTCAAAATGAGTAACATCAAAACCTTCTGATATCTTTTAATAATCTGGTATTTTTACATTTTGCGCATTTTACATTCAGATTATCTGAATGATGCAAACATATATAGTACAGGCCAAAAGTTTGGAAACACCTTCTTATTCAATGTGTTTTCTTTATTTTCATGACTATTTACATCGTAGATTCTCACTGTGGGTATCAAAACCATGAATGAACACATATGAAATTATGTACTTAACAAAAAAGTGTGAAACAACCCACAGTCACCGGACCTGAAACCAATCAAGTTGGTTTGGGGTGAGCTGGACCACAGAGTAAAGGCAAAAGGGCCAACAAGTGCTAAGCATCTCTAGGAACTCCTTCAAGACTGTTGGAAAACCATTTCAGGTGACTACCTCTTGAAGCTCATCAAGAGAATGCCAAGAGTGTGCAAAGCAGTAATCAGAGCAAAGGGTGGCTGTTTTGAAGAAACTAGAATGTAAAAGATGTTTTCAGTTATTTTACATTTTTTTGTTAAGTGCATAACTCCACATGCGTTCGTTCATAGTTTAGATGCCTTTAGTGACAATCTACCAATGTAAATGGTCATGAATGAGAACACATTGAATGAGAAGGTGTGTTCAAACCTTTGGCCTGTACTGTATATATATATATATATGTATATACTTTTTATGTGTCCTATACAATACATTTTTATAACCAATTCTGTATTTAACTTCAGTTTTTTTTTTAATGATTTGTTATATTTTTGTGATGGAAAATAAATTAGCCATTTATAATAATTACTAGAAGTGTAAATTACATTGACTACAATAATTATGTCAACAAAAATTAAAATCAAATAAATAAATAAAAAGGTAAAATGTGTAATTTCTATTGCATTAAAAAGAATTGCATTGAAAAGAATCCTAGGTACTCAGGCAGTCTGCCACTGGATGTTCAAAATGATAGCCCCACCCCAAACTCACATCATTGGTTGAGCAAATGTTTTGATAGCACCACAAAGCCACAGTGTTTACAGAGAAATCTACTGTACTGTACTTTTTTACAGAAATAAATACATTTTTAGGTCACAATTTTTTTTGTGTGTGTTTATGGCATAAGCACAATAAAGAAAAAAATTAAGAAAATAATTATAATATTTCACATTTATGTAAAGCTTTATATTGAATAAAAATAACCTGGCTCACTTTTGCTTGAAAATAAAATGACATGGTAATTCATTTTGTGCAATATAAAACATTAAGTGCAATAAAAATATACAATGTTGAATTGATACTCCAATTCTAATGGCATGTTTTCATTTGAATGGACTTTAAAGTATTTAAAGAAAGAATAGAGAGGAAGCTCAGACAATGGCTGAACAAAGAGTAATAGTAATAGTAGAAATAACAATAAGTAGTCAATTGTGATGTTCAGTAAAGGTGCAATAAAACTGGTTTGTCGACACGTTATAGCCGTTTTCTAATTTGCTTTCTGAAAGTGATCAACAAAGAAGATGACAGGCAAAGGTTGACCTTTGACACATAAGGTTAAATTTAAACCTTAAAAACCATTATCGCCTGATACACCAATCACTGATGAATAAGGCTTAGTTTACCTTCAGATTTATGAAGAATATGTCTGAGTGATGAATAAGTCTGGGGCTGTACAGGATGGTGACACACATAGCTAAAATTCAGTGATAAATTGGCTGCACATATTCTGGTGGGAATACGCCCACTCTTCCACGGCACCGCCCCCTCCAGCACTGAGCATCCGAACAGTCGAGCAGGTCGATGACATCACCGCGCAAGAAACGTAGATGAGTCGCATGATTAGATGTGAAGTCAAAGAGGGCATGGGCATGACGTGGCCTCTGAAACAGAAACACACACACACAAATCACGGACATGACAAGACTGTGCACTGGATCAGCAGTCAAACAAAACACAGTCCTACCTACGAAAGCCTGTTTCCACCTTGAAGCAACAATACAACGTTTTAGTAAGTCAAACTGTTAGACTTAAAGCATGACTGTGAAAAATAAATTCACAATTACAAGAAATAAAATCCAAATTTAGGAGAAATAAAGTCAGTAGTCACAATCAAATAAAAAATGAGGCAATTTTTTTAATCTTAAAAGAAATACAATTGAAATTTAGTAGAAATAAAATTGTATTTGTGAAATACAGTAACAATTACAAAAAATTACGAAAATGCAATTCTGAGTAAATTTGGCACAATTGGGGGATAGTATTAAGTTACAAAAATATAGTTGCAAATGTAAAAAACAAAGGTCATTAATAGTAGAAATAAACTGAAATTTAGGAGAAAAGGCGTAATTGTGAAATACAATTACAGGAAAAAAGTGGCCAAGTTATGGGGAAAATGTCTCAGTTATAAGGAAGCTGCCTCATTTTTGACATGTAAAGTCATGCTTGTCAGGACTCAAATTGCAAATGTCAGAAACAGTTGCAATTAGAAGAAATTAAATAAAAATGTATTTTATGAGAAACAAGGTCTTAAAGGAAAACTCATCAATAGGCTAATAGATTCCAAAATAGTGTTCCTTTAATTATAAAGTTGGCACATTTGTGAGATGTGAAGTCATGCTTCTTAGAAATAAAGTTGTAAAGATGTTAGAAGCAATTGTTACACTGAAAAGAAATAAAAATGAAATTTGCAATTTGCGGTTGTGATATACAGTCACAAAATTGCAATTATTAGAGAAAAAAAAGGTCTCAGTGATGCAGTGACGAAAGCCATTATTGTGAGATATAAAGTTGCAAATGTAAAAATGAAAATCTATTTCAAGAAATACAAATTCTGTTGCAATTGTGAGATATACAACAAAATAAATGCATTAACGCCAAAAAGGAAAAAAAAAACAGTAGCCAAACCTGTGAGTTCACTAAACTCATGACTACTGATTAGGGAGGGATCGCATTGCCTCAAAGAGATGATAACAAATATCAGAAACAGGATCTGATGTCAAACTCCAGCTATGTAGGTTTGCACTGTGCCAAGAGATCAAAGTGTGACTTTATAACCTTATTGGTCAGACATCCTTTTGCTTCGCAAATTTGCAGATCAGAGTTCACCAGAGTTAAACTTTGGCACCTCGGTAAAAAAACATCATGTGCTCATATATACATGTGACAGCTCTTACAGCTAATGATCCCTCAGGCTCTTTCAGGAAGACAGTTCTCTCTTTGGCAATGCTGTTGATTTTGTAGAAGTCCACCAGCTGGTTGAGAGAGCTGAAGACTTCATCCCATATGAAGAACTGACCTAATCCATCTTTTAAAACCTTAAAGTGCTGTACATGGTCCCCGTAACTAGAGAGAGAAAGAGAGAGAGAGAAAGAAAGGATTATTTACCTTCAAGATGAAGAGGTAAATCTTGGCTTGACTTAACATAACAGTGTTTGATTATAGGTTTTACCTAATAAATCACAGTTTGACATTTCAGCTGTCACAAAACTTGCATCACAATGATGTAGAAGCAGAGATTTAATAACTTTGATCTAATTAGACTTTGAACAAGTCAGTGCTTATTCTCCTGTAGATATATTAACAAATATTCCTCTCAGAATATCAAACACTTATTACAGTACATTAAACAGCATACTAATGTTAAATATTCCTAAAGGGTTACTCAACCCCAAAATGAACTTTTTGTTATTAATCACTTACCCCCATGACGTAAAAGCTTTGTTCATCTTCGGAACACAATTTAAGATATTTTGGATGAAAACCAGAAGGCTGTGATTGTCCCATTGACTGCCAAACAATTACGACTGTCAAGGTGCAGAAAAGTCTGAAAGACATCCCATCCGCCATCAGTGGTTCAACCGTAATATTATGAAATTATGAGAATACTTTTTGTACAAATAGAAAACAGAATTAATGAATTTTTTCAACAATTCGGCACGTAACATAACATAGTTTTGTGTTAGACGCAATGGAATAATATGTGTTGTACGTGTGTATTTGCGCTTTGATTTGTACAAACAGCATATTGTTGCAATGCATTTAACACAGAACTGCGTATGTTATATTACGTGCCGAATTGTTTAATAAACTTGTTATTTTTGTTTTCTTTCTGTACAGAAAGTATTCTAGTAACTTCATAACATTAATTTTCATTTTGGGGTGAAGTAAACCTTTAATATAAATAATATATATTAATATATATCTGTCTATATTATAAAATGTTGTTTTTATTTTATTTGCATAATTTTAATAATTAGCATTTGTTTATTTTTTGCCATTGCTTAATTTTTGGAAACCATGATACAGTTTTTTTCATCAAAAGTTCAAAGAAAAAAAAATATTTTAAATTAAAAAACAATTTAAAATGGTTTACTGAATAAATTATGAATAAAACAATTCACTTAATTTTTTATTTTGTTTTTTTGCATTAATTTTTTTGCATTGACCCCAAACCTTTGGATGACATTTATGAAATAATGGAAATACTCCTTTAAACATATCTATATATATTTCTGTATATTAGTCCAAATGAAGTTCATTTGTATATTAGTCCAAATGAAATTCCAAATCTAATTTAACTCTGGAAATATAAAGAATTTTTGAGGTAATGTTTTCAAATTAATTGGTTATATTTTATTAAAGTAAATTAATTAAATAACAATAAAAATAAATAATGAATTAATTAAATCTAGGATAGAAATACATAAATATTTTTGCTGATTGTGTCAATCTTCCTATCAATTATAAAATGTTTTTTTTAATATTTTTTACATGTTTATTTGAAAAATAGGTTGTATTTTACAACCCATATAAATGATAAAATTGCTTATATTAGAAAATATAAATATAAGATATAATTTTTAAAGATATCATTTTAATCGATTATTGATTAATCTTTTGAAGAAGGTCCAATATACTGTAAATCATTCTACAAAAAAAAGACATTTGAAATTTAATTGTTTCTGAATTACTGAGAAATGTGCAGCACTGACGCACACCCTGTGCCTGCGGCAGGTGCCTTTAATCACCCAGCAACTCCACCCTGACACACCTGCTCTTAACTCAAACACACACACAGATCCTCATCTGTCCAAACAGCACTGCTTGGATCACTCAGCTTGTTCAGACAGAAACGCTGACAGAATGAGGAACTGCCTCAGGGATGTGGATTTGTGTGTGTGTGTGTGTGTGTGTGTGTGAGTGTGTGTGTGAGTGAGTGTGTGAGTGAGTTATACTGAAGACCATCAAAACAACAGGGAGAACAAGACTGACTCAGTATAATCACAGTCATTAGATGTGACTTATACCAGAGCCATATTACCAATTCTCAGTCTCCTGCTCAAACTGTCTTACATTAATTGTCTTTTTTGTAGCTTTGTGGTTTCTGTATTTACATGAAGCTTTTAATCTCATATAATGACCCTTTTGTCATTTTCTATAGGTTTAAAGACCCTAAATATATTTATTGATTGAGAAACATTTCTTGGTTTTAACAATACCAACAACCATTAGAAAACACGGTACAGTATTTTTCAGGATTTTTTGTTGAATAGAAGCTTAAAAGTACAGAATTTATTTATTAAAACTAAATCATAATGTCTTTACTGTCACTTTTTTTAAACACGTTTATTATGAAATATAGGAATGTTTGCAATAACATGTTTACATACATTTTTGTATTGTATTATTTCAATTAAATCAAACGTAAAACATAACATAACATACTCTTTAAATAAAGACTTTTAATATAAATGTGCATTATGTGTATTATACTTGTGCAAAAGTGATTTTATATTCACAGAAAGCATAAATGCATGCATCTGCTTTAATGTTTTAATTTAATTTTTAATAATAACTTTTGTAGAAAAAAAAAAGACAAAAGTCAAAATATGGGTGAAATAATGATCAGTCTAGCATATATATTTAGGCTATGGAAAAATGAAACAATATACTTGTTCTGACCTGTACTTATCATAGTAGATAAAAGAATAAATGACAACACATTACAAATTGGTCAAACCTATGTGAATCATTAAATAAAAAGTCTTTAATATCATCTAATGATTCTTGTTCTAAATTTACCTGCTTTTGTTTTTCCTCAATACATAAACTATTGTGTTTGACCCATGTGTTGTGACTGGTCAATACAGCATTCCAGCTGTGCTAAATTACACAATAATTAACCAACTATGACACAAAACACCTGTTCACCAGTGTTACCGAGCACATCCCCAGAGGGTCTATACACATAATATATAAGCATTTCCTTACATTTCTATTTGAATGAACATTTTTTAATGTTCTAATCTTTTAAGCATTAACATCAACTAACCTTCCTAACAGCTTTAGCAGTTTTTACACAGCAGTTGTATCTGTGGGTCTGTAAAGCTTGAATTACAGGCCCATATAGCTACTGTATCTCTCTTTCTCTTTTCTTCTTTCTTTCTTTCTCTCTCTCTCTCTATCGCACACACAGAAACATCTGTGCTGGCCTCAGGTACTCAAGCTTGTTAGGAAGGACTGTGCTAATAATACATGGCAGAACTGGATTCATTGTGCTGCGATTGTGTTGCAACTGTCCCTCGTTTTCTCTTTCTATTTCTTTCTCTCTGTCTCTGTAGGATTTGATGTTTTAGGTCAGGTCTTTTGAGGTGTTCAGCAAAGCGATCTAAAAATAATCTATGCATGTCCACCCTCCCAACGGATTCCAACATCTTCAATAGAATTCTATACTGAGCTGTAAATAAAAGAAGGAAAGAAAAGGTGTAGATGTTAAGGCGTGCATTACTATTATTATTCTTTATACTTCAAGTTGGGCAACGTTCAAGTATTATGCTCTAGCACCATTTGTGCCTCAAAAAGGAATGATACATGAAGTCAAACAGCCTACACATTTGAAAAATAAAAGTGCTTTAAAGGTTCTTTACAGCGATGCCATAGAACAGGGGTCACCAAGTTCGGTCCTGGAGGGCCGGTGTCCTGCAGAGTTTAGCTCCAACCCTAATCAAACACACCTGA
>JAUCNO010000626.1:12360644-12378304 GCA_032353835.1 Enteromius viviparus | reverse complement strand
TGGTGAAGAATTAACTTCCTGTTTGTGGCACATTAGTATATGTGAGGGGGGAAACTTTTCAAGATGGGTGGTGACCACGGTGGCCTTAGTTTTATTGTGTATATTTTGGTGTATCCATATAAATGGCCCATCCTGTATTTTAATATGTACAAGCAGTGGCGGTTTTAGGCACGGGCGGACAGTATATAGATTAAAAAAATATATATATATATATAATATATATTTTAATCTAGATGAATTTAATTAATTTTGAATGCCAAAGGCATTCAGAATATATGTGCTACCTAAATATTGACTAAAAGTAAAGCCCTATTCGGACAGGACTAGTTTTACAGGGGGTCGTTAGAGAATGTTGTGTTTCACAGACGTACTTGGTCATTTTAATCCCATCCGAATCTGCCATGTCTGTGTTTTTCTCACAACCTCTGTGATAATTCTAGAGTCCGAATGCGATGTCTGTAAAATTTTTTTTCACAACACGTTTCCTTGTATGTTTTGGCCAACGCGATATGCCATAGATGCTCTTACTGCACACACGTTTAATATATTGATATATAAAATAAATAAATAAATACAAATAAAGAGCCAGATAATGTCTTGGAGCACACATAATATACAGAATAACGTGCTTTGGATATATCTGTGTTAAATCCATCAGAATTTTGGCGGGTAAAAAAATAAGATTTGCCGGTTGATTTTTTTTTAATCCAACGGCCAACTTGGCTGGTGTGTCAAAAACTTAATTTCAGGCCCTTGTTACATATGTTTTAATTTTATTTACGTGTTTTAATTAAACACGTGTTTCGTCAAAATAAAAATTATAATAGTTGAACTAAAGTAACCACACATTAACATGGTTTTGCTATACTAGCCATTTAGCTTCACCATGGTATTTTGTGATTATACTAATTGTAATCAATCTGAATGACTATAGCAATTCACGCATACAGAGCATGTGATCTCTGTGACGCCCAGATGTACAAAACAGACCCTCTCACCTCTGTAATAACACGGAGGTGTAGTATAGACCCAGCTCCCAAACCAAATTTGTGAATAGATTAACGATGATATATTTTTTTTATCATGCGAAAAGAGTCTTACGCCGATAACAGCCCACCACTAATTTTACATAAATACAGTTACACTGAATGACAACATAACATTTAATCAAATTTGACATTTTATTCTCCAAAAACATAGTTGAAACCTTAAAAGTATGTACATTTAATTTGCTTTCTATGGACATAATTAACTTTCATCCGTGTATGCACAATGTTAAACAATATTATCTTCATATTATTTTATTTCTTTTTTTTAATGTAACCTTTATTTAACCAGGAAAAGCCCATTGAGATTAAAAATCTCTTTTGCAAGGGAGACCTGGCCAAGATAGGCAGCTATATCTAAATAAAATGTTGACATCAGAAAAGTGCCCACATTTGAAGAACAACCTGTCCTCCAACCAATATGCCTGTATAGGTCATTTGTACAAATCCCTAAAAATAAAAACATATCGAGAGTGCTGTAAAAAGTCCACACACTGCATTAAAACAAAAGAAACATTTTGATTTGTAGTGACGGTCATGCGTCATTTCATGACGACAGATGCAACACGTCACTGTCATTATTTTTACATTTAAAAAGTAAATATAGGTCATAATAAGGTACTTGCACAAATGACCTGTAGGGCTTTTTCTTGGAAGACAGGCTCTTGAAGAAATGGTTAAGAAAGCTGGTAAGTAGAAGAGTTACAAGAGACCTATGATTGAAGTGTGCCAAGGAGCTGCCAAGTCCTACATGGGGATCAGTATCGTCTAAAAGATATTCAGAGGGTGAAGTGAGGAAACGGTCTAAGAAGTAACTTCAAGGGCGTTCCAGCCAGTAAGAAATAAAAAGTAGTGAACCATACTGAGGAAGCAGATGCAGGGACAGTGTTTCCTGGGACAGACTCTTTGGGACCTTCATCTCTGAAAAAAAGCAGTCCTACAGCCAAAGATGTGCACAGCTTATTCCCACTAGTGACAAAGCTGCCGTGTTCGCTCTGAGCCCAGCTGTGTAGCCTCTGACAGGCAGACTAAAGTCGCAAGCAGGTACTGATGTTAAAATTAAATGCAGACAAACCTCAAGCGATAACACATTGTTTTTGGAGCATGGATCATGGCGAGCATGTATATTCGTGTCAAAAAAGATAACTTGGTTTCCTCTGAACCAAATCCGCCTGACTCCTGAAACAGGCTTTGCGGTAGTGTCAATTTATAATTTATTTTGTCACATTTATATTTCAGGCTGCAGCGCCAACAGCTCGTCTCAGATCCTTTTTTGAGTGGAAAGAGCAGGCGATATTACAATGTGGCGAGACTGCAAAGGCGAGAAGTCAAAACATTTTGATGGCTTTATTTACCCAACATTCATTCAACTTCTTAATATTCAAACCGCGGCTTGAGGAAATACGAATACATGTGAAGATAATTTAATCATTTTTATAGAGATGAAGCAGAAATGATTGCCTGGTATTTGAAAGCTCAGTGGCATGCAAAGATGGTTGAAATTATTCTAAATCTCACTGTAAGTCTCTCTGTCCCTAAGCTGAGGTCTTTCTTCAGCATGTGTGAGATGTTTGGATAGTTTTGGATAAGTTCCTTGAGATAGCCGTTGAAGGCCTTTGCTGTTTCAATACACATGAAATACACAGCCACATCAGTCCATAGATTCTCTCGAACCATTTCTGAAGCGATAAACTCAGAAAATCAAAGGAAACAATTAGAGACATACAGTAATAAACCTTTAAAAGCTTTGTTTGTCTAAGGAACGCAATTGAAGATATTTGGATGAAAACCGGGAGGCTTGTGACTGTCCCATTGACTGCCAAACAAAGGCCACAAAATAACTTTGGCACATTGCGTCACTGTAGCGCAATTTTGCAGCATCCATCAAATGCACGTAACATTTGCAGTTAGACGCAATGGACAGATAAGTCTTATTTATATACATTTGTAATAGTGTACATTTTCCTAGCGTCTAACACAGAACTGGATATGTTATGTATGACCACCGGAAGCTGTCCAAAATGGCTCTACGGTGATGCTACGTGCCGAATTGTTGAATTTTTTATATACAATAAGTATTCTCATAGCTTCATAATATTAGTGTTAAACCACTGATGGCAAATTGAGTATTCAGATGACCTCTTTCATACCCTGCACCTTGACTGTGGTAATTGTTTGGGGTCAATGCAGTCACAAGCCTCCTAGTTTTCCCAAGATTTAAAAATCTTTTTTAAAGACCAAGCTTTTAATGACAAAAGTTGTATTTTGAGGTGGAGTATCCCTTTAGTGAATTGACAGTGTAGACCAAGTTTGTGTAAATTCTGTTTTCAGATCAACACCACCTGTAAATGCACATCAGCGTGCTTTTATTCTCATGGTAGGACAATGTTTTTATTGTGTGACATAAGCATCATCTGGCCAGCCAATAAAACATTTCCTGGAGGTGCCACTGGGAGACACACTCATCCTGCTCTGTGCTAGTGCTGAAAATCATCTCTTTTAAGTAACATTCTGTCATGATGAAGCAGGAATTCTATTCTCATGCCATTTGTTTTTCCAAAAAAATATCTGCTCTGCCAAAGCCTCTATTTTCTTTTGGCTTGTGCCCGTGTTTATTTCTTCGATTTTGGCCTAATTTACACATCAAAGGTGAGTGCGGGGGAAGAACTGTTCCAGTAAAACGAGATTAGCCTAAAATCCCATGAAGAAGAAGTGTGTTTCCCACTGTTCGGGTCTCTCTAATGGAGCTCTTTATCTCCTGTTGACACACACTCTTAATTACTCAACTAAATTGATGGAGCCAAACTCTGGAAACACGTTCTTCATCCAGGACTGCTTGGATGTAGGGTCCTAAGGTCAGATTTAGGAGCGTGCTAAAGGAGGAGTCCAGCTACAGGTACGTCTCTGTGAAGAAAGCAATAGGGCCGTCATCAGATTCGTCATTTTAATCCTGGCGTCACAATAATTATGGCAAAAGCATAGTATTTAGAAAAGCAGAGCATTGTGGGTAAAGACGCTGAGCCTGTCCCAATACCCAAACTTGTAGCCTTTGCACTTGACCGCTTGACACATTTACTGTTAGTCTTGAAAACTTTTGACCAATCGGATTGGAGAAACAAATACATTTTAGTGTAGTCCATACGTAAAAGACGAGACGAAACAATTTAATTTACGCAGCTGCAGAGGTTATAGAAATTACACCATCTCTGTACCATTAAAATATGCAGCAGTTTGTAGTGTAGAATGACTATAGAAAGATATAATGCAAAACATAAAACATTTTTCTTCCTCACACATTTTAATCACTAGCCCTTGAATTTATTTCAAGCTTCTGTGTTGAATTAGATTTTCTCTTGTTGGAGGACAGTGGCAAATCCAATGCAGACACTAGGGAATAGACACGGTTTTGAGTCTCAGCCAAATTGAATTTATATATGCAATCATCCATTAATCAATGCAACTCAAGTCATATTAGCATTGCTGGTGGGGTGCCAGTCATTGATAATACAGAACAAAAGGGCTGCTTTTAGAAATCATTATATCACTCTAAAACAAGAATACAGTCACTCACAAATACTGCAGATGACGTCATGGGGGCATTTTAATACGATGTTTCGCATCTTAATCAAATTTTTACAGAAACCTTGAAAAGTTGTTTTTGTGAGCTAATATATCCATCTGATAACCAGAAATGTTCAGCACTACTATTCAGTATATACATGTGTGTGTGTATATATATATATATATATATTTTTTTTTTTTTTTTTTTTTGTAATTACAATAAAAATGAAATATAATCTCACTTTATCATCACTTTTAAAATACAATACACACAGGTACATGTATAGCTATAAGAGTAAAAAAAATACCACATTCATAAGCTCCAACCTCCCCTGAGCAGTTATCACCTTTTCTCCATATGATAAAATTCTCCCCTCAGAATGACTTTCATAAAGTGAGATAAACTGCCCTCATCGGTAAAGAAAATATGGAATACCTCTCATTTTAACACAGACTGGAAAACTCGAGAAATAACGCATACTATAACACCCATGACATTATGATTGAATGATTTTGAATAAATAGCACTGCACACCATCCTGGGAATATTGCACCCAACTTTAAGAATCGCTGCCGCCTGCATTACTTCTGTCGGGAAACACCGTGGGAATTGAATAATGATACAATTGGATGTCAACATGTCCCATTCTCGAGACAGAAGAATGCTATTATTGTGTGACAGAAGTATCAATAATTGCATGTTTGCTGTTGCAAATGATTGCGTGTGAAAAGGAAATGCAATAAGGAAACACTCAGATATGGCCGGTGTGAATTTGTCAACTGGTTCGTGTGTGTGCGTTGAGCTAGATGATTGTGCCGCAGCATTATCTTGTTTGTATGAGTATGTCTTTGTTTTCTTGCAGTTTGCTGACTCTGCAACGAGCCTTTCTCTGAAGGCTAAGTCCCATCGTTATGATACATATGCAGTGGCAGAACAAAATTGATATTCCCTGAGGAGGAAATCAATATTAATAACCGTGTGCTACAACAGCCATCTAATAAGTAGCACTGTAACCTCTTCCCATTGTCAATTCCTTGAAAAATAGGATGCTGGTCTCCTCGAGTTAAAGGTGGAGTTAAACTCAAATGGACAGCTGAATTATGCTTCATGGTTGTGGTTTTCGCTCGTTTTCACCTAGGAGGTTTGATCCTCTCCTAAGTGTAGTCAGCTATGAAATAACAGCGGCCTGCAACGTTCTCTTGTCCTGGTGGTGAACACAAGCTTCTGTGTGCACTCTGACACTTGTAGGGTTCTTGTGAAGGCAAACAAATTTAGTGTAGATGACTGTTTAAGACTTCCTGACTACTACATGGTTTCCGTTGGACAAGGAAAAACATTCCCGTAAAATGAATTGATTTTAAAGGTGAATATCTTTTATGTCCAGCCTATTGTTGAGTATTGAATGTATGCTGTTCATGGTTATATCTCCTATAAGGAGCAAACACTCGAGTTGTGGTAGAGTTTAGTGATGTAGAATGGAAGGAAAACCTCTGCACGTTGGTTGGAGCAAAACCGATGCAATTAAAGTGTTTGCATGCATGTTTGTTGCGGTCAGCATGTTATAATACGATTATGGTTATGTTTGGCAAATTGTGTTTTCGTGATGTAAAGTTTAATTGCAATATTGCATAAATCTCATTATAATGACATTAAGAGAATGCAAGTCAATGAGCCTCCTAGACAATATCAATCAATGTTTGTCAATCATTCCAAGTCAACTAGTCATGAGAGTCTGGGGCATGGCTAAAGCAGCAGGCTTAGCCATAACATTAATTGACAGTTTACATTCAAATTTTGCAAGAAAATAGAGATGCTTGTGACTGTCCCATTGACTACCAAGTAAATTACGCTGTCAAGGTCCAGAAAAGTATGAAAGACACCGTCAGAATAGTCCGTCTGCCATCAGTGATTCAACTATAACATTATGAAGCTATAAAAAATACTTTTTGGATTATGGCAACCAAGAACCAGATTCAACTCCATTATCTCATAGGTTATCATTGCATTTTATTCTAACCACAAGCTGCCCACTTTGAGAAGAAGAGACCACCTGACATTAATATTTATGCATCTGACAGTCACCCAAGTAACTCCCAATGCATTCAAGGTGTGCATTTTTTTCAGTTCATGCATTCCTTGGGAATCAAATGCATCGTTTTACTAATGCCAGTGAAGTGAAGTGCTGTTTGGGACAGGAATAAGCCTGGTTGTCATTTAAAGTAATAAATAGCAGTTTGTTGATGTGCCATTAGAGGTGAGCATATATAAAATAAATTATACAGTTTTAGAAGACAAATGTTTACCAATAAAGCCATGAGTTACCTGCACATATAGCACTTTTTGAATTGAATTCTTAGATGTGGCATGTATAAAATTAGATTGGATAAAGTGGCCTCTTAATTGATCCTTCACAAAGACCTTTGCCCTTTGTTACAGTTGCTATGTTCTTCTAGCCATACCTCTCTCATGCCACAGATGATTACAAACTACTGTGAAGGGTCAGTTGTCATATTGCACACCAGTTGTGTTAATCTCTAATCATTCTCTAGTTAATAGAGTTATATTAAAATTTGTTTTCGATGTTTCCTTTAGCAAAGGAATTCCTCTTGGTTTATATCGAAATTTTCCTTTATAAATTCCTGGTTTGTGCTTCTAATTCATGACTGACATTTTGTTTTGTTCTCTCTCCTTGCTCGTCACTAATCATGTAAAACCAACACATTACGTCATCTTCCAGGACTGCTTGCGGTTTTCACAGTCAGCAGAAGTGAGAGAAAAGTGTTTATTATGGTTAAAATATGGCTATTTATTGTACAAAAATGCATGAATTTGCTACATGGGGCCTTTAATCATCCCCCAGAGCCATGTGAAGGATGTTTTATTATGAAAAAGTTATTTCACATCTTCTGAAGTGTAACTGCTATCATCCGTTTAAGCCCATTCAAAGGCTTGGAGGGGTGGACAATTTTTTATTCAACTCCAATTGGATTCGTCTGAAAGAAGAAAGTCACATACTCCTATGATTATTCAAAAGTAAAAGACAGGACAATTTTCATTTTTGAGTGAAGTAACCCTGTAACTATACCCTAGTTGATGCATTTTTGGAGAAACTAACTAGTAAATCATAACTGTTTCCCAAAAACATAAGAACTTTGTCAAAAGAGCTTGTGACCATAGTCGGTTTACTACTGTATGCTTTAAGGAAACACACACTCATAACTGGCAATTTTCAAGCTAGCAAGTCAGCACTTGTCTTTCTCTCTCTTTCAGATGAACTGTGGGGTGAGACAGTGCTAATGGTGTGAGTCCAGGGGAGTGTTAACCACAGCAACCGAAAGGTTTTTCATTTTTGACACTAATCAAAAAAGTACATTTGATGGACAGAAACAACAAGACTGAAAGTGCTATGCTAATAGGAAAAGTCTTTTTTTGTGAGGGATAGAGCATTTGGACCAATTTGTTAAGTTGCTGTAAAAAAATCAAAATCTTTTTTCAGTGATACACAAATAACCTGAGAAAACCAAAATTGATTGGTTAGTGCCTTTCTGCACTTATTAAATTAGATAATAAGCCCACCCTCTCACAATTCCTCACATCTTTGGCCCAACAGTGCAGTTGATTTCCTTCATATCTTGATGGCTGACAGCCTGGCAGGGGAACAGCTATTTTAAGTAATGAACTTTTTCAAAGCTTTATCTCAGGAGGCATAGCACGAATGAGCCTCAGTGTGAGCCCTGAACCAAAGCTTCCCAAAAAACGTTTAAAGTTAATTTTCGCGACATGTCAGGAGTATGTGAGGAGGTGTAATAGTGCATTGTGGGCCATTAGAAGTCACAGACACTCTCAACCACCCTCCGCTTGTAAGGCGTGTGACATTTAACACTGATTTATCAGAGGATTACCAAAGTGACTCTCCAGGTCGTGGGAGTTATTAAGGAGGAAGGTGACACACAGGCTCCAAATGCATGCCACATGCAGGCAAACGTCCCATAATTCATGCTGGCCTCCACTAGTTTTGCACCAGCTATGACCCTGACAATGTGCAACCGCTTCATTAATATGCTACATAGATGTAAATTAGTGAAGTCTGAGGGGTAAATTTACTAAAGACTTGCATCCCTTTTGTATCCTTTAATTTATTGAATTCAATTACCAACTAAAATCCAGCTTAAGCAGGCGATATCTACACAGAGCTAATGGCCATCAGCATTTAATAATAGTCATTGTTACTCTTTTCAGCCCTTCTTTGAATGTAAATTCATCTCATCATAGACTAGAATTTATAAACAAAATAAATTCCAGTTTACAACTAAATGTACCAAATTTGACATTAGTACTGTTTCAAGCATATCTAAAGGCTTTTAAAGCAGTGTGCAATGAAGTCAAATGTTTTGCGTATATGTGCCGCCCATGAGGAATTAATATATCTGGGTGGACTTTGACATTCAAGATATGGCTTTAAAAGGTCACACCCTACACCCTAAAACACTTTTTTGAGTTTTTTACAGATATATTTTACGATATATACGTTGTACATTGCTTAAAACGGCAATATATGTCACTAAAAATGTTACAAAGTGGAATTTGGTCAATTTTGCGCTTTTTGTGACCATTTCGTGCATCCGGTTTTAAAAGTTACGTTTGAGCCCGGGACGTAGATGCAGGGTTTTTTTTTGAGTTAATTCGCTTCGTGGCTTGTACAGTACCTATCTACGTCATCAGCTTGACGGCCCTATTAATGCATTATTAATGAGCAGTGTAACATTATTCATGACAAAGGACTCGTCTAATCCAATCACCATGCTTTGCATCTCAGCATTGGTAAGTAGCACTTGCGTCACTTGTTTACGTTGGCTGTTTACGTTGGCTACGTCTGGAATGACCAGAACCCTTTCTACAGCTGGCTGTCCAACCAAACTGAGCTATCGGGGAGAAGAGCCTTGGTGAGAGAGGTAAAGAAGAGCCCAAACGATTTTAGCAAATGGCTGCTATATAACAAAGAGTGAAATATGAAAAGGGGGTCTGAATGCTTCCCATACCCACTGTTTATTAAAAATGACTCACCAAAACATAAAAATGCAGCTTTAGTAAAAACATGAAATGTTGTGTTTCAGGTGAATGGTGTTTTGCCTTTGTTGCCCCTGACTTTCCCCCTGCTTTGGGTTCTTGTGTGCATGTACGGAGAGGCCCGTGTTCTTTTACAGACGGGCTCACAGCCAGCGGACTGGTGGGTATGTTCAATAAAGAGGAAACCACACAATAGCTGCCTGTATGTTTATTGCTTACAACTGTAGCCATGTGAAAGGATGCATTGTTGGTAATGCCAAAATGATTTCCCCATTTCATTGAACAGGAAATGTGGAAGTTGACCTGCAAGAAATCTTACTCAGTGTTCTGGGGTCAAACGTCGACACTCTGCCACACTTCTAGTGTGCTACACAGTCTGGGATCTGTAACTATAAGTGCAAAAGATATCAGGCACAAAAAGATTTAAGGCACGATGTCACTGCATTCAGTAATCAACTGGCATCTGCAAACAAATAAAATAAAGTTTAAATAATTGCCACTTGTTTTTATAATTAATCTAATGCATTTTCATTCATACTTGTTTATGTGTGTGTATTCAGTTGGAGTTATAGCTTACTTTCTGCATGTCGCGTTATGTTTCTCTGCGCTATGTACGCTGAGTGATGCTGGGGCAGTAAATGTTATTCTATCTCTCTCACACTAATTCAATACTGTAATAAGATCTTCTGAGTGTGTTCCAGAATGCAGTTGGTCACAGTATCAGTATGCAAGAATTTTATGAACTAATGTGAACTTTGTTTACTCTGTTCTTCTTATGATTACATTTCTGAGAATGCCTTTATAAAAATAACTTATCACAAGATGGGCCAATAATAAAATGGTTTGTATGTGTGTGTTTGGTTCCAGGTCCTGTGTTGTGTTGATAAGCAGGGCATTCTCTCATGGCCCAGTCCAAACCCTGAGAAGATTCTGTTCTTTAGCGGGTCCACTTCATCACAAGAGACAGAGAGAGAGAAGCAAAAAGAGACAAAGAGAGAAGGAGACAAAGAAACTAAAGAGGTGAGCCAGAAGGATGACGTTCAGGTTCAGTCATGACATCTCACAAGGTCTTATCTGATGTCTTTATCCTCAAGATCCGCTCACTGTCCAGTCTGCAAATGCTGAGTTTGTCGGTGGGTCAGGCTCAGTGCGATGACACACGGGTGCAGTTTGATGACACATGCTGGCAACGACACACCCCCTCTCTTCGGCCTCTGGGATTGGCTATGCAGTTGGTCCTCTGTGACCCTGGAGTCGCCATCCGCATACTCCGCCTCTCGGACCACCTAAACCCATGCCGCTCTGGTGCACACTCGATCCCCATGTCAGCCGGTCCGCCCACCCTGGGGCCTTTGCCATCTACCGAGGATTCTGGGTAAAGCCAGAGGAGAGATGTTTAATGTTCCAGTGAAATGCACCTTTGTCAAAGCAGTTTCATAACTGTGAGGCATCAATAACATCTCAAAGGCCATGTAAAAGTGAAGCCAGAGTAAAGAGAAAGGGATATAGTGTTTCACTGATTTATATAGCAATGCAGAGTTATTTATATATATATATATATATATATATTAGTGCTGTTAAATGATTAATTGCGATTAATCGCATCCAAAATAAAAGTTTTTCTTTACATAATATATGTGTTTATGCTAAGTTTATTTATTATGTTTATATTAAAACACACACGAACAGTATATATTTTGATAGTATTACATATAAATGCATTTATACATTTTATTTTCTTATATTTGATATTATATCTAAATATATTTAATATATAAACATAACATGTTTTCATTAAATATATACATGCATGTGTTTGTATTTATATATACTTAATAAATATCCACAGAACATATATATTATGTAAAGAAAAACTTATTTTGGATGTGATTAATCCCGATTAATCATTTGACAGCACAAATATATATATATATATATATATATATATAAATCAAATCACAGTTGCTGTTTGATAAGTGTCACGCACTGTCCGTAATGTTGCCTCTCAGCAGGCAGGGAACAGAGGAGACAGGACTTTGAATAAACATAAGTGTAATTTAAACCAGAACAAGAAATGGAGGCAGGACCGGAACACAGGAACATCACCTGCCTCCAGGGCGGATCCAGAGCCACACAGGCTAGACAGTCTCTAGAGAAGCAGGATCAAGGACCTTAGTAGGCCATGGAGGCTTGGGCACCGGCCGTGGCAGTTCAACAGTAGACCATCTACAAATTCCCATCCCGCCCACCCTCTCCAGGACCCACCCCTTACTGCCCCCCCAAAAAAAAATTTTTCTTGGGGAAGCTCCCGGGGAGGCACACAGGGGGCGCAGCATCTGGAGGACGCCTAGGAGAGCGCACAGGATGCGCTGCAGGCTCTGGAGGGCGCACTGGATGCGCGGCGGACTCAGGGGGGGGCGCTCTTGCAGTGCGGCAGACTCAGGGGGGCGCTCTTGCAGCGCGACTGGCTCTGGGGGGTCAGGCCACAACAGCAGGTCCTCCTCTACCATGGGCTCTGGTGGGTCGGGCCAGAGCAGTAAATCCTCCACCATCATTGGCTCTGGTGGGTCAGGCCATGACAACAAATCCTCCTCCACCAGTGGTTCTGGTGGGTCGGGCCATGATAGCAGGTCTTCCTCTACCATTAGTTCTGGTGGGTCAGGCCTTGGTGGAAGGTCCTCCTCCACCATTGGCTCTGGTGGGCGGGCTACAACTTCAGGTCCTCTTCCACCATTGGCTCCGGTGGGTTGGGCCACGACAACAGGTCCTCTTCCACCATTGGCTCCGGTGGGTCGGGCCACGACAGCAGGTCCTCTTCCACCATTGGCTCTGGAGGGCGCTCTTGCAGCGCAGCGGGCTCTAGAGACCACTCGAGAAGCGCGAGTTCAGGAAGGCGCTCGGGAAGCGCGAGTTCAGGAAGGCGTTCAGGTTGTGGCAGCAGCATAGTAAATGCAGACGCTGGTTCTGACAACATTCGTTTCAGTGCTGACAACAACCTGATAAATTCCGGTGTCGGTGTCAGCGAAACCGGACCAGAGCTGGTAATGATGAACACGTCCTGTGTGTAAGACGCCATCCTTTATCTTAGATGTCCTGTTCTGTCACGCACTGTCCGTAATGTTGCGGTGTAGCGGTTTGCCTCTCAGCAGGCAGGGAACGGAGGAGACAGGACTTTGAATAAACATAAGTTTAATTTCAACCAGAACAAGAAATACAAAAAGCTGACGGGGCAGTGACAGGAACTCACACACACAAGCAGATACGAAACTTCTACAGGACATAATATGAACTGAAAAACATGTGTATATAAAGACAAAGACCTAATGAATAAAGTGCTAACAGGTGTGCAAAACAGGTGATGAGGCAGAACTAAATGGGAGAAACCAAAAGGACGCTAACAGCGGGGGGGAGACAAGACAATACGGGAACAGAACGTTACTATAACAAGCAAACTAATACAAAAAATACACATTACTCACTCATTATGATGATCACCATGTGACTCGCTGGAGTCTGGGGGGAGTGTGACGGCCGCCGATCAGCGCCGCCCTGGCAATCATCAGCTCACACCTGGAACTCATCTGCCCGGGCCAATCGATCACGGCCGAAACCATATATAAAGAGCAAACATACAAGGAACTGTTGAGCAACGACTCCACGCTTTTGAACGCTGGCATTTGACTTACCTTTGTTTTCTCACCAGACGAGACGCCGTGATCGAGCAGCCCGGGCTTCACTTTGCACCCACAAGAGCACCGATCATTGAGCACCTGGAGGAAGGGAAAAAGGGACACCGATTGCACCAGCCACTTTGTGCACCACCAAAGACTTCAACACCGTACTGTTTCACTTACCTTACAATTTATCCATTGTCAATAAATCCACCCTTCGGGGGTTTTGTGTTCAAACATCTGTGTGTCTGTCATGCTCTCTAGCGCCAGGGATCATAGTGGTGGAGAATGCGGGCATTACACCTGGCCTAGAGACTGACAGAACGAAGAAGAAGAAAGCAGTTAACCCTTTGAACACCATAACCCATCAATTTCATCAGTTTTTTCTCATCTTCTCCATTTCACAGGCGAGTGGCTCTATCCCCAAACATGCAGGACTATCTCCGGCAGCTGACCGAGATCAGCGCTCGCCAGCAGCAGTTTTTTGAGCATCTGGCAGAGCGCCAGGGGAAGCTGGAAGAGCGAGTAGCAGAGATGCGCTTCTCAGCAGCACAGACCACTCCGCTCCCGGATCCCCGCACCGCCGCCTGCCGATTGCTGCCGAAGCTCACAGCAGATGACGACGTGGAAAGTTATTTACGAATGTTTGAAGCCACGGCCACCACGGAGGGCTGGCCACGGGACAGTTGGGCGGCGGCGCTGGCACCGCTACTCTCTGGAGAAGCTTAGCGTGCTTATTTCGCTCTTCCAGCTATGGAGGTTGGAAATTACGACCGCCTTCGAGAAGAGATCCTGGCCCGGCTGGGGCTGTCCTCCACCACAGCAGCGCAAATGTTCCATGACTGGGACTACAAAGTTCGTCTCCCGGCGCGAGCACAAGCCGCCGAGCTCAAACGACTGGCGGAACATTGGCTGCTGGACAGCGGTGCTACCCCCAGCCGGATCATAGAGAAGGTGGTCGTAGACAAGATGCTGCGCGCTCTGCCACGCTCTCTTCGTCAGGCTGCCGGAATGAGAGGACCCCAGACCATCAGCGAGCTCGTCTAGGCAGTGGAGCTCGCAGATGCCGCTTTCCATCGCGACGCAGGGGAGAGAGCCCCGTCCTATCCCCGAAGGGTGGTTCAGGAGCGGCGCTCGCCAGAGGGCACCCGGCCCGCAGTACAAAGGCCTGTGAGTCCCCGGGACGAGCCCATGCCGACAGACCCACCAACACCGGCCACTAAGAAGTGGATGGCGGGCTGTGCTGTGCACCAGCAAATGCCCAGAGAGGCGCCACGCGTCGCAGTTGACATGCAAGGGAAAACGTACAGAGCTATTCCCAGCGGAAAGATGAGCGCTTAAAGCACTGTTGGAAACAGGTCCGGAAAATAGACGACAAAGAAGTTCATCCGGCCCCTCACCCTCTCCCGCACTTCATTGTACAAAATGGCCTTTTGTACTGCGTGGCCCAGAGGAGGGGGGAGGAAAAGCGGCTCCTGGTGGTGCCTCGCAGCAAGACGGAGACGATCTTGGAGCTCGCTCATTCCCACCCGATGGCGGGGCACCTGGGAGCCGACAACACGACACAGCGGATCAGAGACCGTTTTCACTGGCCAGGCCTGGAAGTGGAAGTGAAGTGGTTCTGCGCGGCCTGTCCAGTGTGCCAGCTGACGACACCAAGCAAACCTCCCCCCAGCCCTCTCATTCCTCTTCCCATCATCGGGGTGCGCTTTGAGCGGATCGGCATGGATCTCGTGGGGCCGCTGCCCAAATCCAGCAGAGGCTACGAACACACCTTGGTAATCGTCGACTACGCGACTAGATACCCGGAAGCCATCCCCCTCCGAAAAGCCACCTCGAAGGCCATAGCGCAGGAGCTATTCCTTCTCTCTAGTCGTGTAGGTATACCAGCAGAGATTCTGACTGACCAGGGGACCCCCTTCATGTCCCGGCTAATGGCTGACCTGTGCCGGCTGCTGAAGATCGACCAGATAAAAACATCCGTGTACGACCCGCAGACGGACGGCCTCGTAGAGCGATTCAACAAGACTCTTAAGCAGATGCTCCGGCGGGTGGCGTCCAAAGATAATAAAGACTGGGACCAACTACTGCCTTATATCATGTTCGGGATCCGGGAGGTGCCCCAAGCCTCTACCGGCTTTACGCCATTTGAACTCTTGTTCGGACGGCAGCCCAGGGGCCTCCTGGACATCGCTCGCGAGGCTTGGGAACAGCAGCCGGCACCCCATCGCACCGTGATAGAGCACATCCGGGAAATGAGAGAGAAGATTGATAGGGTCATGCCATTAGTCCGGGAACACCTCGTCCAGGCACAACAAGCCCAGCAACGTCACTACAATAGGGCGGCCCAACCGCGGGTGTTCCATCCGGGAGATCGGGTGATGGTCTTGGTCCCCACAGCAGCCTGCAAATTCCTCGCCCAATGGCAAGGCCCCTACACCGTTGAGGAACAGGTGGGGCCGGTCAACTACACAGTGCGTCAACCAGGCAGGAGAAGGACAACTCAAATTTACCACATAAACCTGCTGAAACGGTGGATCGGGGACCGGGACCAAGTGGCAGCACTCGTTCTTCCCCAACCCACGGTTGTTGATATGGACCCACAGCTATCGGCCACCCAGAAAACGGAGCTGAGGCACCTGGTCAGTCAGTACAAGGATGTGTTCTCGGAGACCCCTGGGCACACCGACGTGCTGCAACACCACATCATCACCGACCCAGGGGTCATCGTCCGACAGCGGCCCTACAGAATCCCCGAGGCCCGTCGGCAAGCTGTGGAGGCTGAGGTACAGCAGATGCTCAAGCTGGGGGTAATAGAACCATCCCGGAGCCCATAGTCCTGGTCCCGAAGCCAGACGGAACCCTAAGGTTTTGCAATGATTACCGGCGCCTCAATGAAGTTTCCCAATTTGATGGCTACCCCATGCCCTGGGTGGACGAGCTGCTGGAACGGTTGGGGAGGGACCGGTATATCACAACATTAGACCTGACGAAGGGATATTGGCAGGTCCCACTGGCCGAGGACGCCAAACAAAAGATGCCCTTCTCCACGCACTCTGGGCACTGGCAGTACCGGACCCTCCCCTTCGGCATTCACGGGGCACCGGCCACTTCCAGCGGCTCATGGACGTCATCCTCCGCCCTCATAGAGACTACGCTGCCGCCTATATCGACGATGTGGTGGTCCACTCGGAGGCATGGGAGGAACACCTGGAACGGCTCTGAAGGGTTCTATCTGAGCTCAGGAGGGCTGGACTTACCGCCAACCCCCGCAAGTGCCATCTAGTGAAGTCCGAAGTGAAGTACCTGGGCTTCGTCATCGGCCGGGGGCTGGTAAAGCCCCAGGAAAAGAAAGTGCAGGCCGTCCGGGAGGCACCGCAACCAGCGACGAAGACCCAGGTACGAGCCTTTTTGGGGTTGGCTGGATATTACCGATGTTTTATCCCCAGCTTTTCCTCCATAGCTGCCCCTCTCTCAGACCTGACCAGGAAGGGGCTCCCCGAGCGGGTCCAATGGACGGACCGCCGAACCGGTCCTCCACGCCCCGGACTTCAACCGCCCCTTCCTGGTGCAGACCGATGCCTCCGATTTGGGACTCGGAGCTGTCCTGTCCCAGGAACATCAGGGAGAGGAGCATCCGGTCATGTACATCAGCTGTAATCTGACCCCCGCCGAGAAGAAATACGCAGCCGTGGAGAAAGAGGCTCTCGCCATCAAGTGGGCAGTCCTGGAGCTCAGGTATTACCTCCTTGGCCGTAAATTTACACTCTTTACAGACCATGCCCCGCTCCAATGGGTGGCCCGGGCCAAGGTCACTAGATGGTTCCTGGCACTCCAGGACTTCCACTTTGACGTGCGACATCGAGCCGGTACCAGCAACGCCAACGCAGATGGCCTCTCCCGGCTTGGGGCAGCTTACGCATGTCTGTTAGGGGTCACTCCCCGCCCACCCCCTTGTTCCCCACTTTCCACTCTTTGCAGGACCAGGACGCCACTTGGGGGGGGGAGTGTGACGGCCGTCGATCAGCGCCGCCCTGGCAATCATCAGTTCACACCTGGAACTCATCTGCCCGGGCCAATCGATCACGCCCGGAACCGTATATAAAGAGCAAACATACAAGGAACTGTGGAGCAACGACTCCATGCTTTTGAATGTTGGCATTTGACTTGCCTTTGTTTTCTCACCAGACGAGACGCCGTGATCGAGCAGCCCGGGCTTCACTTTGCACCCGCAAGAGCACTGATCATCGAGCACCTGGAGGAAGGGAAAAAGGGACACCAATTGCACCAGCCACTTTGAGCACCACCAAAGAC
>JAUCNO010000626.1:12338561-12350633 GCA_032353835.1 Enteromius viviparus | reverse complement strand
AGGGCACTTTCTCTCCAGGAATAAAAAGGGCAGGTGCTCAAGCCCCCTTTGATGTCTATGTGTGCACGTGCCTGTGTGGCATGACCCTGACTTCCACAACACGTTCTGTATCTCTGATATTCCCATTGAATCTTGGGTGTTAGGAATCTTCTGGCTGATCGCACTAGTCTTTATCAACGAAGGCATCAAACTGCATGAGATCAGGTGATGCAACCACAATAATATAACAGTTACCCTTTATTATTAATAGCATTAATGTTATCAGATATTTAAGTCCCATTTTAAGTAATTTAATTATTAAAAACAAAAATATAAATATTATTTTAAGTTATTATGAATTGCTACAAATGTTAGAATTGTACTGTGTGTTATACATGTTAAATGTCTGTGGGTTTGTACAAAGAAACGATACCAGTGAGATACCCGAAACGACAGAAGCTTCAGTTTGACACCAAACTCGGCATGAACTCCCCTTTTTGATGCATCCATCAAAAACAAGTCACCTAAAATACATACGCATCATTTCATGTTGCCACCACACATTAGAATGAAATCAAATACAGGTTCAGTATTAAGTGTTGACCTTAAGGTGGCAGTACTGCAATGAGAACAACATTAGCAATCTCTAAAAAACACACACTCTCTCCAGTCTGCAGATGCTTATTGCATCTGAACATTCAAGTTATATCACCTTACTTAACTTCAAGTTATTTCATAGCAAGGAGACAACTCAACCTATAATGGTGATTACTTTTTTTCATCTTTCCTATTTCCTTGATTGTTTTATAATCAGGCTTTAACTACACCTGTATTATTTTAGTATTTAGTTGTTGTTTTTTTAAATGACTCTAACCTCTGATTAATTAGTATTATATTTTTCAAGTACAGTATTAAGTCCTTAACACAAACACAGCTCAACTTATGTCTACCATACCTTCTAAAAACACTCATCTAATATACTGACAGTTGATATTATCATAAAAACCCACACCCTAATATATATTATCGCCCTGTGAACAGATGGATGTGTTAAGTGCTTTTAATAAAATATCATTTGTGAGACGCTGGGTCAGCAGATATGAGAGTAATTGACTTGTCATTCTCAGTGTGTGTGAACATCATCAGCTACCTGAAAACACTTTACTGATGTCTGAATTTACACAGTAAAGGGGAAGCACAGCAGTTTTATGCTATAGAATTGCTTCTGCACACCAGGGAAGGTCTTTGCATGTGTATTAGTGAGCGTATGATATATCTCTCACACCCATCTCTCCTTTACCGCCTCCGTTAAAACAATGGAAGTCGCTGATTCGGCACTGTGTGTTTGCCATAAAACTCCCTTATCAGCTTCCTCTACCTACGGAACAAGCTTCCTCTGTCCTCATTAATCTTTTACTGATAATATGAAGGTTAACAAACTCTTAATTCATCTAAGGAATATCACCCGCCGTTTGAATTCGCTGGTGTGTGTGTACCTGTGATCACTTAATGGTGACTACAGTTTCCTCTCATCAAGGCCAAAGGTTGCTAAGCAACCTCACCCTCAGTTACTGTCCTTTTGGCAGATGAGGCTTTGAATACAGATGTATATATATATTTTAAATTCATAAACTAAAGTGAACACACACTTTGCATGTGATTATGCAAAGGCATTGCCGTACCTTGCTGTAGTGGCTAGATTTAAAAATGTTTTTGCACACACATATAACATCAATAAATATACCAAATACACCAAAAAGTCTCTTATGCTTACCAATGCTGCATTTATTTGATCACAAATACATCCAAACAGTGCAAAAATATTACAATGCAAAAAACTCTTTTACATTTTAATATGTGTTAACCTGCTATTTATTCCCTTGATGCAAAGCTGAATTTTTATCAGCCATTACTCAGTGTCACATTATTCTTCTCCCTTAGTGAATAAAGGTCAGGTCATAGGTCAGGTTGATCACATATCACCGTTTTTGTGCCATAGATCATTTCAGCATGTTATATAGTTCGATTCAGAATAACGGAGGTGTTACAGTGTTGATTAAACAGCATTTAGTCACCAAATCCAAGCAAACAGTAATCCCTGCATGTTCCAGTTGCACAGAGAGCAACTGACATTCTTGTGCCTTAGCTGCGGGTCAAATTATAATGAGCGGTGAGATGTTACTACAAAGAGAGCCATTAATCAGTAGGCCACTAGTTTTAGTGTATTTTAGTTTAGCTGAATTATTCGCATATAAAAGGAAACTCAATTATGCAAATTTATGTAAAGAATGTAACTGCCAGCTATTTCATCATTACCTGGCAATTTTCGCCAGTAGGGTACAAATTGGTTTGTCATTCATTTTAAGGCCAAAAACTGTTATCTAACATTAAATGTGTGAGCACACTTGCGTAATTATTGAATATTTTACTTACAGGATTGAATTAGAAATATTTAGTTACTTAAATGTTTCTGAAAAATAAAAAAAATAATTTCTATAGATATAGGGTACTTTTTTTATTACCGCTTGGAAGGTAGATGTTCTACAGGTTCACAAATATAAAATGAATCTAAAATAAAACTACATATTACATTTACATTGACCTTTGGAGCTTACCTTTTCCACGTGATTTTACTGCCACTTTGTTGAAAATGAGCTAAATGAAACTTTAACTAGTCATTTCCAAAGCCTATTTATTACAAGGGTCACTTTGTTATATATTATCCATGTTACAATTTTCTTAAGCATTCAGTGCTTTACCTTGGCTGACCTTTTCCCTCTATGTGCTCGTGACTTACTTGAGGAAACAGCACTGCAGTGGATCAAACACATCACATCACCTATAGTGTTGTTTTCCTTCATTTACTCCACTGAGTGATCACATTGATTTTTGCTCTGTCCTCAATCCATCACACAGGCCTCATGCTAAAACCAGACTATAAAACCTTTTCTGCAAAATTACCAAATTACATGTGAACTTTGCTTTACTGTAGTAAAGAAAGCTGTGATCCTTATTTTTGGTTCTTATCATGACACAAATATATGCTTTTGTTCTTTGTCATTTACATATTTATTAAATGCATAGGATTAGTCTTTACGATATTTAAATATAATTTAAGTATTACCATTTAATAATTTTTTTTTTTTTTTAATCCTAAACTATAGCAACATCGGACAAAATCTCCAGTAGGGATGTATTCATTAATAAAATCAAATATATTTTATGGGTGTTTTTTTTTATTCCAAGGGTTATGGGTTAGTCTATTGTAATTATAATTATTATAATTAACCACTTAAATATTATAATTTTATATTTTTAAAATGCTAAAAAAAAATAAAAAAAAATCTGCAGTAGAAGTGTACATTAGTAAATGTGAACATGTACCTTGTCTTTTTACTTTTAGAAATGCAAAACAGGTAGGATCTGGGTTATAATAATTAGAAATAGTTTACATAATAATTTAGCCTAATAATTGCTATTTATAAAAAGAAAAAGAAAAAAACATGAGACAGGGTCAATGACATTTAAATACATACAGGTAGGAGAGAGATTGAAAGTGTGTGTGTGTGTGTGTGTGTGTGTGTGTGTGTGTGTGTGTGTGTGTAAGGGTGTATTGCCCATGTTGCAGTTTTATGCTACTGCAGTCACAGTGGAATGCTATAGGCCAGTAACCTGTTTAAATCTATAAACACTCCTCAGACTCAGCTCAGACTCCTACAAACAGAACACAAAGCATGCACTTGGTTTAATAGATGCTTGCATGCACCATTAGCCTGAGCACTTCATCTCCACAATCATTTGAAGAGTATCCACTTACAGAAAGTTGTTTGCGATTAACCCTTTGTCACCATTATGCTTTTGGGTTTGTCATTCTTATCAGCCTCTAATTCAGATCTCATTTCTGTAGGGTCACTGTCCTGAGGAGTTTCTGCAGCCCTGCTCTATCACACTCCGCTGTAATGTTCAAATAATCCTGCAGACACTGGTTAGCTGATTTGAATGAGTTTAAGAACTACTCTTTGCCTTAACTCTGCCTTCACTCTGCATGGTTCAGAATGACGTTACTTTGTTCTAAAGCGGAACATTCACGAACACACAGAATGCATTTTGTGGTGATGTCATAGCAGTGGTTGTTATGGCAACCTAACCCGGGTCACAAAACTAATGCAGATATCATATGTCTGGCAAAGAATCAGATCGTGCACAAAACATGTTTACTCCACTATATAAATGGCCTCGGATGTTTTTGTGTAATGGTATTAATTAACCCTAAACCTGTAAAAACATGTAGCATGTTCAGAGCACACACACAAAACAATATATATATATATATATATATTAATTTATGAATAATTTTTTTCCAAATGACTACATGTTCAAATGCCCCCAAAGGGAGAATGCCAGATTTGGCTTACTTCAAATAATGAAGTAATGAGTAATAATATCCCCATCCTTTCTGCAATATTAAAAATATATTACAGCCAAAAGCAGCATATTAAAGCAAAACATGAAGCTTGGTGCTCAACGCAGTGAGAAGAAGAATTTAATTATTTGTGTTTAAATGACTAGATCATGCAAAAATGAAAATTTGCTAAATATTTACTTACCTTCAGGCCAGTCGAGATGTAGAAGAATTTGTTTCTTCATCTGAACAGATTTGGAGTAATGTAGCTTTCCATCACTTGCTCACCAATGGATCAATATAGTGAATGGGTGCCATCAGAATGAGAGGTCAAACAGATGATTAAAACATTATAATGATCCACAAGTAATCCACACCACCTCAGTCAATCAGTTAAGGTCTTGTGAAGTGAAAGCTGCATTTTAACTTTAAACCATGGCTTCTGGCTAAAAGAAAAAGTTCATAATGCATAATAACACTTACTCCAATGAAATAGGTCAGTTGTCATCTCGCATTTAATAATATGTTTGTTTAGAACTGCGTTGCTTGTAAATCATTATATATTCAAATGACAAGACATTTTCACTTGACAAACCAAAATGATGGATCTAAGAGCACTTATATTTTGACTAGAAGTAGCGTTTTGAGTTTAAAACACCATGGTGGATTTGTTACTTATGAACACACAGCTGATCTCTTCACAGGTGAGGTCTTTTTTGATGGACTGGAGTGGTTTAGATTACCTGTGGATTATTGTGAGGATCTCATTCTGCATCTTCTCATTAAATTACAGTCTACATGAAGAATGTAGAGCTCTGTTTTGTAGGACACACATATGAAAAGTTTGATGTACCGCAGAAGTAATTCAACTTTATGTCGAAATGACTTTGTTCTAGCGCAATACACAATATTTGGGATGGTGTTCGCTGATACATTTTTTCCCATCAATCTAAAAAAAACAGCTAATCTGGAACAGCATTAAATGTGAAATAAAAATAAAGCATGATATTCTTACTTTAACTTGATTAAAAAAAGACTAGCAGGCGAATGTGGTTGTTCTTCTAGCCTATGTTCTCTGACACCAAAACAAAGCCGATTAAGGCCTGGGTGAAAATTGTAATTCAAGGTAATCAAAGATCAGTCTTTGAGGGGTCAGAGGTGAGAGTGGACTACATGTCCTTAGGGATGAGCTCATTAAGAGTAGCAGAGACAACGGTAATGATCTGAGATGACCATTTCTGAAGTAGAAGAGCTCAGGTCACCTAATACTGGATAAAACAAGTAATTCTATGAAACTGTGCTCTAGAAATAACATAAATCTTTAAGGCAAATTTATGCCGTCAGGGGAGTGTATATGAAAAAGCTAGAAATGTTTTGCCTGAATCTGGACCTGTTCCTGGGGGAATCCCTGTCCTCTACATCTCACTTTCTTCCGGTAGAAATAAACTGCGCTGCTGTGGACGACGCGCGTTTGTTCTGAACTGAGACAGAGAGAGACAGAGAGAGAGAGAGAGAGAGAGAGAGAGAGAGAGAGAGGAGTTCTCCTCCCGACACCGAGCGCGTCACGCGTCCAGTAGAAACTTCAGGCTTCTGAGGCGATTGAGCCAAGACGCGCTGCGCTGACCCTCGCGCTTTTCACGGAGTATTATCACACAAGGAGTTCTCTAAACCAGATGTAACTGAGAGTTTTATGCATCATCCCTGTTTCTCGGATTCTTTTTATGAAGAAGGGACGTGATGGGACTAATTTTATGTGGGATTGGGAGCCGCAGTTGAGAGCATGAGCCAGAACGTGCTGTCATTTCACACACGGTAGGAAAACTACACTATAAAAATGTTTGCCTTAATTTATTGCATGGAACTGGCAGAACTTTACCTTATTTAATGCAGTGACGATGTTGCAAGCTGTAGGGAATGGCATTTGTTGGTTGACTGTATTTCACAGTATGATAAAATGATGTAATACTAATTTACCAAACTGTTTAAGCTAATAAATCTGTTTGCTACTGAAAAATTTGATGAAAAATTTGATGAAAATAAGAAGGACGGGACGATGGAAGGCTACATAATGACTTTGATGTAACGTGAAAACAGGTATTAATGTTACACAAAATAACGTCGGTGTAACGACACTAAAAGATGCATCAAAACAGTAACAAAATAACAAACTGAAACATGGGTGGGCATCATTGTTGACATGAGGCTAAAGGAGAATGAAATGTAAACAAATATAAAACATGACATTTTGGGCAGGGAATTCTGGGAATTCCCTTGATTGCCACACTTTTCAAACAGGCAAAGCATATTTTCAGTAATATTTATAAGTACATCTAGGTTATTAATTTCTGTTTACTTTATTAAACACGTCAATTAATTTATTATACAGTTTTTTACAGTTAAATACTCATATGTTGGCCTAGCGTAAGCCTGCTGTTACGTAACTTACCAATGAACTGGTTTTTACTGCAGCATTTTTTTTACACTATTTTACTGTACTATTGCATGTATTGCCCTTAAAGTAAATACTTTTAATCATATATCTTGGGGTAATTTAATAGCGTTTTTGCATTCTTCTTATAGTGAAATTACTAAACGTTTTACTGTTTTCTCTAGACTTGTTAAACTGTAATTATAAGACAAATGCTAAAATAATGAAATTTAATAAAAATGCCAATGAACAATGAGACATGATCATCTTAAAATACATTCTCTGAAATCTGATCCTAATATATATTTTAACTTCTTATTTTTAAATCTACAGTTTTATGCTTAAGCAGAGATTCCCAATGTTGAAAGTTTTATTATAATAATGAATATATTTCCAAGCATGTTTGCTTAGAAGCCCTGCCCATTTCTTTATTTGCCATTGATATACCTTATTTCAAAAACAGCAAACAAGCAAAAAGGATTTCTTCATTGTTTTCATTTGCTGAACTGCACTTAACTGTGCAATTTGTATTCCTTACACAGCAGTTGGCCTTCATTTCAAAGTTGATATTTCTAAGTTTCATTGATTTACAGTTTGGTCTTTAGATTACATTATAAGGTGAGAAAAGTAATAATAATAATCCTGACAAAAAATAGGGTTGCCAGCACTTTCTGCATGGACATCAAAAAAACCTACTGCAGGGAAGAGACGTCAGTTTTGGCTCCACTATAGTGATGGCCTTAATGGTAATGAACAGAGAGCATGATTGATGATACTCTGACTTACCTTTTTGATTAAAGGAACTTGCCATCTCTTAATAAGCTAGCGTTTTATATATATTAAGGTATTTACACAATCAGCCGGAAACTGTTTAACACAAGGGCAAGTGGGTTTCAAAGAACATGAGGGCGAGCAAATTATTTTCTAGATGGACAAACCCTATCCCCATGCAGAGAAAGCTGAATGCATTATGTGCATAAGTTAATATTCTGAGATTGGAGGACTGGTGTATGAGTGACGTTCCCATCAGCAGGGTCGCATTGCAGCCCACCATTCTATCATCATGACCACCGGTGAGGACACAGAACCATCCCTGTGGCCAGATCGGGCCCAAACCAGCCTGACTGCACAGGCTGATGGCCCATGCCTCGAGGAGGCCGAGGACCTGCCCGGTGGCCTTACTGGAAGTGGCGAAGCATCTTGGGAGTCTACTGGCAGCGTGGCAGAGGTGAAGGAGAATGTACAGCTTCCATATCCGTCCCTTGCACCAGTGGTGTTCTTCTGGCTCCACCAGAGCACACGACCCCGCAGCTGGTGCCTTGCACTCGTGTGCAGCCCATATCCTTTCTATGTGTGTGCTTTCACTTATTTTCAGTTATAGGATGGTTTACTTGGCTTGAAAGAAATTTCATTTGGAGTATTAGCACTTACAATGGAAAGAGTGCAAAACTTTATTATAAGGATATAGTCAAAATAATAAAAATAACAATAATAAAGAACAAATGAAGTAGAATGAAAATTCTGCAAAGTTTATTAATTAAACTGATAAAATTTAAGTAATAAAATAGCTACGACCTACCTGGTCTAATCACATAAACAAACCTTGGCATACTTTTTAGCTAAACACGTGCAAGTGCATATAACTGCAGTTTTCAAGAGGAATGAACACTAGAAGCAGTAAAACTCTGCAGTAAAAGTTACTGGACGAATATCGTGTTATGACTTCAAAACAATATTAATATTCTGGGATATTTTAAAACTGATGCTTTTGAATGTTAAATGCATCACAGATATCCAGCTTCATATCTATGGCTTTTCTTAGACGGTAGGTTTGTTCGGAGGCTCATGAAGTACAGAGATGTACTTGAGTGGCGAGGAGTTCTGGTTCAGATTCTATGTAACCACGGTTCGACAAAACAGTTTAAATCTGCATAAAAGGTAGTTGAATTGGCACGGTTGCGTCAACAAATGCCTTTTTATATCAGTTTTGCGTTTGTTAACACACTATCGGGTAAGGTTATGGTTGGATTTGGTGTTTGGTGTAACATGTTAGAGAGTTGTTTTTTAGTGACAGCCCCTGGATATTTAACCTAATAAAAACACAGCAATATGTACCTATATCAACGTAATACAATTGTGACAGGGTTCACATATTGCACCTGTGTTTTAACTCAGTGGACATTTCTCTTTGAAGTTGAGACAAACTGTGAAGAAAAAATAAAAATGTAGTTTATATAAAAATGTAGTCTAAAGGAATATAAAATACTGCCATATTTGATGAATAAAATAATTACTACACTTTGTTGCAACAAAAGTAATTTTTAATTACAGATTGACTATAAAAAGCCCTTAGAACCATAACATGTTCTAACTAAATATTATATACTACATACTGTATATTATTCATCATCAATATATAATCAGAAATGTGCAAATGGACCAAAATAAAAATACTGCAAAGTGTAAACATTTAAATCTAAAATTAAATAATTATACCTTTTATAAAACAACAAAAGGCATTTTAGTTTCATGTTAATTACAAACAGCCCCTTAAAGCAGTAATCATTTTGTTTGTTTTTACAGTATGCAGTAATTAAACACTGGCAATTAGACATGTTGTGCTGTTAGCACACCTCTCCCTCGCAGTCTTTATCTGGGTGGAGAACTGCTTTTGTTTCTGTCTCACTTATTCATTGTTGTCCCTCTCACTTGGTGATGTTCACCATGGCCGTGAGCCAGCCTGGCTCTGATGAATAATTGCTGCATGCAGCATGCTTTGTCCATATTGTTCACCTGCTTCTCCCCTCTGTGCAATGAAAAAATCATCAAAATTTTAATTTATTGCATTTTCTTAAGTTCTTAAGGGGCTTTGAGAGGCAAGGCAGCCTGTATGCGAAGAAAAAATTACGAGTGAATTCTCCATGTTGCGTCATAGACTCCATCCAGGGAGCTTTTCTTGTGCATAAAGTTATAACACCAAAAAAAATTATATTCATCAATTCACGTCTGTGCATATCTCATAAGGATTACCCTGGAAATTACCATAGTAGTGTCACTCTGTCCCTTTAGTGACATTATTTGACTCACAGCAGAGAAACAAAGCAATTTGGCCGTGTTATGTAACCGCTGGTCTTCCCCGTTAGTGAGTATTTGCATCTCATGTCTCCTTTCATGCCCTTTGATGTTAACCGTGAGACGTGAGAGTATGATTGTGTGTGATTTCATGCACTTCCCAGGTTGTGAAGCATTTGTCGATTTATTTTCTGAAGGGAACATCTTAAAAGGACACAGTGCTGAGGATGTGTGTGGTTGAAAATATTAAAGAGATGGCACAGCCAAAAATGAAAATCCTGCCATCATTTACTCACCTTCAAACTTTTTCAGACATGTTGAATATTTTTTCTTCAACTGCACACACAAATATATTTTGAAGAATGTGTGGAACCAGACTTTAAATGGTCCCCATCGATTTACATAGTACATTTCCCCCTTTTTGTGGAAATCAATTCAGTCCATCAGCCGTTGCCCATTTTCTTTATATCTTTTTTATGTCTAACAAGACACTTACAGTAACAACTGGAAGGTAAATAAAGGATGCAAAGAAATATATTTTTATTTGTGAGGTGAGCTCTCTCTTCTTTGTGTATTTGTAGAATGCACAGATATGTACATTTTCTGAATGAATGTAATGGTTGTTAGGTTCAGATTGAGATGATGATTGCTAAGTGATTAATAATTACCCAATATCAAAAGGGGTCTCTATGCAGTTGTTCTCACTGCGCTGTAATCCGATCATTAGAATTGACTTTCCACACTATCGTTTTAAAGTGCTGAGATCTACTCTGTTCAGACCGTGCAGTCAATTTCCTACAATGTTTACTATATTAATGATGTAAGCTTTAGCATGACATCTAGGGATTTTTCCCATACAACCACACAGAAGAGTCGTCAATTTGGAAAAAGAGGAAATTTGAGCTCATCTCATGTATTATATAAAAACCATTTTGTTAAAAACCAAATGCTTTTTTGCTCTTCCACCGTTTGCTGAATGAATGATAAATATAGTTTCATATGTGAGGAAGATATCTCAAAAACAGTACAAACCACTGTTTTTCACCCAAAAATAACAGAATGCCGTGAAATGGCGTGAAATGAAATCAGAATGAGTACATGAAAATTCTATTTATCACTGTAACATTTTTAGTATTTAATAAGCGTAAGAAAGAGAGTGCAAAACATATTCAGTGGACTTGGTTTCCGAAGTATTTTAATGATTTTTTTAAAAAGTATTTGACAATCACAACAAATTACAAATACTTAAAGTCCATTATATGTATAGAAACAATATATTTTGTTTATAGCTAAATAAGTAGTTTGAGAGCATGGGGAAACATTGTCGTTTGCAGTGCTGCATCAGAGATGGCATGTATTAAAATGTGCATGTTGTGTGCTTTTCTTGTGAACATTTTCTGATTAGTGGTGATTTTTTTGCTGAATCATAGGTAATGTAGTTTTCACCAGGAATTCTGCTGTTAAACATGATTATTTCAAAAACAAGGTGAAGTAATTTACACGTATGGCTTCAACAAAAACATATGGCATCCATTAAAAACCTCAAGGTAGCTCACAGTAGGTCTGTCTTTAACTGTTTGTAAGTTCGTTAAAAATCAATTCCCCTATGGAGAAAATGAGTCTGATTTCTGCTTCAGATACCTTCCTCTGGACTGTGACACTCTATAGAATTAGTTATGTACGTCAGTAAAAAGTACCACTAATTATTGGAGTACACTGTCCTTAACAAAGAAAAACCTAAGCTCTGTTCAGCACATTTGTCTCTCAGCCCACAATAAATATCATAGTAAACATTGCTAAAATGAGAAATCAAACATTTACTACGGGATATTCTATTAAACTCAGACACATGCATGCCTGCTCAAGATAACTAACATATCAGAGCATGCATATGTGACATTGTGAGCTTCTAGTGTTAGATTTGATAGGTTTTAATTGGTTTATCCCATATGTGGGGGGTTATATGTGTTAATTGAAACCTGGATTCCTGTGTGCATACGTGTGTTTTATTCCTTAATTGCAAGGGCAATCCCAAGGGAAGCCCGAATACACTTAATGGAAAATAACAAGCCAGAGCTCGCCAATACCTGTGTGTATATGTCCAGGAGGATAACAGATATTGAGAAAGTGAGGGAATGTCAGATTATGACATTATGTTCTAGGGAGATATGACAGCATTTAGATCTCAAGT
>JAUCNO010000626.1:12296798-12307904 GCA_032353835.1 Enteromius viviparus | reverse complement strand
TTGGAAGACACAACCTTACAAGTAAAAATGAAAAAAAAAAAAAAGTTTTGTTTTTAAGCCACATTTTTGTGTTACATAGAACAAAAGATCAAACCAAGTGGTATTTTCAGAAAATGCACATATACTGTAGTACTGTATCAAGCAAGTGCAATGACATATTTCTGTAGGCAAATCAGACTTTTGCATTACTTTGAGCTTGTTTCTGCCACAGGATTATACGGCAATTATGACTTTTTATCTTACAATTCTGAAAAAAAGTCATTTTTTAACTTTTGTTTTTATCCTGTGGCAGAAATAAGCTTCAGTATCTTGGAGCGCTTGACACAAACCCAATTTTACACTGGTTTTTACATTTCTTTATAATCTTTGCAAATTAACACAACTTTTCTGAATTTGGAGGGCTGTAAATCAGTGCTGTTAAACAATTAATCATGATTCATTGCTTTCAGAATAGAGTTTTTGTTTTCATGTGTGGGTTCTGTGTATACTGTATGTATTATGTATAAAAACACATGCATGCATATGTTTAAAACAATTACTTTTATATATTATATTTATATATGATATAAATTATATGAATAAAATCCATACATGTAAATATTTAAATGCATGCTGTATGTGTGTGTGTTTATATACATAATAAATATACACAACACACACATTTATTATGTAAACTAAACTTCTAATCGTTTGACATCACTTCAATGAACTACACATGGTCACATGACTTCAACAACACTTTTTTGAAAACATTTAAGACATTTTGGAATATTTTGCAAGAGCATGATTATATGAAGTCTCTAAAAACGTTCGGCGCGATGTTTAATGTTCAAAAAAACGACTTCAGGGTGATAAAATCAGAATTGGTTCTGGCCTACAAAATGCCTCATCCCTGCAGTGCTCTTTAGTTACAGTATATTGTAAAATATATACAAAAATTAAAACTACATCTAAGAATAGTCAGTGGATTGACTACTAGTACTATTCAGTTTAACTACCCTGTACAGTAAGGCAGTGTCAGGTTCAGTAGAGTAACTGCCATAAACAAATAAATAGGCTAAATAGCTGTATTAATGTATTTGTACAAATCTATCAAAATCCTCTCAAGAAAAACTTCCATGCGGAGAAAGTGTGAAAGCATTTTTATGCATCCCAAATGCCGTCAACTGTCAGTTCTTACAAAAACCCACAAGCAACTAACTCCGTGAAGCATCAGCGGCAGACTCCATAAAACATGCATCTGTAATCTCTCCAAAACAACTTGCAAATAACCTGTGGATCTGCGTAATGACAGGAACATTGCTCACAACAGGCAGTTTGAAGTCTGACAGAGATTGTCTTGAAATGTATTTCTAAAGTCTGTGAATTTTGTACACAAGTGCTGCTTTAAATGAGATCAATTAGGAGACGAAGCCTGTGGTTACTCTGTCAGAACAACTGTGTGAACTTGAGGGAAACTGGCTTCAAACAAAAGCTAATGATCACCTTGGGTAAAATAAATCAAAAGCAAATGATAAAAAGGGGTTTAGAAAAGATCATTTATTTACAAATGCCTCTTTGTTGTGAAATTAATACATTTTTAGGTGTCCAGAAGTTTTTTGGGCTACTGGGCCTCTGTATGTGACATGAGCAATTTTCATGCATTTACTGTAATAAATCCATCTAAGCATATCTGTCAACAGGAGTCTTATTCATTTCTTTTTTCTCAACAGGGTTTTTGTATTATTAGTATTATTTTAGACTAAATCAAATCAGGTTTAACAAGTGAAAAGTTGTTTGACTTTTCTTAATGTAATGTATTTATGAGCGATGTGCGGTTCTTCTCTCCACAGGCCTTCGATGATTTCATCTTTGCATTCTTTGCTGTGGAGATGGTGGTTAAAATGGTGGCCTTGGGCGTATTTGGTCCGAAATGTTACCTTGGAGACACCTGGAACCGCCTTGACCTCTTTATCGTCATGGCTGGGTGAGTGACGAATCACAAAGCTGAGAGTGCCACGCTCTGAAAATCTAAAACGTCAACTATTAGTGTGCGATTCCTAGAATTTGATGAGTCATTTAACTCTTAACTATTACAATGTCAGTGTATGTGTGACTGCGTGTGTGTGTGTGTGTTTGTTTAATGTCAAATCCAGTTTTAATGTCAGGTCGAGTTCTAATGTCAAGTCGATGTGTCACAGCTAAGCTCATGAATGACAATTACCACCAGGCAAGTGTCTCTGTGTCTGTCTGTATCGTGTCTCTCGTCATTTGTTCTGTCCCTGACAGTGATTTGTAGTTTTCCTCTCTGTCCAAAATCAGTTCAAGTGCCTGATCACTCACTAAAACTCATTAAAACTGTAATGTGCTCTTGAGTGAGTGAGGAAGTAGCTAGTTGGTCATTAATTCGGACAAAGGTAACACATTTTTGGTGTGCTGGTGTTTACATTAGGCTTCTAAACTAGTAACAGTCAGGTGAAAAAAATGGCTAAACAGCACTAAACCAACATTAACTAGTAGCATTCGTGTTGGCCTGAGATTCCCTTTTTTAGCATGGAATAATTATTCTAAATCAATTTAGTAGCATGAAATATTCTCGTGCTGCTGGGTTGCATTATTTAGGCGTCTTATCGCACAGCTTGTGAGTTTGAGAGCTGTAAGAAAGAGAACTTTTAGCACAGTCTGTGTGGCTTTTATGAAACAGTTTAAACTGTCTATAGTGCTTTATGTTTTTGAACTTTATACATCAAAGAATTCTGGAAAAAGTATCACTCTCCACAAAAATATTGAACTGTTTTAAACATTTGATAATAGAAGAAATGTTTCTTGATCAGAAAATGAAATTGAGCATATCAAAATGATTTCTGGAGCATCATGTGACACTAAATACTGGAGTAAAGATTCTAAAAATGCAGCTTTACATCACAGGAATATATTACTTTTAAAAATCTATTACAGTAAAACTGAATTGCAATAGACTACATCGTAATAATATATCACAATTTTACTGTTTTTACTGTATTTAAATATTATAATATTAATGGTCTGCCTGTTAATTTTTTATTTTATTATTATTTGTAACTTATTTTAATTAATTTATTATTATGGTATTGAATGGAACTGAATATTTAAATGATATACAGTATATTACATTATTTTATTTTATTATTATATTTATGCATGTATATATTTGCGTAACATGTTATGTTTATACAGTATATATATTTATATAAAAAATAAATGTATATACATGTAAATATATAAAAAAAATATATATATACTATATGTCTGTGTGTATTTATATGTGTATATATATATACATACTGTATATACACATAAAAAAAAACTGTACACATTACACACATACATATATTATGAAAAAATAAAATATATACGTATATATATATTTGGATAAGAATAATTGTGATTTATTGTTTGACAGCACTAATTTTATTATAGCATATTATACTGTATATTATGACTATATAGTATAGTATAGTATATATAGTATATATAGTATATTATCAATTGATTAATATATAATGTTATTATTAAAAAACATCAAACGTTTTTATTCTTTTATTCTATTTATTGGCTTTTTATGTTAAAATTCGAGTTTGTTAAAGTGAATTTCTCTTGCTTGTGTTTTAGGATGTTGGAGTATTCTTTAGACGGTCATAATGTTAGTTTTTCAGCCATCAGAACCGTACGGGTTCTCAGACCATTACGAGCCATCAACAGAGTTCCCAGTGAGTACTGTTTTCCCTCTCTATTGTTTCCATCTGTATATCTTTCCCGTTTCTCTCTTAGTGTCACTGTTTTACAACCCAGCTATTGATTTGAGGCGAATGGTCTGGAGTTGGTCTGAAAAAAAGCATGCCTGCTGTATTTATAGATTCACACACGCACAGACTAGACAAGACTCCCATGATGTATTAACATGCTCACAGACGCTGATTGTTGCAGTTAAGTGCCCACAATTTAACATCATATAGTTGATGGACCACAAAAGATACACAAACACTCACACACACACATGCTATTAGTCCTCAGAGAGGTGCTGGTGTATGTTACAGTCATGGACAGAGTCCAGCAGCGAAAGTAAGTGTCTGTTTTGTTTAATGTAGACTGAGACAGTAAATTCTTGACATGCACGGATACTCTTACCATTTATAGCTTACTCTTTTTGTCAACACATACCATATAAGTTTGTGTGTGTGTGTGTTCAGCAAAGCAGTAATAGATTTTGGACTCAGTGAGGAGTGAGAGCCCGTGGCTGTTAAGTTTCCAATTCGATTATTCTCAAACCACCGAGCGTTAGCCAAAGCCTTGCAAGTTTGTGTTTGTGTATGTGTGTGTGTTCACTTCTTGGCTCAATTACTGAATACACATCAGACACTGAAAAAATGTGTTCATGAAGTGTGTGAATGTCAGATCAGAGTTATCAAAGTTAAATGTAACACAGCAGTCTCATCTGTAAATGTGTCTAGTGAACCTCGATGGCTTTGCCGCTTCATTGCACGTGTTACTAAATGCGCATTCGTGACATCATGTGTCTCTGTCTCATAGGTATGCGAATCCTGGTGACGTTGCTGCTGGATACTTTACCGATGCTGGGAAACGTCTTGCTGCTGTGTTTCTTTGTGTTTTTCATCTTCGGGATTGTTGGCGTACAGCTGTGGGCGGGGCTTCTGCGCAACCGCTGCTTTTTTGACAGCAACATCAGAATGTAAGTGCAGAAGCAGTGCTTTTTAATGCAAGTTATTCGATTTATGCAAATTGCAGGGGTTCACAAAATCGCTGCTGCAGTCAAAAATGCTGAAACCACATGGGTATGTTCCTCAGTGGAACCTGTTTATGTTGTGTCAACAGATGGAAGAATGAGTTTTGGGGGGATTTGAAGGCCACTATCTGGGTTTTAATGAGTTTATTGAATTTACACTATATTACTGTAGTAAATTATATTAACTCATCCCTCAGTATGTTAAAAAACAAAGAACAAGTGTGCACAGTAATGCACTTATAGTACAATATGGAAGATTGTGGATTGGGACTTGGGTTTGTAACCCAAAGGTCAGTCAGGGATTGTGGGTGGAGTTAGTGAAAAACCAGCGCTCTCTCCACCTTCAGTACCACGACTGAGGTGAGACCCTTGAGCAAGGCACCGTTCCCCAACTGCTCCCTGGGCGCCACAGCACTGGCTGCCCACTGCTCCGGGTGTCTGGTTGATCACTTTTCACTGCTGTGTGTGTGCGCTTGGATGGGTTCAATGCAGAGCACAAATTCCTAGTATGGGAAACCATACCTGGCCACAAGTCACGTCTTACTTTTACTTACTCTCACATTGTTTGTTTTATATATTTCTTTATTCTGTTGAACCCAAAAGAAAATACTTTGAAGAAAGAGTTAACCAAACAGTTGCAAACAGTATATATATATATATATATTTACATTTTGACTGTCAATCATAAATCATAAAAAAGTGTAAATCTTTTGTAACATAATTATGATCTTTACTGTCAGTTTGTAATATGTATTTGCTAAATAAAGCCATTAAAACAAAACAAAACAAACAACAACAACATGGTTTACCAACAACAGGATCATTTAAATGTGTGCTTCTTTACACATACACACACATACTTTTTTATACATACAGTTTTTCTTTTGTTTTCACAAACTGAGAGACACATGCATTTTATTTGTGTGGTAATGGACACGGAATTACCTATTAATCAGGAATTTGACTTAAGAAGGATATATATTTTCTCAGCAGATTACAGCAAGGCCAAGTATAAACAATGCATTACATTGTTTTGTGTATGCTGAAACAAAATATCAATTTTCGCGTTATAAATGCCATAAGGGCCTCATTGATCACATAGAGTGTGCAAAGTTAAGAGCTGAATAATGAGTATCCATAAAGGCAGTTTGCACCAGTGAATCATTTTGACAACTGTCCACCCTGATGTAGTGCATACCAGAAAGCCAGTATGCTAAAAGAAGCCTTGACCCGTTCAGGTGCATCGCTGCATCTCTCCAGCTCCCTCCCCAAAGCCCAACACTATCCAAGCAACGTCTGTTACAATAATGCTTCTCTCACTCAAATTATGCTGCCCTTTTAAAAATCCAGCTCTCTTGTGCATACAACATTTATTGCATTGTCTGTCAAAAACCACTTACAATATCCACTTCAGTCTATGTACATCTGCTGCTATCTGCATTCAAAACTCAAAAGAATTGGCCTTTACTTCAGAAAAGTTTTGTTTCTCATTGAAACTTTATGGCATTCTACAAAGCAGCTGCATTGTTATTAACTTTAGCAATGAATAATTCATTTAAACTTTTACTATACTGTATTAAACAGATAATTTTCTTCTTTTTTAATGTGGATGCCTTTTTGACCTGCTCTTGCTGTTTTGACAAATATTCACATTTCCTTTAAAATGACTAAACAGCTATTGTCTCCTCTTTTTAACTTTTTTAGTAGGGTTAAAGTAAAAAAGAAACTCTATTACCATTGTTTTGTTTAATAAACTAATAAAAATTTGTTTTTATATAGATAAAGGAGCATTACATTTTGCAAATATGAAAAATTCCACCCTGTTACTGTAAGAAACCGTCAGACTCGGATGGATCCATTTGCAGGCTTTTATTTTGGCGTGGTCGTACAGGCAATGGTCAAATCACAGGCAGACAGAAGCAGTAAGGGAAATCCACAATCACAAACGATATAACAGGCAGAGGGTCGAGACAGGCAGCGAGATTCAATAGTCCAAGAACAGTCCAGATAATACACAGAATAATCACAGGGAAAACGCTCAGAGTTGTCTGCTAGGCAAAACAAAAACTTCGCACTGCATAGAGTCCAAACGGGGCTTTTATGGCCCGCCGGAGGCGGAAGGAAACAACGGAAGCGGCCAAGGTACGTGGGGCAAAAGAGTCCGGATGGGAACTAATATTCGGGGGAGAGTTCCCGCTGTTGACCTCCGGAGGGAGCCACAGAGGCGCGGCTTGTGACAGAGCCCCCCCCCTGCGAGCGGCTCCTGAAGCGAGAATGGGTCCGACGCCGGGGCCTGCCACGGGGTCTGGGAGCTGGTTTGTCGGGATGTAAGCGATGGAAATCCTCTGTTAGAGAGGGGTCTAGGATGTTGGATGCATCGACCCAGGATCTTTCCTCGGGTCCATAACCCTCCCAGTCCACCAGATATTGCAGGACCCTTCCCCGGCGTCGGGAATCCAGGATTTCGTGGACCTGGTAGATACCGTCAGTATCGGCGTTCAGGGGAGGGATGTCGGGAGCCGCGACCTCGTCTAGGACCTCCGGGGCTTCAGGGGCAACAGCGGGCTTGAGAAGAGAAACATGGAAGGTGGGTGAGATACGATAACCAGATGGCAGGTCTAAGCGATATGAAACAGGTGATATTTGTCTGAGAATTTTGAATGGACCCACGTACCTTGGACTGAGTTTACGGCAGGGGAGCCGAAGACGAAGATCTCTTGTCGATAACCACACCCACTGGCCGGGTTCATAAGGGGGGCTGGGTCGGCGACGTCGATTGGCTTGTTGGGTGAGGCGACCCACTGCGCTCCGGAGGTGGACGTGAGCACTGTCCCAAGTTTGTTCACTTCTCCTGAGCCAATCATCCACAGCTGGTAAGTCTGAGGGTTCACCTGACCAGGGGAACAAGGGTGGTTGGAACCCTAATACACACTGAAAAGGGGTCATTTGGGTAGCAGCCTTTCGCAGAGAATTTTGCGCATATTCTGCCCAGATAAGGTATTCGCTCCAATCCTCTTGGTGTGAGTGACAGTAGGATCTGAGGTGTCTGATCAGTTCCTGGTTCATCCGCTCGGCTTGTCCATTGGCTTCTGGATGGTATCCGGAGGTCAGACTTACGTTGATGCCAAGCTTAGAGCAGAACGCCTTCCAAACTCGAGATGTGAACTGGGGCCCTCGGTCAGAAACTATATCCTCTGGTAGACCGTAATACCGGAACACCTGGTCCAACAGAGTCTGAGCCGTCTCCCAAGCGGTGGGTAATTTGGGTAATGGAATTAAACGACAGGCTTTGGAGAACCGGTCTATGACCGTGAGGATTACTGTGTAATGGTTGGATGGGGGCATATCTGTTATAAAGTCAATGGAAACATGAGACCAAGGCCTGCGAGGTGTAGGTAAAGGGCACAGCAAGCCTGCTGGTCGCTGACGGGAGGTTTTGGAGACGAGGCAGGTATTGCAGTTTCTCACATATGTGGAGATGTCCGTGGCAAGTGTAGACCACCAGAACCGATTAGTTACCAATTCAGTGGTGGCTAGAATTCCCGGATGACCGGCGCTGGGGTGTTCGTGGATGAGTTGAATAACCCTCTGACGTAGGAGTTCAGGAACAAAGGTCTTGTCTGCTGGGCATTCTGCTGGGACGGGGTCTGTGCCTTGTGCTTCCTGAATCTCTTTCATAATGTCCCACTGGACTGGAGCTATGATTAGAGTGGATGGCAGGATGGGTTCGGGACTGGTGGTGCTTTGAGGGGGATCGTGAAGACGGGACAGGGCATCGGCTTTCTGATTTTTTGAGCCTGGTCGGTATGTGATTTGAAATTGGAAACGTGCAAAGAAGAGTGACCAACGTGCCTGCCTGGCGTTCAAACGTTTAGCGTTCCTCAAGTACTCCAGGTTACGGTGGTCTGTGAGTACTAGAACTGTCTCCTGGGCCCCTTCCAACCAGTGACGCCATTCTTCTAATGCCGCTTTGAGAGCTAGCAGTTCCCGGTCCCCGACGTCGTAGTTACGTTCGGCGGCATTGAGTTTTCTGGAATAGAAGGCACAAGGGTAAAGTTTGGGTGGTTGGCCGTGCCGCTGAGAGAGAACTGCTCCAATGCCGGTGTTAGAGGCGTCTACTTCAACTGTGAATTGAAGACTGGGGTCAGGATGTTTAAGGATGGGAGCGGAGGTGAACCGTCTTTTGAGTTCATTGAATGCTTGTAGGCTCTCCGTGGTCCAGGGCAGTCGTCGATATGAGCGTTTGGTTAAATCAGTCAGAGGAGCAGCTACTTTGCTGAAGTCCCTGATGAAGCGACGATAGAAATTTGCGAAACCCAGGAATCGCTGCATTTCCTTCAGGTTCTGAGGCTGGGGCCAGTTGGTTACAGCAGAGACTTTCTGGTCGTCCATCGCCACCCCCTGTTGACTGATGATGTAGCCTAAAAAGGCAATCTTGGTCTGATGAAATTGACATTTTGACATCTTGGCGTAAAGATGGTGAGTTATCAGGGTCTTTAGGACTTGGCGAACATGTTGTACATGGCTGGTGTAGTCTGGGGAATATATCAGAATGTCGTCTATGTATACAATGACGAACTTGTTTAGCATCTCTCGAAAAACGTCATTGATGAATGCTTGGAAGACCGCTGGACTGTTAGCCAGGCCGAAGGGCATCACCAGATACTCATAATGCCCATTGGTGGTTGAAAAGGCGGTTTTCCATTCGTCCCCCTCTCGTATTCGGATTAGATTGTACGCACTCCGCAGATCCAGCTTGGTATAGAAGCGGGCTGTTCTCAGTTGTTCCAAAGCAGAGGGGACCAGAGGTAACGGGTAACGAAACTTGACTGTTATCTCGTTCAGGGACCGGTAGTCAATGCATGGACGTAATCCGCCATCTTTCTTTTTTACGAAGAAGAAACCCGCCGATGCGGGTGATGTGGAGGGACGAATGAAACCCTTGGCTAGCTCCTCTTTGATGTATGACTCCATGCTGGCAGATTCCGGTTGAGACAAGGGAAACACCCGGCCACGGGTAGGTTGACTTCCTGAAATGAGGTCTATGGCACAGTCTGTGGGTCGGTGGGGTGGTAACTGTGTAGCTTTAGTCAGACTGAAGACTGCTTTGAGGTCGTGGTAGACTGATGGTAGGTCTGCAGTATCAATGACTTCGATGTGGGAGGTGTCAGTGCGGACTGTGGGTGACTGCAGACAGTGTTGATGGCAGAAGTCAGACCACCGTGTAATTTGTCGGGTGTGCCAGCAGATGGTGGGGTTGTGCAGCTTTAGCCAAGGGAGTCCCAGGATGAGCGAGTGATCAGGTGAGTGGATGACATGTAGAGAGATCTCTTCAGAATGGAGTGAACTAGTGCTCAGGGTGATGGTGGTTGTCTGATGAGTGACGTGTCCAGTGCCTATGGGCCGGCCGTCGAGGGCTGCCACCGCCATCGTGGGGGAACATGTAATGAGAGGAAGATGATGTTTAGTAGCGAAAGATTCATCTATAAAGTTTCCGGCTGCCCCGGAGTCGACTAGAGCTTTGGTGACAATTTCAGTTTCATTGAAATGTAATTTAACATTTATTTTCATAACTGGACTGATCGAAACTGCACTCACCCGGTAAGTCTTAGGTAATGGTGGACGTGTGGGGCAGAAGGCGCGTAGATGACCAGCCAGGCCGCAATAGAGGCACAGATTATTTTGTAGGCGCCGATCGCGCTCTTCACGTGAAAGTTGTGTGGAGCCGATCTGCATGGGTTCCACAGGAGGTAGAAAACTCCGGGGTTGTGTGGGATTAGGAGTGAATCGGCGAGGACGGCGTGAGCGTAAGATGTGATCAGTTCTGATAGCCAAATCCATAAACTCAGTGAGAGAACGATCTTGATCGCGGCTAGCGAGTTCAGTTTGTAAATCCTCTCGTAGGCCTCGGCGGTAGATGGTTAACAGAGGATCTGCATCCCAGCCTGTTTGTGCTGCTAACGTACGAAACGTCATCGTGTAATCAGCCGCCGATGAATTGCCCTGTCTCAAACACATTATTTCATCTTTGGCATCTTTGCCGTCAGCGGAATGATCAAACACCTCCCTGAATTCAGTAAGAAATCGGCGATATGGAGGAAATGCCATGCCGCGGCCCTTCCAAAGAGCTGTGGCCCACTCTAAGGCTTTCCCGGTTAGCAACGAACAGATTAAAGACACTTTGCTCTCATCAGTGGCATATAGATGCGGTTGCTGATTCATACATATATCGCATTGCATAAGAAAGCCTTCGCACTTGCCTGCTGATCCGTCGTATTTCTCCGGGAGCGATACTCGAGCCGGGGCGTTGGGTAGAGCGGCGGCCGCTGGAGGTGGCTGTGAGA
>JAUCNO010000626.1:12281248-12296698 GCA_032353835.1 Enteromius viviparus | reverse complement strand
GGATGGGAACTAATATTCGGGGGAGAGTTCCCGCTGTTGACCTCCGGAGGGAGCCACAGAGGCGCGGCTTGTGACAGTTACCATAAATTTAATTTAATAAATTGTTGGACATTTAAATGGGGATTTAAAAAAAAAGGAATATGAACATTACATTTTACAAAAATGAAGAATTCAACCCTGTTACAATTATTTGGTTTATCAAACTAAACTTAAGTGTGTGTTTTAAAGAAACAGGAGCATCACATTTTACAAATGTAAACAAATTCCACCCTGTTGCCATTATTTTTTAATAAACTTCTAAAATGTGTTTTGTTGCAAATATGAGCATTACATTTTAGAAATGTATAAAAATTAACCATGTTACCATTATTTTGTCTATCGAAGAACTGGAAATTCAAACATGAATGTTTTTCAAACAAATATCAACATTACATTTTACAAATGTGAAAAATTCAGCCCTGTTACCATTATTTTAAATGAAATAAAATTGCGTTCATGACATTAGACACAGGGCTTATAATGTCAGATTAATCTAAAATAGTTAACCTTGTTATCATTATGAAAGCGTAATTATAGCACAGTATACACTGAAATGAATTAATTTGGCTTTAAATGTCACAACCTAATATATTAAATCTGAAACACATTGTTTGCTTGATAGAATGTTCATAAATATTTACTATAATGACCCAGTTAATACATGTTTACCGTGGCTTGCAGCACAAATACAAAAATTGCCACTCACATTACAACTATCTCAGGTGTGAAAATAGCTTTCTGTCTAAGTGAATCCCATGAGATGTGCAAATTTGTCTGTTTGCACATCTACTCATTATTTTTGGAGCCTGCAGCTACTTCTGTTGCCCACAAGATTTGGCACTTTCATAAGAAGTCCACTCCTTTCTATATTAATTTTAATTAATTTTTAACAAAGAAAAACGACTATCCGGACTAATTACCATTTCAAGACACTGCAGTTCGATTGAATTTTCTCAGTGTAAATGCATTGATGTAAAGGCTTTCTCTTTCTTTCTTTCTTTCTTTCTTTCTTTTTTCTTCAAGATACACAGGAATTTTAATAACCCAATTAATTTGAGAAAAGCAGTCATATTAGTGTCCTCCACCCTCTCATCTTTCAGTCTTCCAAAATATATCCATGTAAACCTTGGTGCAATTAAATGCTGGACTTATAAAGTAAATAATTTCTCATTTCTCTCAGGTCTTTACTAAACAGCACAATACATGCGTAATGCATTTAGTGCATGAAAAAAAAATAATAAATAACAGATGACCTCTGGGCAATTTTTGTGTGAAAAAATAGGGAATTGTTTTATCTCAAATCCTACAACACTAGAGGTGACAAATGTTATGGTTTGAATCCAGGCCCTCTGAATGTGCTGGCTTGAAATCTGCTGTGGAAGGCCTAAAATATGTGCAGTTATAGGTCAGACTTATTGTGTGAGGAGGAAAAAATTGCTGCAGTATATGGGGGAAAATATATTTATAAATCCATAGCTGTTACAATTAAAAGTATTTGGGCTGATTCTCAGGCCATTTTCTTTGACATCCACATTTAATACCATGATAATTGTGATAGATTGTGTTTAAAAACTTATAATACCAACTGTTTGTTTTGGATCTGTTAAGGTTTAAAATTGGGTATTTGTATTAATTAGTATATAATTTAGCAGCAAATTAATTTCAGTTTTTTATTTAAATAATAAGAAGGATCAATAATTGTTTACGATTAGATTTAAATTGATTGTATTTCTGTAAAAATGAATATGAGCACTTTAGACTATGATATGCAGAGCTGTTTGCTCATTTTAAATGTCAGATAAGTTAGCATTCTGTTTTGAGTATAGTGCATGAATAAAAGGTACACAAAAATACCCAAAGTTAAATTTTTACACCATTTACATATTGCATTACTTGTTGCATGATTGGAATTTCTCACAAAAAATAAATAAATAAATAAAAGCTAGCATGCTGTTAAGTTTCAGATATGGTAAGTAACATATGCGCCTATTCACAGACCATTTTTTTCAGGATCCTCTTTTAAAAGCTAATATAAACATGTTTGCACATGATGTCATTACCTAATAGCTCAGCTTTAAGCTCTTCTGGCTCTCTCAGTTTAATAAGCAGGATGTGGGACAGATTAAAGCAGACGCTCTCCTGGCTCAAATGGTTTGTAAATGCTCAGAGAACAAAAAGCTCCACACTATCGCACATTATGTAGCTTTGAGGTGGTGACAGAGGGATGCTTCTGTTAGCATTAGTCAGAGGACTCTTAAGCCTTTTATGATGCTACAATGATAAATGGAAACTTCATATACAAATGTACTGTAGTACTTCTGATGTGAGTGCAGATATGAAAATATTTACAAATTCTTCAGTTAATCACTTACTCTTATATTTCAAGTCATGTATTCTGTGATTAGTTGTTGATGTCTCCATTTATAATATGATAATACAGATATTTTGATTGCTGTGTTTGAAAAGAGTATTTGATCCGTAATGTATAGAGGTGTTGCTTATTATTATGCAAGTAATTTGCTGTTTACATTTTTTCTCTAAAACTGTATTAAAGAACTGTTTCATTATAGTTATTTTGAAAGGGATTTAAATTCGTTACATTTCTGTAACGAGAACGTGGCAGATTTTGGCTTTAGTGCAATGCAGTATAATTTGCAAATATTAAATGTCAATAAAATTAGCATTCGGTTTTGAGTTTAGCATGTTGCTACAAGGTGCACAAAAACATCAGTATTTTTTAAAGGATTTTGCTGTTTTAAAAAAATAAAGCAATTAAATAAATTAGATAAGATAAATAAATAAACCAACAAAATATTGATTGTCAGGATGTCAAACTAAATATTATATGAGACAATGAATGTTGGAATGACTTCACTTAATAAATAATGGGAATAATTAATGAGCAAAATTAATCATTCAGATCAGTTTTTACTACAATGAATATGAATTTCATTCCAGCAGATCAATTGAAAATATGTTTATAATACAAATCTCTACCCAGTCAAGGTCCAATCAAAATAATTTTTCACATTTTAAAAAACTGCTGTCAGGGCCAGTATTATTATTTTAGTATCATTGATTTAGTTATTGTGAAATGTTCAAAAATACATTAATGTTTATATTTCACTTCTCGTTTTAATTCAGTTTAAGCAAAATGAAAACAAACTTGAAAACAATTTAAAACTAAAAAATCTTGACCCAAAAGGTACAATTAAAATCTACACTAATATTTTAAATGATAAAAACACATCAATATTAAATATATTTTAATTACTTTAAGATTTTAAAGTAATCTATACTTTTTTCACTATTTTTATTTTTATTTTTTTTTTATTTGTGCATTATTTTTATTAGTTATTATTAGTTTATTAGTTTTGTTAGTTAATGTAGTTATTGTAATGACAGTTGGTAACTATTGGGCGTTAAAGCTTCAAAGTACTGTCGAAAAAACCTTAATTATTGTTTATTTAATTGTAACAAACATGTTCTTTTTAAAATAAAAATGGCTTGTAATTTCTGCACAGGAGAGACTTGGTGTTGTTTTTCAAATAAAAGGAAATATATATCGGTATCGACCAAAATGAGTATCGGCATAACGGATATCGGTAAAATTCCAATATCGTACATCCCTAAATATATTATATTATTAACTTGCTTTTAATATTTTATTTCAGTTAATTAAAATAAAAATATACATTTCTATTAAATAGTCATTTAATTTAATTTTAGTTTATTTTTCAGTTCATTATAACCCTGCACAGTGTGTGTGTGTGTGTGTGTGTGTGTGTGTTTCTCCATTACTTACTCCATGTTGTCTCTCTGCAGGCTGTATAATGTTTCAGAGTCTTTGAATGAATACTACAGAGTGGACGAAACCGATGACATCCCCTTCATTTGCTCCACCACTCGGGACAACGGGATGTTGCACTGCTCCAACATCCCAAAGCGCAGAGTTGGAGGGGTGGATTGTAATCTCACGGCTGATAATGTCACAGATCTTGTTTTCAAAGATCCCCCTCATCATGGATGTGTAAACTGGAACTTGTATTACAACAACTGCAATGCGAGCGAACACAATCCGCATAATGGGGCTATCAACTTTGACAACATTGGATATGCTTGGATTGCTATCTTTCAGGTGTGTACACGTGTTGGCAAAAAGATGAAAGGGTATTGAACTAGTTTATGTAAAAAACAAAAACATGCATAGTCATCAAGAATTTTTAGGAAGGCAGGTCAAGAATTCTTTTTTTTTTTTTTATACTCGGATGAATGTGCGTTAGAGATCCGCTCCAAGTTGTTCATAAAAATTTTCGCTGAGTATATATTCAGTCTGGCAGGCGGTGATATTTCTTATCCTCACATATCCTTCTGGCGCTGAGAGACACTTAGTTCCCGAGTCAGAAAATGAAGTGAATGGTTGCTAGGGGCTACAGCAAGAGTGAATCCTCTTACATCAATAACCAACTTACCTGTCCTAGGAAATCAAGTTTTATCATGTTCCATTCTAATCGAATCTATAGGGCAACATTATTTATTATATTCTTTAGTAACCTGATTGAGAATGGACACAGACATTTATCAGGTTTCTGAGTAATCGGATTGACCGCAGCATGACGTTTATCATTCCATAGAGTTTCCTGACCTAGTTCTGTGGAAGGCGTGAACAATATCCGAAGATGTCCTTTGTGTTTTGGCACTGTATTTTAAGGATTACATGAATGGTGGCTGATGTTTGTGTTTTCTCGTCAGGTCATCACATTAGAGGGATGGGTGGACATCATGTACTATGTCATGGACGCGCATTCCTTTTACAACTTCATCTATTTCATCTTTCTTATCATTGTAAGTGCGCAGTAATTAATTAACTGATACATCTTACTCTCTTTTAACCTCTGCTGGAGTCTCTGCTTTCATTAGTTGCATGGAAATGGCTTTTGCTATCATCAGCTGTGTAATTTACTCCAGTAATTTTACTTGATAACCATACTTAAAGAGATGAAAATTCTGTCATCATTCCTAATGAGCAATATTGAAAGTCAGTGCTTTTACTTAAGAAAGCTACTGAGTTACTACATTTTAAAGGAGAAAATCATACTTTTTATATTATCTTTATATTAGAATGTTCTGTCTTGCTGAAGTCAAATCATGTTCTTCTGTTTGGTCAAGTTTGGTGATCAGTCTATTACCTATTTTATATAAGCTACTATTAAACCATCTGCAGCTAAATTAAGTGATAAACAATCTTATTTGCTCTAGCCTATGCTTTTAACTATTGTTAAAAATATGAGGATTAGTAATATTTATTGTTGTTTAGGAATTTTTACTTTGTTTATTTGATCATAAATACTTAAATAAAAAATAGTATAACACTTAACTCTTCTATTTAAATATAGAAAAAATTAAAATTATTTTTTCCCTGTGATTATCATTAGTCCAGACTTACTGTAAGTGTCACATAATTTCTCAGAAATCATTGTAATATGCTGACTTGCTGCTCAAAAAAAGATTATTAACATTTAAGCTGCTTAATATTTTTGTGAAAAATATGAAATTTCTTTTTATTCAAAAATATATATAATAATTAATACATTTGTAATAAAAACAAAAAATAATTTTGACTGGTAGTGTAAGAAGTGTAATTTTTAGATGCAAAAAATAAATAAATCAATGCGTATACAGTGTGTTACTTGCAGATATTTGTGAATTTTAGCCACTTCTGCAAGAAAATTTTTTTCTAGCTTTTCTTTAAGTTTACTCTTCATAAAATGGCATACAAATCACAATATTATTGTTGAGAAGACTCATGAAATGTAATAAATACTAGGTACCTTGTAATCCTCCAATGTTTTTGGGCTATTGTTTTCAATATCTCTGTTATATACTCATATTTTGTTTTGTCCACAGGTAGGCTCCTTCTTCATGATCAACCTGTGCCTCGTTGTCATAGCAACACAGTTCTCAGAGACCAAACAACGTGAGAACCAGCTGATGCAGGAGCAGCGAGCACGTTTTCGTAGCAACGAATCCACCTTAGCAAGCCTGACCGAACCAGGATCCTGCTATGAAGAAATGCTGAAATACCTCGTCCATGTTTGCCGTAAACTTTTCCGACATGCCTCACGTCTCTATAGCGAATTTTGCCGCAAGAGACACAGGGGTGTGGCCAATCCTAGTAGCTCCCTCTCAGTGGGCGGGACTAATGGATATTGGAGTGACAATGGGGCAAAGATGGGTCCGACCCAATACTGTATGCTGCACTATCATCATTCCCATCAGCATCAACATTACATCAGCAATGGCATAGAAATGAAAACCCTTCATCTCGATAGAGATGCACAGAATTCCAAAAAGACCCCTTCACTCCCTCTAGCACTACAAAATTTAAAGGGTTTGAGGCTCGGTATGAACTATCCCACCATCCTGCCCTCCAAACTATACTCAAACTCACATGCTCGCTCACACTCGACAGGTGGAGTCAAAGCACCGGCTTTCCATCATGGACTCTATGGCAGGAAGATCTCTGTTTGTAGTGGATACCATGATACTTACAAGTTGCAGCACGGTAAGAGCATGGATAAGCTGTATTTTACCTAATGCGATTCCATTCATATATTCAAGAATTAGTTCACCTCTAGAATAAAACATGATAATTTACCGACCACCATGTCATCCATCCATTCTTTCTCCAGTCACAATTTTTGATGAATACATTCTAGGATTTTTTTAAAGCGACTTTAAAGGGGAATCAACAAGTTGAAGGTTCATATGATCCCAGCTGAGGAATAAGAGTCTTATCTAGAGAAAGTCAATTATATGCTTTTTAACATGCAATGCTTTTACATGGCATTATAGTCATGTTGGAAAGGTTACATGCAGAAGTACTGACACAGTGTTTACAAAGTGAACATGAAAAGGTAGTCAATCGCCTTTTACAAAAAAAAGGTAAAACAACGTTGGACGATTTTGAAATTAGAGGAAAAAGTTGTTCCTTTTCAGGAACTTGATCTGCATCGAAAACGCTATGGGAACACCTACAGCATGACTACTCTGAATCTGCTGTGCAATCGGTCCAACAGAAGGGCGAGACCTCATAGGCGGGTGACGTCAGAGACCAGGATGCTTAAAACCACGTGGGGAGAAGCCAACACCAGCCTTCATTCGTTCAGCAGTACCTCCAGAAGGGTTGATTGGTGCCCCTCATGGTGGTGTGCCATCATGAGGGCCCGACCAACCATCTGCAAGACTACTAAGAGCAAGCCCTTAAGAAAAGGAGGGGTTTTTCTCCATTTTCTTCTCTCTTCACATTCCTCAGCCCTCTCTGGGACTCGTCTCAGCGGGCCTGGGGTGTGCACTTTCCACGAGGGGGTTGTTTTAGCGGTCTGTTCTGCACTCTGTTGGTGAGCCGCAGGGTGTGCAACAGTTGCTGCTCTTTCCATCAGAGGCCAGTCTCGAGAGAGACTGCTACAGCGGGATTGTTCCCACCATGGTGGGTCTTGATCAGGCTCTGGTGTAGGAACAAGAAGTTACTACTCTTTTGAACAAAGGGGCCATCGAGGTGGCGCTTTTGGTAAGAGGGTCCTGGATTTACAGCCGGTACTTCATAGTTCCAAAGAAGGATGGAGGTCTGAGGCTTGTTTTAGATCTCAGGCAACTGAATCAATCCAGAGCTCCCTCCTCAAGGAAACGTCATGCTTTGAGGTTCACTTCATGGTGTGGTGACCACTGGCAAGACCCAGTTAACTGCCTGATAGGTACAGTTCTGGAGTTCCTGCAGGTCGGGTTATCCACAGGGCTGAACCACTCCACCATCAAGATATACTGTATGTGGCAGCAATTATAGCTTTCTTTTCCCTTGTTGGTGGGCACTCAGTGGGTAGACACCCGCTGGTCATATGTTTCCTCCGCGGTGCACTCAGGCTGAGGCCTGTGCTAATGTCCCAGGGGCCAACATGGGACTTGGTGGTGGTACTCAATTCCCTCTGTCGAGCTCCATTCGAGCCATTGGAGTTTCCTCACCATCAAGACTGTGGTCTTGTTGGTGCTTGCTTCGCTCAAGAGGGTAGGGGACTTACAGGCCTTGTTTTCGACACAGTGTCTCGTTCCTTCAAGGAACAAGGGTTACATACGAAACCCTGAGACGTTTTTCACCCTACCCTGCCTTTTTGAACCAAAGTACACAAACGTAGTGCATAAAAAGTATAGCCTATTTATTAGTCCTGGACAACAATTAATCAAATCCAAAATGATTTTTTTTTTATTTACATTATTATTGTTATGTATTTATACATATGCATGTATTGTTTAAGTAAAATATGTTATGCTAATATATATATATGATAAAATTATATAGTTGGTACGTGTGTGTGTATATATTTATATTAACAAAAAATGACTGGTTGTTTTGCTAGATAAGACCCTTATCCCTCGGCTGGGATTGTGTAAAGCCCTTTGAAGAAGAAAATTCATAAGCTAACAGTTTATTTTGAAAATCTACTTTAGACAATCTACTAACTATGAATAACGGGAACTACTTGTCAAGTCAGAAGAGTATTAGTTGACTATCTGTTTCCTATCTGCTAACACTTTATTTATTTATATATTTAATTGCTTTTACATTACATGGTTCAAGCAACCCAATTCCAATTTTCTCCTCCTGTGTGGAACAAATTGTAAATGACCCATGAACGTGTAAGCAGAAAAAAAGCTCATGGATTCCGATATTCTCAGATCCGTTTCAGTCCTTACGCTATGTGAAAATATTTCTGATGTGAACTGGATATGTGCATTTGTGTCTGCCATTTAAGCCAACAAATCAGATATTCCTCAGTCAATGTGATTGGTATGTCTTTGAAAACCCAAGAGTGATGAATAATGTCAAATCAGGTGGATGCTTTTCCAGGTCACCAAGCAGGGTTTCCAAGTCTGTGGTTTTCCTGTGGAATTGGGCTACTTTTACCAAAGGTTGTTTGTTTTTAATCTGCAGGTTAAAGTAATTTCTCTCCTCTGCTATTTATCTTATAGACCTGGCAACCATGTCAATACATATACTCCAGGTTGTTTCACCATGTGCGTATTTTGAATGCAGATATTGGATAAGGGTCAGAAAAATGTAACAAATCAACTTTGCAAATATCAGTTATTCTAATAACCCTAACGCTAAAATAACAGTATACTAATACTCTAATGAGGGTTAGTTGACATGTAGCTGCAAATAAACTGCAGTTAGACACGTAGTTATATAGTTACTTATAGTTAGTAGAATGACTAAAATGGAATATCAAAATTAAGTGTGAGCTATATGAATTGTGACTTAAAGGTAGAAATATTAAGTACAAAAATTGCAATCTATGTACAAAAAGTGAAGTGTTTTGGCACTGCTGTCATGTTTAAAATTTGACTTTGAGTTTGTGGATTAAGAGTAAATTCTGTCTCTGGGGTTTTAACTTAATAACGTAGATAATGGGATTCTTTATTTTTTTCTTGGCTTTGCGCACTTGACATGCCCTAATAATTCCAAATTGAATTGGGGGAACCATCTGAACAAACTCGCACTCTGTTTAGTCATTATTTTTGTACCTCTTGACTTCTGCCTGAAATTACCTGGTGAGGAAGCCTTGGGTTTTTTTAACATTTTGGTCTAAATGTATTCATAACTTTGATTTGTTTCAGCATCCTGTAGGTAAAGTACATCCTCATCCACACTTCTGAGGCAATTGCATTTAATAGACTTCATCAGAGCTGGGTGGTAACTGATTACATTAAATATGGATTATGTTATCAGATTTCAAAGATTAAGTACCAGTAGATTACATTTTAAAATGCTTAAAAATCAGATTACAGTTACTTTTTATAAATTACATGATTGCTATTATTCACACAATTATTTATAATTGAATCTCCTTAATTCTTATTTTTTCTCTTGTAGAATTTTATTTAATTTTTTCTAAAATTCTATTGTTTCTTGCCATTTAGCTTTTAAATGTATTAGTGGTGGGCCGTTATCGGCTTTAACGTGAGACTCTAGAATTATCACAGAGGTTGTGAGAGAAAAACACAGACATGGCAGATTCGGATGGAATTAAAATCACCAAGTACGTCTGTGAAACAAAACATTCTCTAACGACCCCCGGTAAAACTAGTCCCATCCGAATAGGGCTTTATTCTTAGTCATTATTTAGGAAGCACACATATTTTTAATGAAGAATTCAAATGAGCCATTTTAATCTAGATTAATTTCTAAATTAAAAAAATTAATCTGTGCTCACCTTTATTATGCATATTTATTCTTATGTTGACAATGATGTATAATACTCTCTCAAAAATAAAGGTACAAAAGCGATCACTGAGGCACTACTTTTTCAAAAGGTACATGCTTGTACCTAAAGGGTCCATTTTCGTAACTTATAAGGTACATATTATTACTTATAATGTACATATTTAAACCTAATATGTACAAAAATGTACCTTTTAAAAAAAGTGACAGCTTCTGTACCTTTACTTCTGAGAGTGTGTATGATACTTTACAAGCTTATTAGTTTAAAGAACAGCATTTGTTTGAAATATAAATATTTTGGAACAGTAAAAACTGTCACTCTTGATCAAATTAATGCTTCTTTGTTTAATGAAAGTGTTAATTTCTTTAAAAAGATATCCTACTGACTGAAAACGTTTGAGCTGTATTGCATTTTTTTATTAAAACACGTTTTTGAATTTTTTTATTAAAACAGTTTGAAAAAAATCCTATAGCTCTCCTAGTAACGTCTAGGTTACGTTGGTAACCCACATTCCCATTGTTATTTATTTATTTATTTTCATGGAAATTCAAGGAATGCACTATATCGATAGATATGGATAAGTAAAGGGAAACACAGCCTTCTGGCTGACTGTGGAACAAGTTATATATAGCCACAACCCACTGGTGAAGGAAGTCCAGCGAGAGCACAGTCGGAACTGACTCCACTCTGAGTCCGACTGCGGGGCTGGAGGAGGGGGTTCGCCTTGGCCTCGGGGAACCAGTGAAGGGCACATCAGCAAGCCGACACCGCTGGTCTTCCCGCTACTTGCTTGTTTGATGTAAGACACGGGAAGAAAAAGCCTCCTTGCAGAGGTCGTAAATCCTGGCGAAGGTGTTGGGTGTCGCCCAGCCCACAGCTCTACAAATATCTGCTTGAGAGGCACCGTGCACCAACGCAGAGGTGGAGGCAACACTCCTTGTGGAGTGGGCTCTCAGACCTAGGGGGCATGGCTCTCCCTGGTAAAGATATGACAGGGAGATGGCTTCCACCACCCAATTGGCAACGGCAAGATCCCAAGAGGGTACTGAGGGCGGTCTCGGGGGATTATCCCAACGCACACCTCTAAGGAACTGAGCGATGAGTTGGTGCTTACCTAGGGACTGGTCGTCCACTGCATCATGGTATGCTGCGATGGCAGCAAGATACACTTCAATAGTTGAAGGGGACAGCCTGCGCTGCAACTTTTCCTGCAGAAAGGAAAGCACAACTGCAATCGAACTTCTCTGTGGGTCCTCTTGGTCCGTCCGGGCGAGCACGTGCTTGTATAGCAATATCGGTCAAAAGCAATGAAGGGCAAGAAGCACGGCCAGCAACTCAAGGCAATTGATATGCAACAGCAGTCGAACACCTGTCCAGGTACCCGAGGCCGCTTGCTTGTTGCATATAGCACCCCAACCCGTGGTGGACCACGGGTTGGGGTGTGCACCACGACATGCCTGGACACTTGTCCTAGAGCTACTCCAGCCCATCGAAAGGCAAGGTCTGACCACGGGCTGAACATGCGGCGACACTCCGGGGTAACACCAATCCGGAGAGTACCGTGGTGCCATGTCCATATCAGGACTCGGTCGTGTAACCAACGCTGAAGTGGTCTCATATGGAGGAGTGCCATATGCCCCAGGAGCCTTTGAAAAGATTTCAGAGGAAGCGCCGAGGCGGTACCACGTCAACCACCGCGACTGGTTGGGGAGTTGTAACCAGGCCTCCAACCGGGTCACCAGGGGTATCAAGGGTACGGTGATAGCCGTGCCTGCGGTGGGGCAGCCTGGTGGGGAATCCAGCCGTGCCGTCTTATACTCACGCCTTGATAAGGCACACCTGGCTGTGATTATTGCATGCCAATATTCATTGGCCTTTTCCAAAGATTCGAAGACGATTGGGCGAGATCCCATATACTGTATAGCGTCGTAGTGAACTTGACTGAAGGGGAACCATATTATTCCACCACAATAACAGTGGTGACAAAAACAATGGCAGACCAGTGATTTTAGCTAACACAAAAAACTATAAAACCTTAGAGAAATTCTGTTTAATTGCATTAGTGTAATTAAAGAATGGGTGCTAAATTATGATTTTTTTTTAAAAAATGCTCACAGAGCTCTGTACACATTCCCTTTTGATTGGGTTTGGTGTTATCAGTTAATTTACCATATATTTGAAATTAACATATATATATATGTGTGTGTGTGAATCATGAACATTGTAAATTTCATGTAAGAGATAATCAAACCTTGGGCACAGCATATGGGTCTCAAAAGGCAAATGCATACAGATTTTGCCATGATTATGCAAGAGAGACAGTATCGATCACCATATTCAAAGCAAATCACAGTGTTGTAGACTGTAGTCAGGTCACTAATGCATCACTGCATTGCCTAATTATCAGGTTATAAAATATTTTATGTAACAGGAAAGATGGGGCTAGTAGTCAGGCTGTTTACTGTAGTGAACATTTTACATTTACATTTATGATTTCATCATACAAGCAATTTACAACCAACAATATTCATAAAACGCAACACCAGGTTTATTAAACAACCACTGTAAGCAAGCAAGAGAGCAGGATTAGATTTAGTTTTTACACATTGACACATTGGAAAACATTGTTGGAAAGCATTTGTGTAAATTGGACTTGGAGAGTTTTTGAGACATCTAGCCTCATCCTTTCTGTATGTGATATTGAAAACTGTTGTCCTTCACTGCAGGTGTGTATCCGGGCACATGCTCGAGTGTGTGTGTGGACAGCAGGCTGGGACTGGTGTCTTCAGAGTCGTCATCCTGCCCAATTTGCGCCAAGGAAGGTGATGGTGTTAATTGCGACTCCAACAGTGAATCAGACCCAGAGAAACAGGGGCCAGACATCCACTCAGATCAGAGCAAGAGAAACCAGGATTTGGATGAAAAGGAGTCTAAGAATAAGAACTGTGTGTGTATGTGTGTTCATTATGCCAGAGCCGTTTTGAGGCGGATTGTGGACAGCAAGTACTTCAACAGAGGGATAATGATAGCAATCCTTATCAATACACTCAGCATGGGAGTGGAGTACCATGAGCAGGTGAATATAATGCATTCATTTACACACAAATCACAGGTTTTCTGGATTAATTAACACCTGAGCTGTTTCTAATAAACACTATTGTCTAGTTATACTACATATATCTACTGCGTTTTAAAAGAGGTCTCAATGTTTTCACAAACTTAGACTTGCCTATGCCGCCTGTACCAAAATAAAAACGTGATTATAAAAATATTTTAATAAGCTGTATTTAAAATAGGAGAACTTCTACAGATAATTAAATTCAATTCAATTATAATTTATAATAATAAAAATTAATAATATTAATCTTAATAACAAAAAAGTTATCCTTATTTTCGAAACAGCAACATCCAAACAAATCCTTTTGAACATACAATAATGATTATGAATAAAGCTATTTAAATATAGCAGTTTTTAAAGGAAAAAATTATGTTTGAAGAGATTTGTTCCAGTTGAAAATGAGGACTAAGCTTTAGTTGAGGACTTAAATAAATTATGTAATTAAATGGATGGATGATGTTAGATTAAAAAATAATAACGCTTGCAATTTCCAGTGTGTCTGTGTCATTTTGGATCTGAATCCATTGCATCTTTGCAATTTATTTGTGACCAAAAAATCAAGTTGACCTAATTCATATTAATTTTCATTTTATATTCAATTTATATATGTATTTGTGTGTGTGTGTGTGTGTGTGTGTGTGTGTGTGTGTGTGTGTGTTTGTGTGTATATATATATATATATATATATTAATTGATAGTACACAGTATACTGTCTCCTGTTAGGTTTATATATATATATATATATATGAGGAAAAATACAGAAAGCACATATAAGAGGAGCAACCATAATGAATACCTCAGTTAATATTCTGAAATGAAAATGTGACTTTGAGCAATACCACTTTCCTCTAGTCTCTGATTCTTGCTGCCACATACAAATAAATCCCCCAGTGTCAAAAACACTCATTGTAACCCAACATGATCCCACAGTACTGTGATTCTATGCATGTTTTTGGCTCACATTGCATTTAATTAACCCCCTTGGTTAGGATTAGTGTGTCTGTGTGAGACTGAGAAGAGTCTGAGATTAACCGGTTTGAAGCAGAGGACATTCACACTGTTGCCAGGGAAATGATTATTTACATTACAGTAGACACGGTTAATAACAGCGTTCGCCTGCTCTTCCTCTGCAAGAAGTAAAGCCTCATGGAGAGAGAGAGGTGAAGCATAAATATAATGTCATGACAGTAACAACACTGTAGTTTTAGCTTTTGTATACATTTGTGTTAGCAGCGTATGTGTTACAGATGTGAGTGCCTCAGATCACATGATTTGTTGAGAAGAAGTGTGCTTTTTTCGTCTGTTAGACATATAGGTTCAGATAAATATACATTAGATGTAGTGCTGGACAACGATTAATGGTGATTAATTGCATCCAAAATAAAAGTTTTTGTATGTATTATACATTGAGGTATTTGATCACCCTGTGATTTTGCAAGTTCTCTTACTTAGAAATCGTGGAGAGGTCTACACCTATGTTTTCAGGATAGGTGCATTTCCACTGTGAGAGAATCTAAAAAGAAAAATCCGGAAATCACATTGTACAGTATGATTATTTAACAATTTATTTGGGAATTACTGTGTGACAAAATAGTAGAGCTTCACACAGCTGGAAAGGGCTATGGGGGAATTGCCAAGCAGCTTGCTGAAAAAAGAACAACTGTTGGAGCAATTGTGAGAAAATGGAAGAAGCTAATGATGACTGGAGCCCAATGGGTATCAATGATGGTAAGAATGGTGAAGAATCAGCCCAGAACTACACGGGAGGAGCTGGTCAATGCTGGGAAGAGAGCTGGGACCATCTTTTCCAAGGCTACTATCAGTAATACACTAAGGCGTCAAAATCTTGCGTCGCATGAAAGGTTCCCCTGCTTAAGTCAGCCCATGTCCAGGCCCGTCTGAAGTTTGCCAAGTTATGGGGGAACGTCCTGTGGTCAGATGAGTCAAGTCAAGTCAAGTCACTTTTATTTATATAGCGCTTTTAACAATACAGATTGTAGCAAAGCACTGAACATT
>JAUCNO010000626.1:12247337-12271965 GCA_032353835.1 Enteromius viviparus | reverse complement strand
AGACATGAAAACGAAACTAAATCCAGAATACAAAAACACAGACTTAAACAGAACTATACAAACATAAAACGTGACAACATAATCATAAGTTAGAGTATAACCATTTACTCTTGCCTCAAATCTCACTTTAATACTGTGCTTTGGTTATAATTAACTGCAACCTTTCTTTAGAGGTACTAGTGTCAGGTGATACAGATATTTAAAGACATAAGGTTTGGTAGAATTATATATTTCATAGGGCTGTTTTTTTTTTATTTAATTTGATTATTTTAGATATCAGGTACGTATAATGCATGACAAGTTTTCTAAAGGAAAAGCAAGTTTCTTGAATAATGCTGTAAAATATTAACAAGAGTCAGTCAAATTATCAGTTTTTTTTTTTAATACAGTGCTTATATTAAACTCAAGTTTCATAAAAAACGTAATGTATTTATTTGAACTAAAGTTAAACATTGAGAACAGAGTGCATGCTAAAATGTTCCATTCATCAACTAAAAAACAGGCTAGACTGATGTTTCTTGGAATTTAAGAATCATTGTTTTGTGAAAATGAAAAACAATTAAAATCAAGAAATCCATATTTTTTTACCCAGCCCTACATGTTTAGGGACCCAAGCCATGTTTATGGATCCAAATATTAGGCTCTTTTGGGACAGGTAAGCAACTGTCGGAGCGGCTTATTCATAACACTTGCAAATGCATAGTATCCCAGAATGCCCAATCAACAATATGGCAAAATGCTAAAAGACACTCACAGCTTCGTAGCATCAAGGCAGCAAGCTTCAAATAAGAAAGCAATATTCACAGTGCTGCAGTATATATCATATACCATCAGTTTACCCTGGTACTGCCACAGTACTTTTTGTAAGATTACCTGAACTGGAAACTGAATTAGTTACCTATCTCAGGACATCACTTGCTCACTTTCTCTCTCTCTCAAACGCTCACAAAGCTTCTCTCAAAGACACCTTGAGCAGTCTTGAGCCATGATGGATGTGGAGGGACGCATGGCTGGATATTTATAACGTCCCTTAGATGACTCGACTGTTTGCTAACTGTGACTACACACACACACACTGCTACGTTAGCAATTTACTGGCCAGCCAAACTGGGTCAGTGTGCTTGTGCTTGACAGGGACAACAAAGTAGCCTATACAGTACACTAACAACACAAATCCTGCCCTTGAGTTATTTTCACAGAAACCTTGCAAATCCTGTGAATATTAACATATATTCAATTCAACACTGCATTACAAAACTGACCATTTGAATCCTGAAATGTTGTCTGAGGATGTTCACTGCATCCTATGATGCAAGATGAGTGTATGTTTGTGTGTATACTGTGCCTGTATGACTTGAATACACCCTAATGAAGGTGTTCTATTGTGTTTTTGTCTTTCAGAGGCACTGCAGAGGCCGTACTATGCAGACTACTCTCCAACACGCCTCTATATTCACACACTCTGCACTAGCCATTATCTGGACCTTTTCATCACCATCATCATCGCCATTAATGTGCTCACGATGTCAATGGAGCACTACAGACAACCCAAGGTTACACAAACACACACCCATCACTTCTGCAGGGGCAATATCACTATTAATAGGTTAACAAAAACTATTATTTTAGCATTGCAAGTCAACAAAAATTGGCACACCAGTGTACTACTGAGATACACACTACATTATGTTATAATATCCTATATCATACTATATTTACTTATTAATAATACATTTTTTGTCTTTTTAATTTTAGTTAAATTGTCATTTTGATGTGTTTTGGTTGTTTTTAATAATTTTTTATCTGCAAGTTTCGTTTTTTTAGATCCTGTTAGCTGCTTGAACAGAGAGAGTGTGACAGGGACAAGCATTAGTCCCTTAATTTGTTCATTAAGTACATTCTCAAGTACAGTAGTTAGTTTGAAATAAAAACCATTCTCTGAAATCTTTGTGATCATAGTAGTAGCTACTATTCTTTTTGGCAGAATTTATTATTATAATTAACTTTTATATATTTTCTGGATTTTCTATCGCCATAGTCTCTAAATATAAAAAATGAATACCATGTATGAAATTAAATATTTTCCTCAATTTTCTTGTCCCCCCACTTCTCAGACATAAGTTACACCATTGTGACTGATCCGTCAATCATTATAAGATTGAGATCATATAAATAAATTCTATTGAATTCAAGTTAATATTCCATGTGTCTGACTGTCTGTATCTGTGTTTCTCAGTATCTGGATGAAGGTCTGAAGTACTGCAATTATTTATTCACGCTGGTTTTTGTGATCGAGGCTGCGCTGAAATTGGTTGCCTTTGGCTTTAGGAGGTTTTTCAAAGAGAGGTAAGGCTCCATCATGTGGACACAGTGCAGAAATACAGTGTATATTGTAGACCGTAATTTCACTGGTTAGTAGTATTCTCAAATTCACATTCCAGCATGAATCTAGAGAAAACTACTACTATATTTTGTTTGCCTTTAAAGGCAGTTCACAACTAAATTCATTAATATAAACTAATGTTCAAATGTTTACAGATGTTTTAATGTTTTAAAAGAAGACTTTTGTGATCACCTAATTTATTTGAAAATACAACACAAAAAATAATAATTTTGTGGAAACAGTAATTTTTTATAACAATATTCATGTCGTGTTTGATCAGTTTAATGCATTTTTGCTGAATACTCATTTTAATTTATTTTTATTATTGCACTCTTCATCGAAAATATATGTGAATATACTTTTACATTATTAACTTTTGTATTAAAGTGAGTCTGAGGACAGATGGTGTCTGTGATGCCGACACTATGAGTGTCAAAATGCGTCTTATTTCAAAACTGCATCTTGAGCCTCAATGTTTTTCCAAACCTCCAAAAAAAATGTACACAAATATTTCAAATGCTTTAGTCTTTGATTGAAATCCTGTCACTCTGTCAGCGTCGCATGTCACGCAACGAGAATACCTGGAGCCCATGTTCCAAAATGGTATCAACTCACTCTTTGAAGTGCCTGTCATAAAGAAAGGTCACATGGTGTCATGAATAATAATGAGACGAGGTCTTCTCATAAGGTAAGGCCATGCAGACTCATAAATAATTATGAGACACCATAGTGACACATCCTGTGACGTTGAGACAGAGAAAAATAGCCCAAAAGGTCTATAAATTAGTAACTTTCCTCATTATGAATTAAAAATACAGGATACGGGCTAACATTATCTTCCTTTGTCTTTCATTTAAGTTCCAAAAAGAAAGAGAGTGTTAAAGAAAGACTTTTCCTGTGGTAGTGTCTAACGGTCAAGATTAGCTCTTTTCAAGAATATTAAATGGTTTACAGGACCTTAAATTTTCCTTCTTTTTTTTTATGTCAGGTGGAATCAGTTAGACTTGGCAATTGTTCTTCTCTCCATCATGGGCATCACACTTGAGGAAATTGACCTGAATGCCTCACTACCCATCAACCCAACCATCATACGCATAATGAGGGTGCTGCGCATCGCCAGAGGTACCAAAAATTTATGAAGACACACACACACACACACACCAGCCGTGACAAGTGAAACATAAAACAGGGACTTATAAGAAAAGAACAGACACATTTCCAGTGTTTTTAGCAATGGCAAATTTAAAATTTTCTAAAGTTTAGAGTCAGTCAACTTCTTTACAGTATAAAAGTAAGATATGCAGTACAGTTTGTGGAAAGTAATATCTAAATGCTTAAAAGATAAATGAAAAGTGATATTAAAGTGCCCCTATTATGAACAATGAAAGGTATATCCTTTGGTTTTGGGTGTCAGGCTGAGATGCATGCAAGGTCAAAAAACACTTTCATTGTATTTACATTATGCATATATTTTTACGTTACTAGCTCAACGACTCCTAAATAATCTGCAGGGATTATCATTTTCTTTTCATGTCTATAATGTCTGATAAAGCAGGTTTGTGAGAGCAGTGCTGCTTTGTGTGCAGCGTAATCAGAGAAACCTCTATTTAAAATGTTCAATTACAGCACCTAGTTGCAAATAATGAATTAGCACTTTCATTTAGACAAACTGAAAAGACAAGTGGGCAGTAATATGCTAATGTGTCAGGTTGACCTCAACATGAAATGGCTTGGGATTCGTTCTAAAAAGGCGACTTTTGAGAGACAATAATGGTGCACTTTCAGATTTAAACCTTGCAAGTTTTTTTATTTCACATAGAGCTGTGTTACACACTGCATAAAAGCTAATTTTCAAAAATCCATAATTAGTCCACTTCAAAATTCTCTTTCAGTGTTAAAGTTGCTGAAGATGGCCACAGGAATGAGATCTCTTCTGGATACAGTAGTTCAAGCTTTACCGCAGGTCCGTGAGTTCACATGTCGTGTGCTATATCCATTGATATTGTGGAATTACTGCACAGATTATAATGTATGTTTATGTGGCTTTATTTTGGTGATGTTCTGGTTCTCTAGGTCGGTAATTTGGGTCTGCTGTTTATGCTGCTGTTCTTCATCTATGCAGCACTCGGAGTCGAACTCTTTGGCAGGCTTGGTTAGTATACCTTTCATTTTCTGTTATGTACTGTTTAAAAGTTTAGGGTCAGAAAGTTTTGAAAAAGAAAACTCTTGTTCTCACCAAGGCTCAAAAATACAGCAATAAGTGTAATATTGTAAAATATTATTACAATATAAACTGTTAAAAAACAATTATTGGCAAATACTACAGTATTCAGTGTCACATGATCCTTGTGAAATGATTCTAATAAGCTGATTTGCTGCTAAAACTTCCTACTTCAACATTGAAAACAGTTGTGTTTCTTTATATATTTTTGTATAGACAGAAAAGAAAGAAAAGAACAGCATTTATTCGATTTTTTGTAACATTATAAATATATTTAAACTTACTTTTAAAAATAATAGTATTAATTCAGTACAAATATTTCTCACAGACCCTAAAACTAGTGCATGTTGTTAAATAAAGTATATTTTGGATAAAGTATTAAAACTAATTGTTTTCGAATCAGAATGCAGTGATGAAAACCCATGTGAGGGATTGAGCAGACATGCTACATTTCAGAACTTCGGCATGGCATTCCTCACTTTGTTCCGCGTTTCCACCGGAGACAACTGGAATGGAATCATGAAGGTATTTTGAAACCATGGAACTATTCGTGCATGTCATTAATACCTGATTATGGAATGCTGATATTTAATGTTAGCTCTTAATTAGTTAGACTCACCCCCTGTTGTTAAAGAGTGAGGCTATTAGCTGCCAAAATGATTTGTTTGTTACTTGTTAAAAAAGATACTGTATTTGATTCCGACATACAGTAAATAATCATGTTTTTGAACTTGGCAGAACTTGACAATTTCTGTGTTTTTGTGTTTGTGTTTAAGGATACCCTGCGGGAATGTAAAAATGACAAATGTCTGAGTTACCTGCCGCTTTTGTCGCCTCTGTACTTTGTGACATTCGTGCTGATAGCACAGTTTGTGCTGGTGAATGTTGTGGTCGCTGTGCTCATGAAACATTTAGAGGAGAGTAACAAAGACGCCCGTGAGGAGGCTGAGATGGAGGCGGAGTTGAAGATAGAGCTTCAAGGCAGTCGTAGACAAAGCACCGCCTCTCTTGGGGGCGGAGCCATTGGGCTTGAGGGTACAGCTGTTAAAATGGAGACACTCTCACATGAACAGGTCAGTTCTGTAGATTTCTAGATATTACTAGAGTAAAGTAATGCTGTTGTTTTGAGTATAATGTAGTTTAGCGTACTTAAAGCTCTTGGGTGAAGTTAATTACAAAAGGCTTAAAAAAATGGTCGTAAAAAATCGTAAAGCGTAATTTTTTATTAATTAATTTTGATTTCTCAATATTTTGTACTTGTATCTCAGACAAATATTCTCCTATCCTAACAAACCATACATCAGTGGAAAGCTTATTTTTCTGCTTATTTATTTTGTTTAAATAAAAAAATGACCCTATGACTAATTTTGTGGTCCAAGGCCATTTTTTTATTTTATGATATGTATTACATATATATATATATATATATATATAGAGAGAGAGACTAGTTTGTCTAATTTTTGTCTTGTCTAGTATCATGAAATCCCTTTAAAAACAAATGTTAAAGAATTAAACATTAATCTTATATTGAATATTTCATTTAAATTAAAAAACACAAATATATATATATGCAGGGTTATGAATATGGAGCTCATAATATGGATTTTTTTGTGTCCACAGGGCCAAGACTCTCATTACGGCAACTTCCTGACAGTTAGCAGGCCGTCTATATCACGAATGCTGTCTTTACCTAATGACAGTTACATGCTCTATCCTGTTAAGCCTGTGTATGGGTCTATCCATGAGAGAGTCTCCAAACAGGACTCCGCACTGCCAGGTGACAAACAGAAAGCAGTTCTTACTGGTCATGGCACACGTGCAGAGCGAGAATATGACTAGAGCTGTTTGTGTATTCTTCAGGCTCTTCTCTGTCACTCGGCACACAGCCCTGTGAAGATAGTGCTGTAATGCAGGTTCCAGGAACTGCGTCTCAGACAAACCTGGCTGCCGTTCCTGCTCCCTATCATCTAAATCAAAGAGCAAGATCTAGCAATGCCTTCAGAGCCCTGCGGAGACAGGTACTGCAGAGACTCTCATCCTCAGGACAGTATTACATTACGGATGACAATAGATTAAATTTATTTGACAATTACATAAAATGCATTTCTTTTTCATTCATGCAAAAATTGCGACATGTGATCATGTAAACATTTGTATAAAAGGTCAGATGCTCTTGCGTTTATTTGATCCTTCTCAATTAATGCTGCTGTCGTTTGTAGAGATACAAACCAAATGCAAAAACATTCTGAAATTCATCATTAATTGTTATGCTAATATGTAATGTAATGCTTATTTTAACTGTTAGCAATATTTAATCTATTGATACATATATAGTCTTTTTGATTCAATTTATTACATTTGCACTACATCTGTTTATTATATAAAATGCTATTATTATTTAAATTATTACTAAATAATATTGTTGTCATCTGTTTAAAACAGATCTAATCTGTAAGTTAAATTTTAAATATAAATGATAAAATAAATAGAAATATTTAAAATATTAAATTATTAAAAAAAAATCTTTTTTATAATTTATATATAGCATTAAAATAAATATACATCATATATATATCACCATAATATTTAATACAAATATACAATTTAATGATTGATGTTTAATTTCTTATTTAATCTATAATAAATCTATAATCTATAATAATTTTGTTTTAAATTGCATATTAGATTTAGTTTATTTTATATTACATTACAAAATAGCAATAAAGTATTGTCATGCTATTTATGATCTTTGAATATGTGTACTGTAAGTTCATGTGTTTTTACCTGCAGCAAGCAATAAAGAGTGACTCCATTGATTCCACCCACGCTGAATCCAGATACACCTTACACACCCTGAGCAAACCCAGCTCCAGTGATAATCTTCACCTCAAAGTACCCAGCATTCCCCTCACCGGTGGATCTGCCCCGTGTTCGCCCCAGGCCTCCCCTCCCCTCCGCAACCGGACAGCGAGCGTACAAACAAACAGACACGTGTACAGTCAGCGCAGCATCCCCTGTCGGCAGGCTGCGTACGACACGCAATCTGGAAAACCTCCAGAAAAAACACATGCACAAACCAAACTACAGGATTCTCACAAGGTGGCCCGACTCAGCACGAACGTTACCCAAAGAAGAGCCTCTCAGCGTGTGGCACGCAGCCATTACTTGTCCACTTATGCTTCAGAAGCCCAGTCTGAAGACTCATTGCAAGGTGGGGCATCCCGCCAGCCAGCTCAATGTCTACGGAAGTACAACAGTATGGAAAACAGTGGCTTCCTATCTCAACTCCAGGTCCCTCGGCGTCACTCGATGCACGGGGAAGAGTTACTGCTTCAGCAGCAGCCCCAAGGGCCTTCTCCAACACCCAAGAAGGAAAAAATGAGCCCGCCGTGCATCTCCATCGACCCTCCCACCGACTCAGAGTTAGTCAGTCAGGAGCGCAGCACAGTCCTAAGACGCCGGACACCGTCCTTCGACTCCGCGCTCCCAAGGGAGTCCACAGATCTTCCTGACATGCAGGATGAACCTCTTTTGCCAAATCGTTTGCCCCTCCCCCAATTCTCTTTTGACCAATCGGATGTAAGTTCGCTGAGCAGCCTGTCAGAACTGCTTTCAGACAGTGACCAATCAACGCACTCCTTCCCTCCCGAGACGCGCTCGGGGGTGCTGGAAGCAGCTCAGAGTCCACTCAGGAAGAAGGTATTGGTCAGAATGGCCAGCACTAGGGATACAGGAAATGAGGATTCGTTTGCCTAGGCGTCCGCAAAGGAAGCCTCTCACGCATTCCGCCTCTTTTAATAACAGGAAGAGGCGGCGTTGGCAAAAGTATGCAAATGTGTTTCTGATGGAACTGATGATTTTTTATTTTTTTGCCTGATCATATTGATTAGGGAACTTTTATTAGTGTTCATCACACACACTGATGTTGTGAGGATTTATGTGAGTTCATCCTTCACATAAACATGTTGCATTGTGGCATATGATTACTGCACATGACCGTGCAATTTTTAACCCTCATATTTTGTTAAGGGTGATAGTTTAAAAAGTGTTATTTAAAGTTACCTGGCAAATTAAATTTAAGTTTATTGAACCTTTAGATATATATAAAGGTTTTGGTGAGTTTGTTTGAGGGGCACAGTTAATGTATAAAATATTACAATTAGGTGTTTTTTTTAAACAAATCAGTAAAGATTTTAAAGATTTTACTGCAAAAAGACACATGAACCACGTCCTGGAGGAGAAAGCACTGATGGCTTGTTTTTGGTTTTTAATTTTGACACAAATTGTGATCCAGCATTTATTTAACAGACAAAAATGACACCTCAAATCATGCAGAAGTTTAGTCTTGCTTTTTAAAAGATGAATTTCTTTCTTGCGCTGACAACAATAAAATAACAGTCAAGCCTATGAATTGTTTTTTACTATTATTATATATATATATTTATTTTTTTTGGTAACACTTTACAATAAGGTTTATTAGTTAACAATGGTGAACAGCAGTAAACATAAACTAAGAATGAACAATATTATTACAGCATTTATTCATCTTGGTTAATATTAATTTTTGCATTAATTTGTGTTAATATTAGGTAATGCACTGTGAACTAACATGGACTAACAATAAACAACACAATGTATTTTTATTAACCAACATTAGATGAATAAATGCTGTCATAAATGTACTATTCATTGTTTGTTCGTGTTATTTAATACAGTAACTAATATTAATAATTGACACCTTTTTTTATAAAGTGTTACCTTTTTTATCAGATTGACCCCAAACATTATTGTGTAATTATTTGCATTATTGTATAATAATGTATAATAGTTAACTGACATGTGCATGCCAAATTTGTGGTAAATCAGTTTATCAGTTTCGATATCTGTTTTAATTCAGTCTGAGGAACAGAATAAAATATGAGTTATAAGAGAAATGAGTTATTTTAAGTAAGTCCATCTCAACAGAACATGAGGGTTAAATGGTAGCACTATATTTGTCATCTTCAATCAAACCCTTACGTCACACGATTAATTAACGGTAAAGTCATGCCCTAATTGTAACACCCTATTGTCTTACAGAGTATACAACACAGAGATATTTTAACTGAAACATGTGCATGTTTCCTAATGCAGATTGTGTAGCTGATGATTATTGTGTATATATGCGTGGCATGTGATATTTTTGTAAAGGGTCATAGTCTTACATGTTGTTGGCCTTCAGGAAGAAACGTGTTAAAGGAATGTTCCGGGTTCAAGTTTTGCATCTGTGCTGCAGATTCATACAGAAAATCATTTTGATTTCTTCTTCAGTGTGTGTGTGTGTGTGTGTGTGGACAGTGATGCAGTGGAAGTCTATGGGGAAAACATTGCATCAGGATAAATGAGACACTGTTTTTTAGACTTTAGCATTGTGTCGGCATGACGCTAGTGTAATAACATTTCCTAATATCCCTGTCTATGCAAATTTATATCCAATTTTTAGTTTCTACACTAGTTTCTGTTTTTACTCAGAAGGTAATAAATTTCACATAGCAAGTAACGTATTGAAGTAAACATGAAATTTTGAAGTAGAAATTTTGTAAAATGTGCTCCAGTTTTACTGTCTGCAGGAGACTTGGAGCACAGCTTTAAAGCAAAATCAATAATTAGGATAACACTTTATTTTGATAGACTTTAGACATTCTACTAAGTAACTTTGCAGCTACGTCAATTAGCAATCATTAGAGTATTATTAGTTTGCTTAATCACTTCTAACACTTTATTTTGATGGATACACAACATACTGACTATCAGAAACTTTGCAAGTATATGTCAAATTCTACTAACCCTAAACCTACCCTAACAGTCTACTCTGACAGTTAGTAAACTGTAGTTGCAAATGAATGAGAATTAGTTATTCAGAATAAGACATGTTACAAAGTTACATATAGTTCCTAGAATGTGTGGACTATCAAAATAAAGTGTAACCATAAATAGTATTGATTGACAAATTGATTTATCTTGTAATGTTAAATGTGATAATTAATAACACATAGGTAGCGACCATAAATGAATCTTGTACCGAAATAACTTTTTCTTTAAACCTGAAATATTTCCCCCTTGACTTTCATTGTTAGGGCATTACTGTAAACACGTCTTTATAGAAATTTGAAATGTTCCTTCTTTTGAACTGTATTTCACTGACATGTAAACTTTCAATCGGTACATTTATTTATGTATTCATTCCATGCACAAACATAGAGCTTTCCAAAGAAATGAGCTAGCATGTTTTTGTTCGACAGCATTGGTACTTTTAGACCGTCCAGGAGTGAATTCTGTAATAATAAGCCAGTGAACATTAACATTCAGGCAAATAGTATTATCATTATTTCCTTTCTTGTCAGTGTTGCAGTATTTGCCACAACATGACGCTTGTTTAGTGCCGATGTCATTTCCTCACATAAAGGCAGACGTGCATCTAACATTTCCTCACATTATCAGTCACATATGGGCTTTTCACACTTAACCCTGGGTTAACAACAACAATAAATGTTTCAGTATATTAGAATCATTTCTGACACTGAAGACTGCAGTAAAGATGCTGAATATTCAACTTTTTTCATCAGATGAATAAGTTCAAGTTTAAAATAAATTCAAATAGAAAGTGATTTCGTTATTTTTTTATTGTAATATTGCATAATAATATTTTCAATTTTCAACTTAAAATATATATATTTTTATTTTATTTTACCTACAGTATCACAAACTTTAAAACAGTAGTGTACATTTCTACAGATATATAAGCAATTATTAGAACATGCATCAAAATATAGATTTTGTGTGAAAAGCCCTGTATGGATTGATTGCCGTTTAAACATTCTCATGCTAATCCATATTATTATGTTTTGGCCATATTATTATACCTGGCATCTTTAAAAAAATGTATTTGATGATTAACTAGAGTGTAATGAAGGTATTTGGGAAAACCAAGGGCTGCTAAATATAAATGAGTATCGCTGTATTGAGGTCAGGATGTGTGTCCTGTATGCAGTGCGAGATCCAGAATGCTGTTTGACTGATTCATGATGCTTTTGCAGATGAGAGCATCCAAGATACGTGGACATTAAATTCTTAGAGACTGTTAAATACTTGAAAAGATTTCTATTTTGCTCCCAATGCTGTGTTTCCTGTAGACGGTAATCCATTGCCATTACAGTATGTGTACAACTTTAAGAGACAGATCAGTGTATAAACAGGGCAAAGTGTCAATACTTTCCAATAATAGGGTACAAAATAGGGCTTAAAATAATAAAAGGAATATTTAAAAATAATAAAAATAAATCTATATGGCATTTTGTCTAAATCTTTCATTTTGGGGACTTAAATGTTGGTTTGTAGTAATTGAGAAATGTATATTTCCCATAAAGTAACAAAAATACTTTTTTTTTTTTTTTTTCGTGATGTAACTTTAAAAACAGGGTTGAATGGTTGACGTTTGAAACTAGCTATTGGCATGCTGTGAACTTTATGTTAGCTAATAGTTTATTAATCATATGAATAGCTTTTTGTCTGAAGAACATGATATTTTTATACAGTATGTATTTATTTTACAAAAACGTAACAGGACACTAGTTTGTACCCTATTTGTGGAGAATTCCACCCTCCAAACTTTACCTGCGAGGTTTTTGTCATCCAGCTTATTCATATTGGTTTTTGAAAAACAAACATTACTGTACTTTGTAATATATCCCAATGTATTTGAAATGATAAACAAGGACAGCACCAGAAAGCGTCTGTGTGTTGACCTGGTAATAATAGCATGTATACCAACCCAACTGTATCTTGCCCTTATTTCTGTTGTTTTTTTCTTCTGGCATAATAAAGCACACTACCATAAGGGACCCACTGTATTCGAAATCTAGTTATAGCTACATACCTGTAAACATTTTATAGCTTCAGATTTCTTTCAAGGACATTTTATGGCATTTAGGTTTATGGAAATAAACTGGATTGATTGAAATGATTTAAGAGGGATGCTGTCTTTTGATGCTTAAACCTAAAGCGTTGTCTTATAGAGAATTGTATTTTTCACTGATACACAGCAAAGGCTTCACCAAATATTGTTTTATTATAAATGGACAATGTTTGTATTATTATTTTATTATTAGTAGTAGCATTTTTATTTTAGCTTTTAAGGTTTTAGTTTAAAACATAATTATACAATTTTATAATTCATATTATTATTATAATTAATTCATATTATTATTATTTATTCATATTTTAAATTACCTTTTTTTAATTTTATTTAAGTAATTTTGCTATATAGCATACATTTATATAGCAGTAATTTACTTGTATTTCAGTTTTAGTTCTTAAAATTACATAATAATAATTGTTCATGTTTTTCATCTAATAACTATATATATATATATATATATACATATATATATATATGAATGAATATATGAATTAAAGAATTGTATTTTTATAATACAGTAGCATGAGCCACAGTCATATTAGATTATAGGTTTTCACCTTCTCTTAGAATAACTTAAGAATTAAAGTGACAGTTTACCCCAAAATTACAATTCTGTGATTATTTACTCACCATGTTTTTTTTTAAACCGCAATTTTTTTTTCTTTCTTTCTGTGGAATAAAGTTTTGTCATTTTGGAGTCCCAGCACACAAAATGACATCCAGCCATCTGCTTCACTGTACTGCTTCATCTTTATTCAGGACCTCATGGTACTGTATATGTCATCTTAAAGACTTTAATAACCACTGTAACTTCTTCCATTAACAAAATATAACAATTACATCTCTGCTTCAGTGGGAATTTGTGGCATTTTACCATATCATGCAATTAGACAGAATTAGAGCAAGCACACCCATTCCAACCCACACTTACACACACTCACACACACACGCACAAACTCACACACATATGCACAAGTATGCTCATTAAAGTAAACAATCTGTTCCAGTAATCTCAGTTATCTCATCCGAAATGTCTCTGACTGCTACTGCAGTCCATCAGCAAACACACACACACACACACACACACTCTCTCATTTGCCCACTCTCTTCACCATTTCTCATTATTTCTCTCTTTGTCTCTTAATAATGACATACTGTAAGTACTTATAAACACATTTGCTAATATTCTCTCAACAAAAACAGATTTTGAGACAAATGATGTGGACAGAACTGATTTAACTGCAGTAGACGTTGATTGATGTATCGTTTGGTACTTCTTTCATTCCTTTTGTTATTCTTAAAGGTGCACCAAGTAACTTTTTCATATGGAAAAATGTTTTACCCTGAGGGAAAAAAATTACTGTATTATAGTACTTTTGTCAAATATGTAATACATTTTAGACATGAAATATGACTCCACTCATATTAGTGGTCTAAAATTGATCTTTCGGTTAAGATTTATATTTTATTTAATTGATTTTATTTCAGTCGCCTTATTTAAATGAACAAAAACGTTTTTAATAAGCATTTAGATTTCTTTTTCTGATTTACCAGAATTAAAGTTATTCAATTTCTTATTGACTTACCAAAAACATCTGGTTTTAAATGATGCAACATCCAATACTTAGTGCACCTTTAATTATATTTCACTTCTTTAATTAAACAATAATAATAAAATGCTTTACTAAATAAATAGCACATAGTGAGTTATTTGTAGCCAAATGTAAAACGTTTGGGTCGGCAATCACAATCAACCCACCTTTGCTCAGGTTATAGTGAGACTATACGTTATCAGACTGTATTATAGTGAGGACTACAGTAGGTGAGCATCATCCCCTCGCCAAACCATTACTAAAACGCGGTACGATACGATACATTTAGCTAACATTGACGCCAGTCTATACTCTGTCCTTTAGCGCTGCTATATTCCTTGCCTTCTGATTGGTTGTGGATTAAAATGCAGGCGGGATCTTGTATCCAGGGGGGCGGGTCTCCACGGTTTCGATGAGCGGTGGACTCTGGTAAGCGTTGACGGGGATGGTGGTCTGACCGATGACGTCGTTGGAAGGGTACGGCTGCTTGGGCGGCTGGCCAGCCATGTGCTCAGCGGTGAACAAGGTCATGTCAGTACCGAGCAGGAACCTCTGAACGGCACACACCGTCAGGCCCGCCTAGTCAGAATATTAAATTGCATATTAGTCTGATTAGCATGTTAGTGAGAAAGACAATCATGCTTACGAGATAGCAAGAGTTAGTTAGAATACTTGTGTAGAATATTTTTGGACTGTTTGATTTAGAAGTATAAGTTTCTTTTTATTATTGTGATGGAAAAAGTGACAAATCAGATACGCAATATATGCAAAGTTGTGTGAATGGGATACAAGTACCGCCTGTGTATATATCTTAAACTGAAAATTGTAAATTATCATCTACTCTGATTAAAATATATTGCTTCCAATTAAAAAACACTTGAGGTATATTTAGTAACATGAATGTGAAATATAATTGTGAAAAAAATACTATTTAAAATCATTGTCTTTTATCTGAATATATTTTAAAATGTATAATTTCTAATAATGAAATGTACATTTATTTTTGTAATGGCAAAGCTGAATGTTCGAAAACCTTTACTCCGGTCTTCAGTGTCACATGAACCTTCAAAAATGTAATTATGTGAAAACCGTAATAAATTAATAAAAACTCTTACTGACCTAAACATTTTAAACGTTATCATATATTTTCAAAAATATAATCAATTATTAAATGATCAAATTCTAACAAAAATTCACTCTTGATTTATCCTATTTTATTTAAAACCACCTTTTAACCACATCTAATAATCAGCCAGTTGGGCACAGTTATTATCTGAGACGATATTGTCTGGTTAATTGTGATGGCAGATAGATATAAATCATTAGAATATAGTATATGTCTAAATGTGTAGGTTAATATCTATAAAGCTAGGCTTCATAATAATCAGCAATAATATATATATATATATATATATATATATCAACATTTATGACACATTGTTCTTGTGCTTTTAAGCTTCATGGATTTATAATGTTTATTATAAATCTAGGTTATTATAGAGTGCCCAAACGGATACTGTATTACTCCCTTAAAGGAAAATATTAGTACTTTAAAGTACATATTAGAACCTAAAATGTAACCCATTAGAATTCCCTCAGTGATAGATGTGTACCTTTTTTCTGAGTGTATTTTACACACTGATATAGCACTTTGTACTACTGTCAGACTAGTATAGTTTAGTGTGTACTTAGGAGTACATGAAATCTACACTACTGAGAGACTGTTAGGGTGTTTGGACAATAGCCTCTGTTTATCCTCCATAAAGGCAGTGTTCTTAAACCTGTGCACTGCTAGCAGACATAGACACACCTGAAACAAAAACACTGGAGGTCAAATATGAAAGTAATCGTGATGGTGTGCTGTATGTATGAGATGGAGTGTCTTACCCAGGTAAGGATGGAGAAGAAAGAAAAGGCGATAGCTGCTCGTGCTGCGTCTGACGCCTGCTGCAGCGGCAGCTCCTTGGGGGACGTACGACTCCACTGACTGGCCAAAAAGCAGAATCCTACAAACCAAAGGAACGTCCAGAATCCTAAAGAGAGGAGATTGGAAACGTGTAGGGGAAATTACAAATATAGTCTTCGAAATAAAATAAATCTAATTAAAAATAAAATAGTTAATGAAATGTAACTAAAACTAAAAATGGAAAATACAATAATAAACACTAATTCAAAATATTAACAAAACTATTAAAGTATCTCAATTATACTACAATAACAATGAAAAAATGCTTCTCCCCAGCCAGTTTATAATAAATCTTTTCATTGCTATGGCAGCCTGTACTAGATATCTCTAATTCTTTGTGAAGACTACACTGTATATATACATACATATATATATATATATATTAGTGCTCTTAAACGATTAATCAAAATTAATTACATCCCAAATGAAAGTATTTGCTTACATAATATATGTGTGTGTGCTGTGTATATTAATTACATATATATAGACACAAATGATTGCACATATTTAAGAAAAATGGGTTATGTTAATATATTAAATACATTTATATAATATCAAATATTTTGTAAATACATACTTAATGTGTGTGCATTTATATACTGATATTAAATATATACAGTACACACACATATTATGTAAAAAAAAATTATTGTGGATGTGATTAATCACGATTAATTGTTTAACAGCACTAATATATATATATATATATATATATAAAATCTGAATGCATTTTGAATGGTTATCAGTGGTCATAAATACACAAAGATGAAAATCACTAACTGGATATATTTGCGACTGCATCAGAATAAACTAGTTATCCTCATTCACAAAATGACAATGAAGAGTAAATATTTTTACCTGAAAAAACTATCTCCAACAGCACTGCTCTCTTTCTATCTTTAACACTGCTGATCTGGGGGAAGTAGACGTCCAGGGCCAGGAACAAGACACAGGCTAAGAAAGCCACAATTCCTATAGTGATGCCGTAGTTACAGGCGTCTGCGTTCTTATTAAAGACACAGTGCAGGCGCTCGCTGCCCATATTCACATAACCCTCATTTATTATAGAAGCAAAGACCGCCATGGAGAAGATCTGGAGAGAAAAGGGGAAAAAAAGACAGAAGTTACAGCGTGGTATATAAAAATAAATATATAAACTTCATCCCTGGTCGGTGTTAAATGAATAAAACCCCTTCAATTATTTGCATTCTCAGAAGGCATCTAAGTGAAGCTTTTCTTCTTTCATTATGCATGCTAAATGGAAGTGACACATCATTCTTTTTGCTGATGCCGTGTTATGCTTTTCCCCGGAAAGAATTTAATTTACACCTTAGGGAGAAAATGTGGCTAATTCACACTAATGCAACAAATCACGCACAACCACACCCACTCAAACAGACAAGAGATCACTAAAAAAGTGCACATGTTGTGTAGTTTAGTGTTTGTTGAAGTAACAGTAAGAAAAAGATCCTTGGCAATGCTCAGCTATTGTGGTGCCATGTGCTATTTTTGGCAATGAAACCCCATAAACTGACGTGTACATTACATCACATAGTTGTCATAGAAACAGCTACAGCTGCTTTGGTTATTGGTTAGATAGGTATAGGTTAGATAATACAATGTGTTAAAGGGAGAAGCAATATCCAACATGTCTCTAAACATGCCTCGAAGCTCTACACCTGATGTGACCTATTGTACTCAGTTCGATTCAGTAATATTAAATAGCATGCCTTAATTAAAACCAGTACAAAAGTACAGTGTGCGGAGGCTTTTTGAAAGTCAAAACTCAATTTTCCTCTGTCCTCAGGCACAGATATGTTGATTTGTGTGTGTTTATGAACATTTCAGTCATCTGTGAAGTTAATATTTATTTGTGAGGTTCATTTACTGTGTAGTTCAAGCTCACAAGTTTTTAAATTGTACAGTATGGCTATATGCTACAATTTTGATAACTTGGTTCTGGTTAACACAATAAATAATTACAATGTTTAAGGAGATTTGACATTTAATATTTTGTTTTTTGTTTTTTAAATAATATATTTTCAATACTCTAAAACAAATGGTGTGCCATTTGCATATAGAGAAAAACAAATGGTCTTTTCTTATAATAATGCAGATTTTATGACAATTCTTTTTGACTAAATGAAACTGTTCCCCCATAAATAGCAATGGTAAATATGTATTTTCACATATTAATAAACATAAAACTAGACTTTTTAAAATTAATTTGTAATTGCAATTCACAAATGAAGCAATGACTGTAACACCAGTGATAACACAGACAAATCCACAAAAAGTACTATTGATCAGAATAAAATCAATATATTATACACCAATGGCATATGAACAAACCAAGTGAGAACATGACATTCATAGGTTAATCAATTATTTTTTAAAGTGAAATTAGCCTATGAACAATCTTTTTTTTTTCTAAACTTTAATAGTCTATTATTAATATAAAGGTAGAAAAGGCGTATTAAATATTTGAAAATTGTTAAATAACACTATAGTGTATTATTATTAATAATAAACATAAAACATATTTTAAGAATGACAAAACATTGCAACCAGTGGCACTACAGCACTATTAAATCTGCGCGCACGCAATGCGTGCGTCACTACCACAGCAACATCTGACGTGCGTCCACCTAAAGAAGACAGCATCCTATAACACCCAATCATTACATTAAACCTTTAAAGACGCCAAACGCTAATCAATTAAAACGTAGGCTACACAAATAATAGCATAGTTATAAAGCGCGTGGTGGAAAACCAAGCTTGTTAAAATAATTGCTCGACCATTAGGGAAACAGTAATCTTTCTGTCAATCATAATTCATAAAGGATTGCCGTTCTTACCCATGCCAGGACTCTTAGAATTGTCTGTGGTTGTTTGATGAACGCAATCAGATCAAAGGCCGAACCGGCTCGGCCCGCTCCAAACGAGCCCGCTCCATCCATCCTCCCAGAGGCGCGCTGACTGCTGCTGCTGTGCGATACTCTGCGGAAGAAGAGAGCAGAGCTGAGCGCGTGCACGAGTGCCTGCCCTGTCGTGCACACCCAGAGTCGAGTGCGCGCCTGTGATTCATTTCAGTGACTCGAATCTTTTGAATCAGTCGAGTTTGCAAATTAAGGTTCACTGATTCAGAGTCAGAAAAAGAGTAAAAGAGTTAACTGCGCACTTTAATTTAAGAGACATACCCCTGTACATAGTAAAACAATAGTATAAACATAACAGATCCCTAGAATGTTTTTTATGTGTATCTAAAATACAGTGTAAAAATGTTTTTGCTGTGTGCACTAAAGCTTTTCTGAATGAAACTTCCACAGATAAGCAATCCTAGAATAATCAAAGCTGCTGTACTCAACTTAAATTTGTCTGCAAATCAAGTGCACTTTCTTTATCAAGGTTAATGATGTTAATTACCATTGTGTCTAATGTTAGGAAGAGAGATGTTTAAGATCGACTGTAGACCACCTGCCTATCGAGCCCTTTGATTCTTCAGAACTAATTTGGTTTAAAGATGTATAGCCAGGATTGCCACTTGCCATTGTATCAGGTACATGCACAGGTAGAGCTGTGCAGAGCATGCCCTTTTCCCCTTTACACCTCAAAGTGCCCTTTTTGGTGGTTGTTAAGGTTTTTTTTATTGTTATTAATCATCATTTGCATCTGTCTATCTATTTTTATATCTACAAACATTCAGCCAAACATATTGAAGCACATGAAACATATTAAATAAAACCTTGTTGGATTTGCTCAAGCTGTCTCATAACTTCAACAACAGCAGTGTTGCCAAGTCCATGGGATGTTTTTCATGTCTGTGAGTTAAAGCGAAGTTCAGCCAAAAATAAAAATTCTGTCATTATGGTCTTGACGAACATGAAGGTAAAGACATTAAACACAAAGTTGTGGACATTTGTGCGGCAGTGCTTCCAGATGAGAAGGGAAAGCTTGCTATCGAAATTGACGTAGTGCATCACATAGGAAGGAAGCTCGACGTGATGCAGAAGCCAAGAGCTGTGATTCTTCTGTTCGGATCCAGACATGTCAGGGATGTACTTTGGAAAAGTGCAAAGAAAAGCAGTTGAGGTTTGCTGAAGGTCTGACGGCAGTAAAGAAATCAGGTGTCAGCTGTGACCAAGTGTTGAAGCCGCTCGAGAAGAGGGACAAAGGGCATGTTTTGTCAGGACTAGAGCATTTGTGGATGGGAAGGAGATGTTTGTAAAGTAAATGATGACGTTTGAGGCATACTTTCTTTACAGATGCTTACAGCATGTTACAAGGTAAAGAATCAGGTAAGCCAAGTCACTATAGAAACGTCTGTGCGTAATCTATTTAGTTATTGTCTTTAATGGAAATACTGTTAATAATATAAGAACACAAACAAAATGGAAAGGCAATACTGGAAAACGAATTATATAAAAAAGTTTATTATTATTAAATATAATATATTATTAATATTATTATTAATAATAAATATAATATATATTATTAAAAATATTATTTTGAGTTGCTTGAACAATGCAAGATGGTCAAATACGTTTGGGGCCAATTTAAGCCAATTAAGATCTAAGCAAACATTAGAGGAACATTAAAAGGACTAAAGAGGAACAAGTTATAAAATAAATAGTTGATTTGACAAGTAATTATTTAATGAACCAGGAGGACAAAACTATATTTGTTAGAGATTCATTACAAGTGAAAAAAGTTATTGATTGCTTAAGTAAGTTTTTGTAAATTTAAACAAGTGTGAGTTGTTTCCTCTAAAAAATTTGACCTTATTTATATTAATGGCATCCCTGTTAAAAATGTCGTTACCTATTTAGGAATCAAGTAAAGATGATGAGGAAAGAGGTCAGCTTATTTTTTAACCAGTGCTTCAAAATATTTAAAAAAGAGATTTCATTTATGGTTAATGAGGGATTTGTCTATGAATGGTAGAGTTATTTTGTCAAAATCTGAAGGTTTATCTCATCTGCTTTATCCTGCTACTTCATTGGAAGTCCCTAGTAATTAAGGAAGTTGATAAAAATCTTTTTAATTTCATTTGGAGAAGTAGATCTCATTAAATTAAAAAAAGGTATCTTAACTAATTCAGTATGCAATGGAGGCTTAAATGTGCTGGATTTTAGCACTTCAAATAACGTTTTTGAGAACAGATGGATTAAGCATTACTTTCAGTATAAAAAAATTTGGTATTTAATTCCTAATCTAATCTTTGAAAAAATGGTTGGGTTTGCTTTTCTGTTACAATATAATTTTGAACCAGTTAGATTAAGTACTTTCTACAGGCAGGTGCTTCTATATTGGTTGATCATGTATAAACATAATCTTTCTCCAAACAAATGTATAATTTGGAATAATAGCTATATACAGTAACATTAAAAAAATGGGTGGATAATGGAATTATATTTGTTAAACAGTTATTTATTGAAAATGGGCACCTGTATACCTATGTAGAATTTCTTCAAAAGTATAATATTCCAATAATCCCTAAAGAATCCCTAAGAAAGTCCTGGAGCCCCGAGTTAACAACCCGCCATGCTTTTCCGGGCAATCCGCCGAGTGCCGTGCTTTTCTCACCCAGTGCGAGGTGATCTTTTCCCTGCAGCCCATCACCTATACGCTGAGGACCGTGCCCGCATAGCATTCATTCTCTCCATGCTAGTAGGAAAGGCTCGGTACTGGGCTGGGGCCGTCTGGCAGGCTGGGGCTCCTTCTTGCTCCAGGTTCCCCGAGTTACGAAGGGAGATGATCCGTATTTTTGACTGATCGGCCCATGGGCTAGAGGCCTCTCAGCGACTGACTACCTTACGCCAGGAGAGACGCTCTGTTATTGACTACGCCATCGAATTCCGCACTCTCGCTACCACCAGCGAATGGAATGAGCAAGCACTCTCCGCCCGTTTCCTGGAAGGTCTTTCGCTGGATATCAAGGAGGAGATCCTGGCGAGGGAGTTGCCCGATCCTCTGGAGGATCTGATTGAACTCGCTTCTCAGCTGGATAGGTCCTCGGAACGGCGCCGGCGGGAACGCTTCTCCCGTTCTGAGGAGCTTAACACTGTCCAGCCAGCCGCTGTCTCTTTTCCCGAGCCTATGGTTGGAGGGCTTCGCATCTCATCTGAGGAACGCAGACGACGCCGGTAGACCGGAGGGTACTGGCGAGCGCTACCCCCTTTCCTCTGCCTGAGGGTCGTACCACCTTACCCGGGACTATATGCCTTGATTGGGAGGGTTACGGTCCCGAGGAGAGATGCTGGGTCCCGGCCCGGGACATACTGGACCGTTCGCTTACTCATGATTTCCTTAACTCTACTCAGACCGCTGCCTCGGGAGCGCCGGGAGGCACCTGACAAAAGGAAGACGCTGTCCACTTAGTTTTTAATTGCATTTATAGTCCAATTGAATGGATAGATCTAGAAGCCCTCCTTTGTAAATACTTAGGAATTAATGTTTCTTTTTCTGAGAAAGATCTATTTTTCTATTTTGATAGAGAAAGATTACCACCAAATGTGATCTTCATTATTAATTTTTGTTTGATTATGGGAAAGTACCATGTACACAAACAGAAAAGGAAAACCCAATCTGTTGTTATTTCAGATAGATATGAAACATATAGAGTTGCTACTTGGGTTGAAAAATAGTAAAGCGAAACGCACTAGGTTTATATGTGAATCTTATAAGCTTTTTTTTTTTGGAATAGGTTATTATAACTAAAGGTGAAATATGTTACATTGGTAAATTTGGTCGAGGTAAACCATTCCATTTAATTGATCTTTTATGCATTTTCTGCATCATTTTCTGCATATTTCTTGGTGATTTGTCACTAACTGTCTAATGTGATTTGGTAAAGCTATCGTTTCTACAGATTCATTTTTATTGAACTTTTTTTTTAGAAAGCAAATGTAACATTTGAAAATAAAATAGTATAGTAATAGTATATTTCTTAAATATATAAAGCTAATTACTAAAAATAAAAACTAAAGTAATATCAGGGTTCAAAAGCCTTTTTCCTGCAGTTAACAGATCATATCACTTTCTCCATTTTTTTTTCTCCCTGCAGGGTATGACCTTCATCCAGCTATATAAAATGATAACATAGTAGCCTAAATAAATAATGAATTTCAATAATGACCTTATGTCGTTTTATGTCGTAGTCATCAGTTATTTTTACACATTCATAATTCTCGGGTAGCTATGGATCAGCAGTATGAATCACATTAAAATATTGAATAGTATATAAAAATAAAATTATAATGCTTGGATAGGTTTCAGCATCTCATACAACCTACAAGTCTACAATCTTCAAACGCAGATAGATTAGAGCAGGGGTGCTCAATCCTGTTCCTGGAGATCTACCTTCCAGCAGAGTTTAGTTCCAACCCTGATCAAACAGCTGTTTGTAATTATCAAGTGCTCCTTCAAATCCTAATTAGTTGGTTCAGGTTGTTTCTGATCATGGTTGGAGTTGAATTCTGCTGGAAGGTAGATCTCCGGGACCAGGATTGAGCACCCCTGGTATAGTGTGTATTGTAATTAGTATGTAGACCAAAATGCATTTGAATTTATCCATCTGAATTTATTAATCAAAACTGGGTGTAATGTACAAGAATGGATGTTGAATGGGAAAAGTAAGAGAGATAGAAAAATTGTTTTAGAGGTAATATGTTTCTGTAGAAAAAAACAATTATTTTTTTTCACAATTTTTTTAAGAAATTAAATTTAATTCAGAAAGGATGCATTAATCATTTAAAATATTACAGAACATTTACATTTCAAATATGGTGCTTTTAGCTTTATATTCTTAAAAGAATTTTCGAAACAAAGACTTTTCAGGAAGTAATATTTAACTTCATTTTACTGTATCTTTGATCAAATAAATGGAATCTTGATTAGCATAAGCATAAAATCTAGCCACCCACAATTTTTAAAATTGTATTTTATAACGTGAAAAAATTACAAGTAAAGCCTTTTTAGATTATTCTTTGGTATACAGACCATAAAAGTGATAAAAAACAGGTTTGTCTTTCTCTTTTGAAGGCAGAGGCTTGTACACAAGTTCAGATGAAGGTTTTGGCAGAGGCGTACTAGACAATTTTGCCACCCTCATTTCTGTGCAGATAATCAGAACCCATGTCTTGAATGTGTACCCACACTTGTCAAATCATTCCTACGCTCCTGGTTTTGGGTGGTGGAAGCATGCTGGGACAATTATTGAAACAATGAAGCAGCTCTTTGGACACACATTTTGGTGTAAAGAAATTAGAACATTCTTCCTAAACTCGGTTTCTAAAAAGCAAAGGTACAAAATTCAACTTGTGCCTTTAATTTTTAACCCTTTGTGTGCACCAATAACCCACAAATGTGGTACCATTTGAAAGCTTAGAATCTCTATTTTATGCAGATATAAATCACTTTGATATCTGATAATTGTGTACAATTGTACAATTTTACAATTGTGTAACTATTGTGTTGACATGATTCATCTTAGGACAGACAACATATA
>JAUCNO010000626.1:12235566-12247237 GCA_032353835.1 Enteromius viviparus | reverse complement strand
AGACTTAAGGAAACGTCTACTGCTATACTAGAGCGGCTTGCCTGGCTGGCTGTGAATTTGGACTGAAAGTATTCATAAGTGATACTACAGTACTACAATTAACACTGGCCAGTGGGGTGGCCAATGGGGTGGCCACCCCCTGGCGGCGCCACTGGAGTGTAGATGCATGAAAGTTAATGTATAAGATTCTTTACATTTTAATTTCAAATGACTACCAAAAAAAAATCAGATTTGGTGTTTGCAGTTAAGATGTTTGAAGTCTGAGCAACCAACTCTCTATTGTTTGAAGATGAGAGTAATAAAAAATGCTCATTTTCCTTAATGCTCCATATGGTGGCAGTATAACATACTGAAAAACATTTCAATTTTACTGCCTAGTGATTACTTCTAGGTATGAAGCTCAACATATTTTTAAACCGCTTAGTGACTTCTAAATGTGTGAACCGTTTTGCATTCATTAGATTCTCTAGAACCAACTTTAGGCTACAGTTCAGTATGCTTCCTAGGCATGCATGTCATAATGATACTTTTTGAAGTTTAATTTTTTTTTGTTTGCTTTTTGTTTGTAACGCCTTTTCATATCTAATTTTAAGAATTCCTAAATGACCATGGAGTTTACTTGCATTTGCATTGCAGCTTAAATTAATCTCTCTCTCTCTCTCTCTCTCTCTCTCATAGGTGTCAGTGGGTCACCAAAGGAACCTGACTGTACACACCCCCTCATGAACACCCACATCCTCATTTAAGACAATTATCATTATTCACCTTTGCACTTACTCCAATTGGGGACGAAGCCACTACATTTTTAATTACTGAAATTAGAGTGTCAGCGTGGACTCCAGTTTTTAAGTAGTTCTAAGATGCCAGGTAACACCAGTTCTTGGCACTGACCTGGTCACTTCTATGGTTACAACCTTACGTCAATATTTGTAATTACTTCTGTGCAAGTGCTCCAGTGACACTTTGATTGTTAGTGATCATGTATGAAATATTCAACTACTGCTAATTAGTAACCTATAAATCAACGAGTCATTACTTTTCAATGCACACAAGCGGTGTATAAGACTGAAAGTGAATTAACTTCAAATGAGGAATAATTATTGCAGTTTTGACAGTGTATGTATGAGGTTCATATTTTGGTTAATAGGCTAAAAAAAAAGGTAAAAAAAAAAAAAAACACTTTCATTGTCTTATAATATACATTTGTTTTTTACCTTAATTGCTCGATGACTCTCAAAAGAATTTGCTCAACAATTCATTTTTGCATGATGCTAATCTGCGGTAATTGGTCTATTTGGTTTAAATACATCATGCCTGATAAAGCAAAGTTTGTGAGAGCAGAGCTGCTTTATGTACAATGGAGACATCACTGTTTACCACTCCAAAAGCAGCACCTATTGGCAAAGAATAAATCTGCATTTTCATTCAGACCAACACATGGGTGCTATATGCTAATGTTTCATGTTGACTTGAGATTTGTTTTAAAAATGACTAATTTCAGTGATTCACTTTATACACAGCGCACTGTGATTTCAGACTTTGCAGGATGTTTTCATTCAGTTAGAGTAGTGTTACACAATGCACGGATGGTAATTTTCAAAAATCCATAATAGGGGCACTTTAAAGGTACATTAAGATTAAACAAATGTAACCAAATTTTGTTAAGTTTGTGCTGCTTTCTTCAAATATTGTGGAAGTGTAGTACATCACACGTCAGTACACACTTGCATTCATTCAAGCATTCAGCACCATAGATTTGTGTGTGTGTGCAAGTTTGTGTAGTAACAGGCCTCTGTGCTTACATTATTAATGCTGGAATGAGACCCAAGCTTAAGTTACACTAAGGCAAGTAGAGCTGACAAATTAAGGTTCCTTCTACAGCGCTGAAACAGAACTAAAAACCTGACACACATCCTCTCACTTACACAGACACACAGCCCTTGTCTGAGTCACTCATGGATGGGATATCATAGCTGATGACTGCATGTGTTGGAATTATATGTTGGTTTCTGTTGGTTCTTTTGCTGAGAAGTACAGGTAGGTTTGACTCCCTATCTTGATGATCAACAGAAGAAGAAAAGAGGAGTGTGTGGGTGTGTGTACAACAAAGGATCTCTGTCTAAGAACGTCTGAAAGAGGGATCCTTCTTCTGTTCCACATTTGGTGTGGCCTGTGGAACCATGTGAACAGAGATTTATATGCTCTCTGTGTAAAATTCCTCTATGACTGAGATGAGACTCACCTACAGGTATGACTTTTTTATTTATCATTGTAGTTTTATAACTTATAACAGTATAAGGTAATTTCTAAGAAACAATTATGTACTTGAAGTCTTTCCTTCGTGTGTGTGTATGCTCATTGAGATTCTATTTAATTATATATATATATTTATTTTATTTTAAATTTTTTTACAGAAAGGCAATAGACTAGCATGGTTTTAAAAAGATAAAATGCCAGGCAAAAAAGATTCAAAAGCAGCAGCCAAGAAAGGAGGAAAACCGGAACCAGAAAAAAGTAAACCAAAGGAAGAAGAAAAGAAAGGAAAAGATGACAAAAAAGGAGCAAAAGATGACAAGAAGGGTGGAAAAGATGACAAAAAGAAAGGAAAAGAAGAGCCTCCAAAAAGTAAAGAGAAAGATGATGGAAAGAAAGGAAAGGATAAAGGCAAGGGAAAGAAAGAGGTTATTGAATCTGAGGAGGGTTCAGATGCTGAGTTGATGGATGAAGACTTGAGCGATGAGGATGAGGAGTCAGATAGAGACAAGAGAAAGCGTGGTGGAAAAGATGCTAAAGGTAAAGCTGCAAAGGGAAAGTCCAAATCTAGACAGCCTGATTCTGATGAAGATGAGGATGAGGAAGATGAAGATGAGGATGAAGAAGATGAGGAGGAAAGTGAAGAGGAGGATAAGAAAGCAAAGAAGAAATCAAAAGATCACCATAAATCTAAAGCTGAGGAAGATGGAAAGAAGAAGAAACCAAAAAAGAAGGAAGAGTCTCCACCTGAGCCACCACCTGAAGACAAAAAGAAAAGAGGACTCAAAAACACCTCAAAACTCTTTATGAGGTTCTCTGGATTTAAGAAGAGGAAGAGCTCAAAGAAACGTCTTAAAAGCACTTCGAAGCTGTTTCTTGGACTTGGTAAAAGGAAGAATCGCTTGCTAAAAAAAAAAAGAAGGAAATCTCTCTTAAGAAATGCTCCAAAGTTCATGATGCGTTTCAAAAACAGCAAGAAAAAGAAAAAAGAGAAGGAAAAAAAAGAGCCATCAGGACCAAAGCCAACCTATATGCTTATCAAATTAGGTGGAAATTCTAAAGAAGCAGAGAAGAAGCAAGGATTTTTTAAAGGGCTTTTTGGAAAAAAGAATTCAGGGGATGGGGCTGGTTTTAAATCTAGAGGGCAAATATTAGGTAAGATTGCTGGGGCAACAAACTGGCTGACCAAGAGGTTCCTCTCCGTTAAGGGGCGTCAGAGTGGAAGGGACCATGACGCCTGGGGCCGGAAAAATAACAAAAAATATCCTGCTGGCAGTCGCCAAGCTAGCATTCGAGCTCCTTCAGGTTATCACAATTATGGATATGAACATGATACTGGAGGATATGATTATAATAACCAGAGTAGGATGGACAGGGGTGCATTCCACAGACAGTCAATCCAGAGGCCCTCTAACAGGTATAGTGAACAGTATGCCCATGTTCAGGGGCATTCTTCATTTCCACAGCAATACTCTCAATATGAAGAACCAAGTAACTATTATGACATGCAATCAAATGATCAAGGCTATTATGAGTTGCAGAATGGATACTATGACCCACATGCAGCCATTTTGGATGAGGGTGAATATTATGATGATGGTATGGACTACGGTGATCCTTATGGAGCTCAGGAGCAGATGGGCAATTACCCACAGGAAATGGGCTACTATAGTCAACAGTATCCAGTGGATCCTTATTTCGATGATGGCATGGAGTACTATGATGATAATCAGTATCCAATGGGGAATAGCTATGATCTATATGGGAATGAAATGACTCCATACGCCCAGACTCAGTATGGTCATTATGATGACCCTCAGGGCTTCTATAGTGACCCATATGAAGTTGAAATTTTAGATGATCCATATATGGATGCTTATGGGGATGGTTATGAGGATCTTTATTTTCAGGACTATCAGGTTAACTACAGTGAAACAGATGTTGACCCTTATCTGCAATCTTCCTACAATATGTATGATCCATATGGTTTTCCAATGCAACGTATTATGGAAGGTGAAGAAGGTTATGGAATGTACGGTGAGAACTATGGAGATTTCTCGATGGATGAATCTATGCCCCTTAACGAAGACATGGAGTTTAGACTCCCAAGACCCCAGGTCAAGCTTTTTGGTAGAGAAAGGATTGATGTTGAGCTTCCTCCTTTGCCTCCACAATACGATTTTGAGGAAATGTCAGACATACAATATGAAAATTATCCATATATACCTGGAGCCACAATGGATGATGATTTTTTGCATCCTCAAGAAATGTTTCATCCCACAATGCCTCAAGTCCCCACACCAACAGCCATGCTAATTAAGCAAGCAAATGTCCCCCTGGGATTTGGTAATCAACATATGCCACATATGGCTCAAACTGGCTTTCCACCATCTCCCACACCAAGCAGGAGGTCTGTACCAGGAATGGCCTCACCTCTGCCTAGGCCTATGCCACCCATGGCAACCATGGAACCGATGTCAAGTTTTGGAGAGCCGGTAATGGAAGTTAGACGTTCCCCCATACCTATGCGTAGACCAAGCCCCCATGCTTCCCCACAGCTATCCATGCATCCTGCTGCTCCACTCCCTATGAGAAGAAGCCCATCCCCACAGCCCTCTCTGCGGGGCATTGGAGGCATGGGTGCACCTCCATCCCCAAGACTAGCCAGAGGTATGTCCTCTCCAATAAATCATGTTCAACACCCTCCATCTCCAATTGGACGCAAAATGAGCCCACCTGTTTCTCCAACACTTTCTAGACGTTTACAGCCTCAGGCCTCATTTAGAGAAAGGCCACCTGCTTCACCAACAGTCCCTAGACATTTTCAGCCTCAGGTTCCATTTAGAGAAGGTCCACCTACTTCACCAACAGTCCCTAGACGCTTACAGCCTCAGGCATCCTTTAGAGAGGCACCACCATCTCCCCAGCCCATGCCTGGCCGTTTGCCCTCACGAGCTCCATCTCTCTATACCAGTCCTCCAGCTTCACCTCGTGCATCTATTCGAAGAAGGAGCCCACCACAGTCTCCTCGTGCCTCAATTAGGAGACCCAGTCCACCCTCCTCACCCACACAAGCTCATCGTCCATTTGGTGCCAAGAAATTTCAAGCCTCCCCATCACCTCCTAGGCGGATGAGTCCGCCATCTTCCCCTCAGATGGGTATGCGAACCATGGCCAATGTTCAACAGAGGGATCTTCACAGACCACAGTCTCCATTGATGCCTCAAAGAGTGTCACCTACTCCCTCTCGAAGAAGTTTTAATATGGAACCAGACTTCCAACAACCACCACTGCAACGCAGATCCCCCTCTCCTACCCTTTCCCGCAGATCCACTCGCCTAATGAAGGATTCTCCACCTTTTGGGTCCCCTGGAAGTCGACTACGAGGAAGGGGCCGTCCAAACATCCCCATGGGAGCTGTGAAACCATATCCTGGCCGAGGGGGTCATTCTGGAGCTCCAACACAAAATGTACGGCCATTTAGACCATCCATACGTAGTAACAGGTCCATGATGCCGCAGGATTTCACAGCCTCCCCACAACTTTCAGGTCAACACACTGGGATGGGCATAAGGGAACAAAATCGTTTCAATCTTCCAGGAACACCTGGTCCAATGAGAAACCCACAGAGACCCATTGGTCGTGGCCGTCCACTCATGGCCAGACAATCAGTGAGGCGTGCACCTGGCATGATGCCCCCTTCACCACAACTTTCTCAAAAACATATGCCCCCTCCATCACCTCAGCTTTCTGTTAGACATCTCTCCCGACCAGGCTCTCCTCATCCATCTATTAAACATGGCTCCCCATTACCTATGCGGCCCACTTCCCCTAGGGCTCTGCCTACCTCTGTGCTTTCTGGTCCTCCGATGTATGAATCTTCATTTGCATCTCCTTTGCCTGTCGGCGCAGGGCCAATCCCTGTAGAATTTGATCAGATTAGTGGTGTTCCTCAGTCACCAATGCTTACACGTGCCCTTCAAAACCAAAGTATTAGTAATGCATCCTATATTTCACATGTTCAACAGCCCATGTCGCCTTATGCTCCTGAGATCATTAATGTTCCACAGGTTCCTGGTCAACCACCTTCACCAGTTCCCTCCCTTGCCCTGCAGCCCCCTTATCTAAGCAATGCTATGCATGTCTCCCAATTGCAACCCGTACCGTTACCATATAATCCTGAAATGGTTTTACTGGATCAGCATACAGACCAAATGGCATCTCCACTTTTGTCAAATGCCTTACAGAATGCTCAGCTCCGAGAAGCCTCTTACATTTCGCCCATGCAAAGACCAGGTTCCCCTTATGTTCCTGAAGTGGCTCAATTTGGTGAGATCCCTGAACAACTACCTATTTCTTCCCCGTATGTTCCTCAATTGGAAGCATTTGAACAAGTTCCAGGTCAGCCAGCATCACCTTTGCTCTCCAGTGCAATTCACAATCCACAGCTTCGCAATGCTTCATACCAAACATCTTTTCAAAGGCCACATTCACCCTATACTCAGGTAGAGCCAGACTATGAATATATTGAAGAGCCTGATGCCGGACCCCTTCTTTCCAATGCTCTTCAAAATCCAAATGTCCGCAACGCTTCTTACCGAACACATTTACGTCGGAGGGGATCCCGTGTTCCCCCTGGCTATGGTCCAGGGGGATCTCCAGCTCTTTCAACAGCTTTGCAGAACCAAAATATTCGTAAAGCATCATACCGAGCACCTGTCCAGGGAATGGTCTCCCCTTATACAACTGTGCCAGGTTATAGGCAGGATCCTAGGAAATCTCCTTATCTGTCTGATGCATTGCACAACCCCCAACTCCGTGGTGCCACTTACCGCTTGCCTGATGGGTCATTAGTATATGGTAATCAAGTAGCAAATGTACAGTCTTCCCCCATGCTTGCAGATGCAATAGGAAATTCTCAGCTCCAAAATGCTTCATATAGACTTCCTCCTGGATCCATAGTAGACCCACGACAGCAACAATCTATCTCTCCAAACCTCTCAAATGCTTTACAGAACCAAAACATAAGAAATGCCTCTTATAGACTTCCAGATGGATCTATAATATACCAAGACTCTCATTTACAACAAACTTCCCCGAACCTGTCCAGGGCTTTACAGAATCAAAATGTAAGGAATGCTACTTATAGACTTCCAGATGGAACGATAATATACCCAGACTCTCATGCACAGCAACCTTCTTCTCCAAACCTGTCCAGTGCCTTGCAGAATCCAAATATGAGGAATGCAACTTATAGACTTCCAGATGGAACTCTGATAAGAGCAGGACAACAACACCCAACCTCACCAAACCTGTCAAATGCACTTCAGAATCAGCACATTAGAAAGGCATCATATCGACTGCCAGATGGGACAATAATAATGGCTGATCAGCAAATGGAACCAACATCTCCAAATCTGGCTAGTGCACTGCAAAACCAAAACATTCGAAATGCAACTTACAGATTACCAGATGGCACATTAATAACAGACTATGGGCAGCCCACATCTACTTCCCCAAATTTATCAAAGGCACTTCAAAACCAACAAATGAGAAATGCCACTTATCGTTTACCTGATGGCTCAGTTATAAGTGGACCAGTTTATCAACCTAAGTCTCCCAATTTGTCAAGCGCACTTCAGAATCAGGATATTCGCAATGCTCATTACAGGTTACCTGATGGTTCCATAATAAGTGCTGATGCAAGTTATAAACCTAAAACCCCAACTCTCTCCACTGCATTAAGAAATGAGGATTTGAAAAATGTCTCCTATAGGCTTCCAGATGGATCTGTTATTTCGCAAGCTTTGTATAAACCAAGAAGCCCTAACATTTCAAATGCCTTGCAAAATGATAATATTCGCAAGGCTACATACCAGTTGCCAGATGGATCCGTTATTTCAGCAGATCCTCGAAGACATAAAACCAGTCCAAATCTATCACAGGCGCTTCTAAATCAAAATCTCCGCCAGGCGACGTACAGATTACCTGATGGATCAGTCCTCGCTCAAGGATTTGATGTCCCCACTTCGCCACATTTAATGGATGCTCTAAAGAACGCTGACTTGAAGAAAGCCTCTTATCAACTGCCTTCAGGGATTTCCAACTATTTAACCTCCTCTGGGCAGGTGGTTATTGGACCAGATGGCCGTTATGTTGTAGTTCCACCACAGCGAAAAGGTCCAGGTCCAGAAGATCACTGGGCTCAAAATGACAGAGAAGGGGAAACTGCAGAAGACCATTGGGCTGCAGAAAGGGTCTTGCCTCATGACACAGTACAGAACCTTATTAAATGGTCTATGTACCGAGATGAGAAAATGGTGGATTTTCTGACCCCACCACCAGCTGGTTTTAAGCCAGGGGAAACAGAGCTGCAGTGGGTACCAGATCGTGAAGGGGAGCCAAAAGGACAGTGGTATGACAAGGTAAATCGTTTTTAGTCATAAAGCTAACAGTGACTTGTTTATTTAACAAATGGTAACAGAAGTAATTTTCCTGTCCCTCAGATACTAACTGTATCATGCTATCTTTTTTTTTCTTTTTTAATGAATTCATGCTTTTCCAATCCAATCCAATCCATCTTTATTTATAGAGCACTTTAAAAAAAACAGCGAGGTTAGCCAAAGTGCTGTACACCGCCTAATAAGAATAGGATACATCACAAAAAAAACAATACAGAGAAGGAACGCTCCCCCTTTTCTCAAAGTTTTCTCAAAGTTTTAGGAATGACCAAACGAACCTGATCAGCTGACCTTAGGGACCGGGCAGGGCAGTAAGGCTGGATCATATCTGAAATATACTGAGGGGCTTGCTTGTTTTTTTATACAATTTGCTAAACATATACAGTATATCAGAATTTTTATATTAGGAAGGAATTGAAAATACCAGGTTTAATTTCACTAAGCTAATACTGAGCAATGTTGTCAGGTAGACGGCAATGCAGTTGACAGATTTAACAAGCCTGTTATCCTTTGAGCCTTAACAAAAGGCCCAGCCAAGCTCGCCTATCTTCATCAGGTTTTAGCTGCAGTCTGGAACTACATCGAATGTCAGATGAGATTTACATGGCTGATTATAACTGATCTCAGCTTACCTTGCTGACCAGTGAGAATAATCTCTGCATTATTGTAGAGCAGGCCCTAAAAAAGACAACTTGACCTAATTCATCAGAGATATTGTCTAATGTAATTGCATGAGTTGAAAATGTCTTCTCAGATGTCTTTGAGTGTTCTCAGTTTGCATATATGTTACATTTTTCAAACAGATGTATTCTATAAGAAGCCTGCCTACTGTCAGCTACAGGGTGAAAAGGGAAGGGGATGGAGATGAGGACATGACACAAATGGAGTATGTCAGCATAAATATGCATACGCAAATGTAAAGATGATTATTGGATATGAAATAAATCATTCCTCCACTATTTTTCCCAGAGAGCTTACTGAGGCAGCAGTATTGATAAACCTAAAGATTCGCTTTGATCAAGCACTTATCTATGTGAGTCTTGCAATCACATTCTTCTAAGCAAACACACACTTCACAAAGACTGTGTACAAAGATATGGTAAATATCTTTGAAAAAGTGGATTCACATTATGTTTTAATATGCACAAATCAAAAAAAGAAACATTTTCCTTAACATTCTTTGTTATTTTACATAAAAATACTACACTGGACAGGCCAATAAGCAGATTTTTGTATGAATAAAGTTCTTCTAAAAAGGTTTTTCTCAATAACATCAACAAACAAAAAATGTAACTCTTTTGTCAAACTAACTACGTTATTAATTTCTATCTTATGTTCTAAGCAGACATACATTGGCAGTATATTGGTGTCTCTGAATCCATACCAACTATTTAACATCTATGGCACAGATGTGGTTCTGCAGTATGAAGGCCATGGCTTGGGAGATAATCCACCGTGAGTCTAAACAATCACAACAACTCTTAACAATACATTCTATTATAAATCCTAAAAGAAAAAATGTTCCAATTTCCTTTGTAACTGTCCATATTTTATCACAAATTTGTTTCTTTTTAACTAATCCAGTTAATATCACGATGCCATCATTCGAAAAAAAACATATGCAATAATAATAAAAAATATTATAATATATAGTTTTTAAATTGTAATAATGTTTCACAGTATTACTGTATTTTTAATCGAATAAATGCTGTTTTGCCTTATCAACCCAAAATTTTAACAGTACTGTCTATCAAAGAAAAATTAAGATGAAGATTTTATCTTCCAGCCCTTTACAATAATTTATTGACAAAAATGTATAGTATATAAACCTGCCTTCTTATACATGTTTGTTTCCAGTCATCTCTTTGCCATTGCAAACATTGCCTACACTACAATGATGGACATCAAGCAAAACCAGTGCATCATTATCAGGTCAGATGAAAGTATGTGAGTGTATCATTTGTAGAGGATGTGGAAGTATTGTTTGTATATGTAATGATGTATTAGTAAAGTGTTTGTATTGTAGTGGGGAAAGTGGTTCTGGAAAGACGGAAGCGACCAAACTGGTTCTGAGGTACCTCACTGCTATTCACCATAAGAGGAACATTACACAACAGGTACGTGTATATATAGGGGGAAAAAAACACAAAAAAAAATAATCATGGATCACTTGTGTACATTTTGGCAGATGGCCATGTTCCTGGATCATTGTACTTGCTACTAGAATAATATTCCTGTCAAATACATTTTTATTGCCATTGACATATTTTAAAATTTAGTTTTTGGCATTCTGGTAGGACATTAAAGTTTGGCTAGAAGCAAAGTCGGAGAAAAAAGGGGACAGGGTTAGGAAATAGTTTAAAATGAAGCTGAAAAATATTGCCTGGGCAATTGAATTAAATTGAACTAAAAATTGCTATAACTAAATAAAAAATAAAGCTTAATATAAAAAGCACATAACTAAACAATTTAAACTAAAATTAAAAACAAAAAATATTAATGCTAATTTAAAAATTGATAACGTAGCTGATTATAAATTAACTATTAGTACCAGTATACGAATAATATAAAAAATAATAATGTTAGGTTATAGGGTTAGAGTTCTGTGTCATTGGTAGGCAAGTTGTTTAACAAATGATGTTGATTTTGATTTATATTGTAAACATATCATACACCACAGGTGACAAATCCTTGCTAATTATAGAATTAGAGTTCATTTCTGGAACAATATTTAGTTTGAATCTGTGTACATTTATGCAGTGTTTGTTAATGAATGTATAATCTGTATTTTTGTTTTTCTATGTAATGCCTTCCTCTATGCAGATTGAGGTAAACATTTATTTGATAACCTAAAACTCTAACCTAGAAATATTATTGATAATATTATCAAGTTTACATTTTTTATTATCCAGATTCTTGAGGCAACCCCTCTGTTAGAGTCATTTGGAAATGCTAAG
>JAUCNO010000626.1:12207142-12233643 GCA_032353835.1 Enteromius viviparus | reverse complement strand
TTTACTAGTATTCCTATCTTTGTGGGGACAATTGGTCCCCACGAGGATATAAAAACCTGTACACACATACACACACACACTCCCCATCCCAGCTGTTTGCAGTGAGCATCGGTAGGGGTGGGTTGTTTGAGTCCTCTGTAATGCTAAGCAGCTGAGGTTTGGGATTTGCCCAATGATGTGTTAGAATTGGACTAGCGTTGACTCTATAGTCTGGCCTGTGATGAGCAGCATTGATCTATTCTGGAATTCTGCAAAAGGCTCTCCATAACTCAAACACAAATAAAATAAAACCTAAAAGCCAGTTGAAGAGATAAGAGGGACTTTACCCATTTAAACTGTCATTAATTATGACAAACAGAGAATTTTTCACAATTATTAGATTACTGAAGAAGCTCCAGTAATTAGCCCACAGAGTTCTCAGGATTTCCATCTGTTCTATTCACACAGGCCGAAATAAAATATCAACACTGCATCAACCAACCCCCTTCTTCTGCAGACTTCTATTGATTTTTTATTTATTTATTTTATTTTTTGCCATTTGCTTTATGGCTTCAGTAAATAAAGATGAGGATAATGTTTAGAGGATAGCAATGCTACTGGCCCTTTTCAGTTATATTGAAATATATGGTACTACAGTATGCATTTCGTAGCCTTCCATATTAATATATTTACATACGTTTTATGATGCTTGCATTACAAAGCCATTTAAATAATTTGAGGCTTCACAAGGAAACTGCAGGGGTTTCATAAGTTAATGAAAAGCTAACAATGAAATAAATGAAATGTAAATTAAAATAACTCAATTGTGCTGCAGAAATAATTGAAATAAAAATGAAATCATTATATATTTTACATTTAAGATATACATTTGAGATAAATTAAGATATAGTTTTTTTAAATGAAATGAAATGCATTAACAAAATAATTTTGATATAATGTTTTGGCCATCATGCAAAGATTTGATATTTTATGTTTATTTGCATGTCATTGGAAAATTAACCAGCATCATAGGACCTGTTCTTAAATTATTGAAATAATAGTTTAAATTCTGCAGGTGGTATTAAACGTAAATGTTTTACTATGTCAGTGGTTTGACTAAAAGTTTGACACCCTGCTGTACTGCCACAGAAAGCCTGTTAAAGACCTCTAAATAAAGACACTATGAACACAAAAAATGTGGCACATGCCACAAAAAAACACTGTTTTCCTGGGTCAGGATTTTAGATTTAAATGTACAGTATAGTCCTGATTTTTTAAAATAATAATACTCTGATTGGATACAGTATCTGTTATATAAGATAAAGCTAAAAATCTTAAAATCGTGAGATTGCAGGATTGACTTTTTTGTGGGGGGGGGGGTTCATGCATTGCATTGTCTGATTGCTTACCTTGTTTCACTGGCACAAGATAAAGTCACAAAGCAATTGCTTGATTTATTTTGTCGTGTCACTGTATTTCATAGCATGGAAATTAAGGCCAGAACATTACTAGTATTCAAGGCCTGAATAAGCAGAATGCTTTTGTCCTTGAATCTGTCATAACCATATCACTTCCATGACTCTGTAAATCTGCAAACCACCTGATGCCCTTCCGCCCTGACAAATTACAAGATGTCAGTTAAATCAAGAAGATGGTGGACCAGAAGGATGACTTATATAATTGTTGTGAACCTTTGGTCATTTAACTTGCTAAAGTTTGAAAATCTTTATTTTATGATAATGTATCTTAGACCTTGTTTGGCACTAGATGTTTCATAGTGATGAAAAGGCAGAGGCCAAAAAGGAAGAATGACTTTCAGTTCTGCTCAAAGACTTTTAGTTCCATTTTATTTCAGATGCCAGTTTTTACAGAAGAGTCATTAAAAATGGATGCCAAGAATTGATTTCTAAATGTGGCTGAGGGGTTATTTATGACAGACATCATGCTCGGATTTAATAAGTTTTCTCCTTGTTCCCAGGCACAGCTTCAGCATGGTAAACCTCCTCAATGGCAAATCCAACCAAGCCAACCACACAGAACGGTCACCCCTTCTCAAGTTCCCCCAAAATGACAGGTAAGCCGTATATATATATTTTTGTTGGTTTCACAATGTTTCATATTTGATTTTCTGTTGTTGTTTTCTTTTCTGTTTGGCAGTGAACAATTCTGGTAAGGTTTGTTTTTCTTGTTTTTATTTTATTTGACATCAAAATAGATTGTATGTATTTACCAATAGCAAAATAGAGTGGTATACTCCTGCTTTATAATAACCTTTTTCAAGTTATCATCTATGAGCAGATTTGATTTGCATTCACGTACAATTATATTATATATACTATAAAAATGTAAGTTTAATGGCATTACTTTCTACAGGATTTAGATAAATATATGTTAAGCAAAATATAATATAATTTTTGTTTGTTTGAAGCATTAACCACTTCTTTGAGAGTTGCAGGACCTGTTGACTTCACTTTAGTTAAGGAAGCTTTTGCAGAACAGCTGTAGGAATATTACCTGGGGTCTGTAATTACCAGCCTCATTCTCATTCAGTAATGAGAAAAAGTGGCTTTGTGACCCTCATTTCCAACAATTACTTTATATATTAACAGGTTGATGGCAAACAGAGTTCCTCACATAATGTATGGCATTTTGATGTCTTGAAGTGGTCTTGACCTCTATGTACTTCTTAATTAAACCAAACTATGCCTGCAGTACAGTATCTGAACTCTCAGTTGTCACCCTCTATAATAATCAGGAATGATTCCAACACATTGAATGTGAGACTGGAGACAGTTCGCTGAACCAGTGAGGAACATGTTATGGCTAGCCATGTTATTTACACCAGAATCCCTAATTTTCCATACAAAATGTTTGTATTTTTGTATACAGCTCAATAATTTTATGTGGGGGACCAACTATAATACTGTTGTAGTTTGTCTTTTTTTTTTTTTTGAGGCTAAAGTCATTTTGTATTATTTTGTATCATTTCCTGTTTTCCCCAGAATGAGTCCATGTATCCCCATCTGAACTCTAAAGCCAATGATTTTATGTAACAAGAAGAGCTATAGTCATAAGGATTACACCTGTATTAATTTTGTTTGGAGGATATTATGTCCTCTTAAATGCTGAATATTCCTATTTTCATGAAACTCTATTTGATCATGTACATCAAAAAGAATCTCATAAAAAGTTTTACTTATTTATTATTTTTTTAACGGAAATTGCAAACTGAATAAAAAAATGCGAATGTAAACAAAAACGGGATTTGGACGTAGTAAATTTTGTCTGGGTGGAGGGGGAGGGTCTTAAACATTTTTCAAATTAACTTCTATAGCATATATTTTTATTTACATCATAAGATGCGCTGCCATATTTTAGCTTCTAGATGTATTTGAAGTTAAATTAAAATTGTGTTTTATTTATCAGTTGGACACAAACTAGTTTAACATCAAACAACTGTACCACCTCTATCGAAGACCCCTGGTTATCATGACAGCCCTCTGAGATCAAGGGTCCTACATGGAGTAAACTGTTGTCATAGTGCTAATATGGCTGGCTGCTATCTGCTGCCCTCAGTAATACATTTTTCATTCCCTCTGTAAGGCAGTGAGCTGAATGCTAATGCTGCTAGCGATTATATTGTGCTCAGAATAATTTATCTTGCTCCCTATAATCAACACAAAAGCCTCTAGTTATGTCTAGGCACTTACTGTAGGTGTATCTCTTAGCATGAATTTGTCAAAGAACTGTGTAGCATAACAGGCTTTTAACACCTTTAGTTGGTTTTAATCTCTGTTGCGTGGCTGCAATTAGCATTTAGATGACTGATCGCTACATAGCTGCACAAGTGATGTTTTACTTTGGATGATCATAAAAGTTAGCCAAGAGGGATTGGATTTTCACAACTAAATTTAAAGGTGAAGTGTTTTGGTTCTGTGAGATTAGTGGTAACAAATGCGACAGGGTTTCCAGGCCAAGCTAATTCATTTTACTACTGAGCAGATAACCCCGCCCCAAACTCACGCCATTGGTTGAGTCAGAAGTCAGACTCTTGGGCTGCTTTTGTAAAAGCACCACAGTGAATAACCCACTGGTTTTACATTGTTTTTTGTGCAGTATAACCTACATGACACTGCATGAGCCCAGCCTGGGGTCTGGAGAGGAATCATGGGAGGCCAGCTCTGCTGAATTGGAGAGAAGGTGTAGGCTGGGCAGTGAGGTGACCAGTCTCTCCCACATCACATCTATGGAGAAATGTGAAAATTACTTCAAACTGTCATCCCCCATCAGGTAAAGTATACATACACTACAGTTGAAAATTTGGTGTTGAAAAACTTTATTCAGCAAAGATACATGAAATAGATTTAAATTGACATTAAAGAGATTTCTGATGTAAAAAAAAGTCCTGCTTTAAAAAAGCATTGTTCTATAGAACATTTCTATTGAACATTTCTATTTCTATTGAGCATCAGCTTGTTTCTAGGCAGCAAATTAACATATTAGAATCATTTCTAAAGGATCATGTGGAATTTTTTTTTTTACCATCACATAAATAAATTAAATGTAAAAAAAAAAGAAAATCTATATTTAAATACTTTCATAATAAATTCATACATATGAAGCGTCATAAAAAAAACGTTTTCATTGTGCATTCAAGTCTAAACATAATAATGCAGAAACATTAAATATTGAAAATAGTGGAAAACATTTTACTGTAATGCCGTACTTCAAAATTGTTGGACAATAATTGTATTTCTGTTGTAAGGTAGATGATATAACAACCACATTTGTTTTTCTAGGAATTGCTTAAGGACAGCAAAACTCATCACCATCTTTATCATTGTTGTTCTGTGTTCAGTAAGTTGGTTCAAATTTACTCAACTCAACTATAACTTTTACTTACAAAAGCTCAATGAATGTATTTGTCTGACACTCTAAAATAACTAAATTTCTTTAAATCATCAGCTGTTTTTCAGCATGTATCCTGACAGGGAAAGTCCCTGGAGGATGCTGGCGGTCTCATCCACTGAGAGCTTCTGTATCCTTCCCATTTGTGTACTTTAGAGAATCTGCATTGTTTGGGTTTGCAATGACTAGATAAATAAGAATCATTAATGCACAAGTCAAATATTGTGATGATGCATGCCACTGCGCTAACTCCTAGACCCTGCGGGGATTTTATGCTTGGTTTGGAGATTGCACTGAAGGGCTGCGCTAATTCATTTCCTTTTCTGTGACAATCTCACCATCTGCTATTTACAACGGCCTGTGTCATGGTAACAGTCTTGCCTATGACTTTGTGCATAACAACAGATCTGCCTGATATTTGCAGCAATCTGTGAGTCCTGCAGAGCTAGAGAGATAAATGTAAAGAGTGAACAATGCACTGAAGTGCTTCAGAGTACCTTCTGCTGGTGGGAGGGGATTGTCTGTCCAAAATGAAACTGTGGCCAGCTGACATCTGTTTGCAAAACTTTTCCAAAACGCTTAGGTTAAAGTTTGATGGATATTTGGTGTTATGTGTTTTCATTTGTTATGTTTCCTAGTTTGTGGACACTTTTCTTAACCCAATTGATCACTGTAGCCATGAATCTTACTGATTTTCGTGACAACTCCCTGCTGAAGCTGCAGGTTGGTGGGCCGTTTTTGGGAGGGATGGAGGCAGTACAAGAGGCCCAGGAGTATATTCTGATCCAGGTGGAGCAGACTGAAGAGGCAGGGTCCCGACGTAGAAGAACCCAGCAGGTTAGAGTTGTTTAAACAGAGAAAAAAGGAGCGGTTATGTTCTTTCTAGCAGATTAAAGTAATGTTAAATATAGTTAGATAGCCAATTTGGTTACATTGACCTTTATTTACTGTACACATTTAGTTTGAAAAGAGTTCTGGGCTTACAAAAGTTTGGGGTCAGATTAAAAAAAAAAAAATTAACACTGTGTCCAAACACCCGAAGATACCAGACGCGACAGAATCAAACAAAGATCACAGCCAATCAAAAGCGTGTGTGGCGGGCTGTCTTGAAAATATCTTGCTCTTTATATATATATATATAGATAGATAGATAGATAGATAGATATTTTTGTTTGATTCTTTGAAAAGTAGAAAGTAGGCTATTTAAAAAAAAAACGTTCTCACCACAAACTTTTGAAAGACACTGCATTGTAAATTATTTATATAATATAATATAAAAATCAGTGGTTTGTCGTTATCGGCGTTAACGTGCTGTGTTGACGCGAGTCTCTTATCGCGCAAAAAAATATCGCCGTTAATCTATTCACAAAGTTGGGATGGTCTATACCAAAGAGTATACTCTTTGTCTCTAATACGCAAGCTATGATGACGTTCACCTTGATATTTTAGCACAGATGTATACCTAGCCGAATTACACTGTAACATTGGCTCTATTCTTCTAGACTACTGTACGTGTGAGTATCGATTCTTATCACCTGTCCTCTGTGATTCTTTTGTACCATTTCGGGACTACGTCGCATGATTTGCGCCGCTTAATTCAAGTGAATTGTGCTGCAGTATGTCTAATCGTGTCTTTGCATTGACTTAACATGTAAATTACATGAGAGAGGTGAGAGGGTCTGTTTTGTACATCCGGGCATCACAGAGATCACGCGCTCTGTATGCGTGCGTTGCTATAGTCATTCAGATTGATTGCAATTAGTATTATCACAAATACCATGGTGGAGCTAAACGGCTAGTATAGCAAAACTATGTTAATGTGTGGTTACTTTAGTTCAACTATTTAAGTGCAGAAATAAACGTGAGTAATCTTACCTGATAACCTTACTGATATTACAATAGCCAGTCTGAACAGTTTATGTGATCTGGCTCTTTATTTGTATTTATTTAATTTATTTTATATATCATAATATATTAAATGTGGGTGTGGTAAGAGCATCTACGGCATATTGGCTAAAACACTCAAGGAAACGCGTTGTGAAAAATAATATTAACGTTACAGACATCTCATTCGGACACTGGAATTATCACAGAGGTTGTGAGAGAAAAGCACAGATATGGCAGATTCGGATGGGATTAAAATCACCAAGTACATCTGTGAAACAAAACATAATCTAACAACCCCCTGTAAAACTAGTCCCGTCTGAATAGGGCTTTACTTTTAGTCATTATTTAGGTAGCACACATATTCTGAATGCCTTTGGCAGAATTCAAATGAGCCGTTTTAATCTAGATGAAAAAAATAATAATCTATGCCCACCCCTAGTTGCTACCTTGTATTAAACAGCTATAAAAATTTTCCATGTCACTCTACACTTTATACACTTTACGGACAAAGCAAAAACAGAATTGTCACAACTTTGTAAATTTATTTCAAATAAAAAAAACTGAAATAAGTACTCCACTAAATATTTAGCTGAAGCACCTTTACAGTCTCAAGCCTTTCTCGTTTGATGCGAAAAGCTTTGGTCATTAGCATTAACTATGTATAAATATAATTAAATACTGTCTAATAACAATATATGAAGTCAAGGGTCTATGTGTGTGTGTGACCCTGGACCACAAAACCAGTCATAATTTATTTCAATAAAGATTTATACATCACCTGAAATCTAAATAAATACGTTTTCAATTGATGTATGGTTTGTTAGGATATAACATTTTTACCTGAGACAGTATTTAAAAATCTGGAATCTGAAGGTGCATGTTTAATTATGTTCATGTTATCATGTCATGTTAGGGTGGTAATTGTGAGATCACTGGGAAGGATGATGGGGAGGACTTCAGGAGGCTACAGAGTGCCATGGACATTCTCCACTTCAGTCCTGAAGACCAGAGCAGCGTATTCAGAGTGCTGTCATCCATACTGCACTTGGGCAATGTCTTTTTCCATAGAGTGGAGGTACTGTGCACATTTGAAAAGATTGTTCAGTAGTTTAATTCAAAATAGCACACTTACATGAGCAGAGTAATCAGTCTTGTGGACCGTGTTCTTTGGATTCTCTGTCTTAGACAGAGGTGCAGGAGACAGCTGGTGTGGTGAGCACTCAGGAGATTCGTGCAGTAGCTGATCTGTTGCAGATTTCCCCAGAGGGTCTGCAAAAAGCCATCACCTTCAAAGTGACGGTACATATATTCTTAATGTGCTCTAAACAACAGGCCCGTTTTTCTTTAGAAATTTGATGTGGAGACCATCTCAGACTTATTGTCTACCTTGCATATGCACTGAACTCTAGCCAAGAGAAAGAAAGAGAAAAAGAGTGAGAGAAAAGGAGACATTGTAATGACATGTAAACAGGTTGCTGTTAATGAGTTCCAGTAACCTAATTTAATTATTCTGAGTTCAGCTCTGTGGAAACCACAGTAATCTAATCAGGGTTTGCTCTTGGGCTTGAGTAATCTTAACACCTAATACAGTAGTTTGCTCACTGCCAGGATACCTTAACATTACATCACACAAAGCTCATTGAAGGTTAGTAAGGTCAGACAAGATAGAGTCAGGTCAGTTGTATTATTATGGTGTTATTATTGGTCTTTAATTTATGCTGAATTAAAATATACAAAATATATTTTAAAAAACTATCGATAATAAATTCAGATTTAAAAATAAATAAATAAATTATATATATTTATATATTATTAATTAAAAAATACTAATTTTATTATTAATATTATTTATTATTTATTATTAATAATGTTTATTTTTTTAAAGCAAAATATAGACTATTTATATTTCATTTGTTTTACTGTCACTTTTGGATAACAACTAATTACCAAACACAGATAAGATAGTCAGGTCAGTTTTATTTCTAAACTATATTTCACACTACATTTTGTATTTTTAGAAAATAGAACATTGATACTCTTAATGAGAACATTTCCCCTCTACTGCAAAAAAAACAAATAAACATAAAAATCTCATTAGTGTAATGCAATTTGTTGTACTACTTTTAATTTATGCTGATTTAAGTAAATGATATAGTATAGTAGTAAATAATACAGTAATAATAATGAAATCTAATGTATAGGGAATTAGTACATCGGGACACATGAGAATATTCAAAATCATTATTTTTTGAAATGCACTCAAACACATTTTGTTATTTCTAATAGATTGAAAGCTTTTTTGTCATGTTTGCTTTACATTTGCTGTGTTACATAAATACAGTGCAGTGTGTTTGTGGTTTGTGTCATGTTGAGCATCTTGCTCATTTAATAAGTAAAGCTCTGTTATCCAGAGCTCACAGGTTTGTGTTTACACCACCACTTGGATCGGCTGTCACATAACACTGTATCAATTGCACATGCTGACTGTGTGAGTGACATAGAGAGTGTGTGTGGGTTTCCTGACTTCCAGGCAAGATGAGTCATAACATTTAGGTACTTCTAGACATATGTGACCCTGAACCACAAAATCAGTCTTAAGTCGCTGGGGTATATTTGTGCCAATAGCCAAAAATACAGTACATTGTATGAGACCAAATTATCGAATTTTCTTTTTTGCCAAAAATCATTAGGATATTAAAAAAAATCATGGTCCATAAAGACATTTTGTAAATTTCCTACCAGAAATATATCAAAGCTTAATTTTTAATTAGTAATATGCATTACTATGAACATAATTTGGACAACAGAGATTTTCTCAGTATTTAGATTTTTTGCCACACTCAGATTCCAGATTTTCAAATTGTTGTATGTCGACTAAATAGTGTCCCAACCATACATCAATGAAAAACGTATTTTTTCAGCTTTCAAATAATGTATAAATCTAAAGAAAAAATGTACATGACTTGTTTTGTGGTCAGGGGTCACATACAAAAGATATTTTGTTTTAAAACTGTGCAAATCCCCATAAAGTTGCATAAAATACCACAAAAATATGGCATAGGTGGCGTAAAATGTGTATGTCTTTTAGTTGTCTTTACACAAATTTTGGATTTTGTGCTTTAATTTATGTTCATAAGATTAAATATTTATTTAAACATATACAGTACCTAAATGGCGTGTTATTTGGTTTTGTCACAGGAGGCAATGAGAGAGAAGATATACACTCCCCTCTCAGTAGAAAGTGCCGTGGATGCCAGGTACACATTACGAAACACATTTTCTAGTAGCAATATTGTTTTCATTGCTTTTTAAGTATGTTTTTCTCCACTCCAATTACAGAGATGCAGTTGCCAAGATCCTTTATTCCTTGCTCTTTCAATGGCTGACAGAACGTATCAATGGGCGGGTCTACCCCAAGAACGAGGCACTGTCCATATGTTTACTGGATATATATGGGTTTGAGGTATACAGCGACACTCCCGAACACACATACAAACATATTTTAACACGTTTATTGCCTTAAAGGTAAAAAAAATGTCATGAAAAAAAACTAAATATGCAGAATAATATTTACCCTTGAGATGAGCAGAAGTATCATTATTAATTGCACACATGTCTGTGTCATCTTAATATGTGTTGTCCAGACCTTGACGTTCAACAGCTTTGAGCAGCTCTGTATCAACTATGCTAATGAAAGCCTGCAGTTCTTCTTCAGCAAAATCATTTTCAAACAGGAACAGGTGAGAATTAATATGTACACTACTGTCAAAATGTTTGGGGTTGTAAGATTTTTTTTGTCTCTGGTGCTCACCGAAGCTGCATTTAAGAAAACCAAAAAATACGGTCAAAACTGTAATATTGTAAGCATAATACATTTAGAATTAAACTTATATGATATATTTATATTTATTTATTATTAGAATTTACAACAGCTGTTTCTGTATCTTAAAATATTTACAAATTTAAATTAATTGCTGTGATAGCAAAGCTGAATTTTCAGCTTTATTTCTCGTCTTCAGTGTAACATGATCCTTCAGAAAACATTTAAATATGCTTATTTGGTATTTGAGAACCTCTTGTTATTATCAAAAATGAAAACAGTTGTGCTGATAAATTTTCTTTTTTAATCGTTTCTACCTTAAATGATTTCTGTAAAATATTGATTTCAAACATTAAATTACACTCATTAAATTATAGGAAGAGTACATTCGAGAGCAAATCAACTGGAAAGAATTGACCTTCACTGACAACCAGGCATGCATAGATCTTATCGCTGCAAAGCCCCATGGGATACTCCGCATCCTCGATGACCAGAGCTGCTTTCCACAGGTTGCACACTTAAATTTTAATGCTAAATGGGGATAAATAAATAAAAAAAGTCTATTAACTACATGTTTTAACATTTGCTGACAGGCCACTGACAACACCTTCCTTCAGAAGTGCCACTATCATCACGGAAACAACCCCCTTTACTCCAAGCCAAAAATGCCACTGCCAGAGTTCACTGTCTATCACTATGCTGGTCGTGTAACTTACCAGGTAACAGACATACTAATTGCACATGTCGTATTTTAATTGCACAATTAATGCCAAAAGTCAGATGCCAATGAATTAAGTCACTTTTAATTAATCTACAATTTGTAACTGAGGCCTTAATAATAACAGCTTGTGAAAGCAGAATCTCACAAAGGGTTGTACTGATTTTAGGTCCATAAATTTTTGGATAAGAACTATGATCAGGTTCGGCAGGAAGTATTGGATCTCTTTGTGCAGAGCCAGATCCGAGTGAGTCAATGTATTCTCTTGCATGCATATGTGTGTGTGTGAGAGAGAGGATATGCTATTTTTTATTTTCTATGGAAATTAAAAGTTCCTCTGCATGTGCATAGGTGTATTTTCTGTAAACATGAAGCATGTGTAAGTGTATTTTTCTAATGCGCATATGTGGGTGCGTTTTCTAGATAGTGTCCAATCTCTTCATAAGGCATGCTGAGATGCTGAATCAGCAGAAAGGAGCGATGAACAGGAACAGCACAGTGACTCGGAAATATCAACCCTCTACTGTGGCCGCCAAGTTCCAGCAATCACTACAGGAGCTTCTAGACAAGATGGAAAGGTCTTAAACATTTAATACACAAACTCACATCAGCACATATAGATGCATTTATGTAGGTCTTGTTTCTTCTGATTGTGTTTTTTTTTTTTATCTACTCAGTAAAATATACTTTTTTCTCACTTTTTTATTTTAGGTGCAACCCATTTTTTGTCCGCTGCATGAAGCCAAATAATAATAAGGTATGAGAAGACATAAACAAGTAATAGCAATGCTTGCATAAAGTATTTGAGCTCAGTTTCTTTTACCACCTTAATGCATACGTTAATTAAATGTATTTGCATGTTCAGGAACCTGGTATATTTGACCCTGAGTTGGTTGCTACTCAGCTCAGATATTCAGGAATCTTGGACACAATCCGCATCAGGAAGGAGGGCTATCCAATCAGAGTGCCGTTTCATAAATTCTTAAACAGGTATCCTACTCAACAGCTGGTGCTTGTTACTTATGGATGCAGTGCGGTACTGTGTGTAATCTAGTCTAGTGCTATAAATAGATGTGTGCCGGTGTATAGAATACAGCATGTTAGAATAAATTATCTCTGCCGGTGTGTTTCGAGGTACAAAGCCCTGCTAGGAATGAAGAAGCCGCCACCTCCAGATGGAGATAACTGTGTTATTATGTTAATGAAGCTCTGCCCAATCAATAAAGGAGATTATCAAGTGGGTGTGTCAAAGGTAAGCAGAATGACAATATTAAACAAAGGGGCCGTTCACACAAAATGTGTCTTTGCATCTAAAAACTCAAGACGGAGTGTTTTGGAATGTTTTTTGCAAAGCAGCTGTAAAGTGGGTGCTTGCTTTTTGAGCGCTAAAATGACGAAGAAAGGGACACTCTACGGCCTTGTGGACTTGACGCGCACATGAAGTGTTCCATTTGGGACATAAATGCTTGCAATGCTTGCCCCACCTCCGGGGTCTTCTGATTGGCCCACTGATTTGGTACTGACAATGCTGACCTGTGCTTTGTGTAAAAGTTTAAATTCTTTTCACTTGATCAGAATAAGAAGAGCTTTTATTACCAAGTATGTTTGCACACACAAGGAATTTGACTTGACAACAGGAGATTCCAGTGCAAACTTACATGATAGTGAAAATGTCTGTCTAATGTGTGATTACGTAGAAAAACAAGGGAATAGTAGCATTAAAATGGTAAAATGTGTTCTGTGTGAACAACCCCTAAGAATAGCAAAATAGACTTAAAATAATAAATCAAATTGAATTTTAAATTGTGGAATGCATGGTTATTTATATGTACAACCCTAAAACCATAATCATTTGAAATAAAAATAAACATTAAGTGAAAAACATTCACATTCACATTCCTCGTTTTTGTTTAAAGCTGAAAAATTAAAATTAAAAACAACTTTAAAAAGTAGTTACTAAATGTTAAACCAACAGTTTGACTGAAATTAAAATAAAAACATGAAATATACAAATAAAATCTAAAGCAGAATATTAACAAAAAGAATAAATGTGTTTGTTTTTGTTTGTTGTTTTTAATCTCAGCTCTTTCTAAAGGAGAATGTGTATCAGTTATTGGAGAGTAAACGTGATCGTATGATTCATGTAGCTGCATTGACTCTTCAGCGTTATGTACGGATGTATTTTGTCCGGAAGAATTTCCTCAAGTTCCGTGCAGACATGACAAAACTTCAGGCTCACTGCAAGGGCTTCCTAGCCAGGTAAACTAACTGCTGCTTGTTACTTTACAATTTCTACAATGTTTGTGGTTAACTTTGCAAAATGATTTACAGCTACAGTAGACAATCCAAATACTCACTCCAGGAATCCAGGTGATAATGTGCAATTCAGGGATTCGAACCCTATGGAAAAATTTAGTTCTCATTGGCTTTTGATTGTAGTTACTTTTACAAGGTTTCTAGCTGACCTAATCATAGTTTACAGTAGGTGCTTGATCCTGCAGACCAGGGTGCTGTTCCATAAAACAAGATTAGAGTACAAGCTAGGCTTATTTTGGTCAGTCAGGCTCATTGTCAGTAGATTTGTTACAAAATAAGTCAGACTAATTGAAATAAGCCTGGCTTATTTGGTAAACTTGTTTTGTGGAACAGGCCACTGATCATCTAGAACAACCTTGTTAGTAATGGTAGACCACCTTGATTAAACTAATTACTTGGTTAACCATGTTCAAAGCTTGATTTGAACAATTCAGGGGTTTTTTCCCTTGCAAGGAGAAATATATTTTGTATAAAAAAGCTACATTTTACAGTAGGATCAACAAAACTGAAAGTTAAATGTCAGTGAAACTCACTGTGTTTTGTGCCTTATAGGAGGCGGTTTCTGCGAATGCGTATATACCTGATCAAACACCGTGCAATGGTCCGACTTATTGTCAATCGCAAAAGATACATCAGGGTACGTTACCTGATAACGAACAGTTACTTCACTAACTGTGTACTGCGATTCAAAATAAGTGATTCATTAATGTGAGCTCTAATTCATATTTTTAATGCTGGCTCGTTGTAATGTTACAGATCAACCTCCTCTTAGCGAGAAGAGCGGAGGAGGAAAGGAGAAGGATTGAACAGGTAAAAGAACAGTCTGTGCTCATTATTAGATAAGAACCAGTTATATATTCCATTTTTTTTATCACCCTAGAGTCTCTTTGCAGTATTTTGAAATATTACACTTTTCAGCTGACAGGACTCAGACTTTTCAGACTTTCGATACCCACCTACTTAAACAGTTTTTTCTAGACAGTTATTGTAATGTGTTTCTTCTATAGGAGCGAATAAGCAGGGAGGTGGTAAATGTGACTCAGCTGGTTATTCCTGCGGAATTGGGAGGATTGTTACAGGCCACTGCAGGTTATTCACAATTTCCCAGTGTGTGAAAATCTCTTTTCCTTATTACTAATAGTATTTGCTAAGGGAAGCAAAAAATACTATTATTATTGTTCAAGCATTGTTCAAAATCTTCAGACTTTGACACATGCCATAATTGTTGCCTAGTACGTTTAAAGTCCATGAGAAATAAAAATGCACTATATTTATTTTGTTAGGCCACATTGCTATTTCGGTGGTGAACAATTCATCCATGCAAGTCAATCCACAAAAAAAATCTTTACTCCAAATCTGAAAATACTCCTCCCCTCTAAAATGATGGGCCTTCTCTGATGACGTTATTTTGATGGCTTGGGCATTAGCATGACATCCTTAACCACCCCCCTCCAACTATCAGTGTTCAGGATGAATTAAACCCCTACTTTACTACATCCAATATATTCACAGAGTAGAAAAAACAAGCCACACCCTCAATTATTTTTCTCCTTTAATATTCTGTTTCTGTCGGAAGTACATCACAATACAGAAGTAAAATCAGTCACAAACTATAATGTGGACTTTCATACTGAAAAGAACTAAAAAAAAATTTTAAACGGTAACACAAATTATAAAAATACAGTCTAATTCAAAATACTACTAATAAAAATCTTATAGTATATCACTAGCTATGTTTCTATCCACTATTTTTTATGCGTATGTTGGAATATCGCATAAAACAAATGCTGCATGGAAATACCAAGATGCACATATATTCTAAAAATGTGCATCCACCAACATCTTCCAAAATATATAAATAATATTTAAGAAAATATGAAAGGAAAAACGTATATTAAACCTATGTTTTGGCATTTGTCTTGTTAGCTGGTAGGGAGCGTCATTCAGACTGCTTGGCTCTGGTTCAGGCCCCAAGAATACAAACAGATCCCCAGCTCACTCTTCCACTGGACATTAACAACCATTTGATGACCAAATTTATACGCACACATTTTAGGGTAAGTGTCCTACCTGCTTACATATACAAATATATGTATAATACTCACAGTTCACTCACATTAAGGACATAATGCAGTAAATGTATCCATCTTATCCGTGTGTAGGAATTGCAGTTTGGGATGCTAACAGCACCACTGGAGATCTCACTGACCCGACTAGAAGATGATCTGAAACAGGATGCCCTTGATGTGTTTATATTGGTAAGATTATTCTAACCCTAAACCCAGTCTCATTTTCAGCACTTCATGACCATCTTTTGCAGGTTTGCTGTTGATTTTTTCATATCTCTATTTGATAGATTTTGCGTTTCATGGGAGATCCAAACCTGAATGGAGCTCAAGAAAACCTGTTTGGAAATTACATCATTCAGAGAGGCCTTGCCACCCCACCAATCAGAGATGAGATTCTAGCGCAGATAGCCAATCAGGTGTGGCGGAATGAAAACACCAGAAATGCAGAGAGAGGATGGTTGCTGATGGCCGCCTGTTTGAGTGCGTTTGCTCCATCTGAGAAGATGGAGAAATATCTGCTAAAGTGAGAGAATGCACATACAAATATTTTAGGTTTTTTCAAAGAAAGCCTGTTATTCTTAACATGACTGCATTTATTTGATCAGAAATACAATAAAAACAGAATGATATTGCAAAATATTACAATTTAAATATCTTTTTTCAGCTAAAGTACATTTTCTACTTTATTTTCATTTTAATATGTTTTAAAATATAATTTATTTATGTGACTGCAATTTCCTTCAGAAATCATTATAGTATGCTGATTTGGTTGATAAACATAAATATATATATTTTTTAAATATTAAAGACATTAAACAAACAAAAAAAAAACATTTTTACCCTGTCACTTTTGACCCAATTAATGTGTCCTTTTTAAATAAAAAGTATATATATTTTTTTAAATGTTTAAAAAAAAAATTCTATTATGAATTCAGTTAGGCTGTATAAATACGAATTATGCCAAAGTATAAGTCCTGTTATAATGTGAGACTTAGAGACGAAGCAGTTAATGAACTGTCTCTCCCTCTGTCTCTATCAGATTTGTGTCAGACTATGCTCTGAATGGCTTTAAGGCATTGTGCCAACACAAACTCATCCAAGCCATGCAGAAATCCTACCAAGTCCCTGAAGCGTCCCGAACATACCCTCTATCCCTGCTAGAGTGGACTGCCACCCGCAAAAAAGCACACATGGTGATCCAGGTGCACTGTTTTGATGGTAAGGTCCTGATCATTTGTTTTTACATGTATGATCAAAAAGAGAATAAATGTGTGCCGTGGCCATTGAACAAGACAGCATGGTAAAAGAATTTGTTAACACACAAATTCTAATTAAATAAATAAATTTGAACAAATTTTGATTTTATGCTGAACTATTCTTTTAACAAACTGAAAAAAGTGCATTTTAAATTTGATTGTTGTCATCTTTGACTGAAAGAGCTAAATAAATCCTTCCCTTTTTAAAATTTAAAATAATATATATATATATATATATTTTTTTTTTTTTTTTTTTTTTTTTTTTTTTTAAATAACTGCACAGAACAGCATAAAAACAGCAGTCAGTAGACATGATTTTTGACTCTTGACAGCTTGAATCTTGACTCTTGTGAGATGGGTTGCTTTAAAATGAAATGTAGGTTGGTGCTGCCCTCCACCCCCACTCTCTCTCCTCAATTTTCTTTCCCTCTCTTCTGTCCGTGTCAAATAATGCATGTTATTGTCAGTTCAGAATGCAAATCAGGGCTGGTGTCATCTGTCCATTCTTTCTTCTCATCTCTTTAATCTCTTCTGTCATTCCCTATATCTTTCTTTCAGCCTCTCTTCTTTCATCTAATCTCGCTTGCTCTCTCTGTCTCTCTGCTTTATTTCACTCCTCTTCTCATCCAGTTACACTGTCTCTCGCGTGTTTGGGCTGGAGCAGATTAGTCAATATATGATAGTGTGTGTGTGTGTGTGTGTGTGTGTGTGTGTGTGTGCTGGTACAGATAAGATGGTCAGTCTGTGTTATCTTGACTACTGTTTCCACCCATCAACTCTCATACAATAACATAACCATTATTAGCTATAGATATTAATGACCTCTTATTGGAGATTTTCCCCCAGTGTGTTGATCATGAAGTGTTAAATCAAAAATGAGTAACATGAGTAACACAAGTTTCTTATTGTTTAATTACTCTCATGCCATTCTTTTCATGACTCATAATGCAAGTGCATGGACAGGAGCTCCATAAAGCATGTGTGTACAGTAGTAGATTTAAAAGAAGCATATAAATTTGCTACTATATGCTTCTTATGAATGTGCTTCTGTTTGCATTTTACAAATGGGTCTGTGGAAATTGAATGTTTACTAAATACTTGCTTTTAAAAAATACTTATTTGTCAGCTTTCCTTTTAGGAAGGCAGCACGTCAGTTATACTCACAGTAGCTCTAGTGTATTAGCTTTTCATTTGAATCTTATAGATTGCAGTTTTATAGTATATTTTTGACGTGCCAACATTTCAAAATTCACTCACATGCAATATATAGACTCACAGAGGTGGATTTTTTTAAATGTTAAAAGAATGTTGTTTAGGCAAAATTAGTGTTTTTATCTGTATTTTATGGCTAGTTTGGATACTGAAATCTGTTTAGGTTGAGAAGAGGTGTGTATTACTTTTCTAAGCAGTCAGAATTGTTCTTTTTATTGCTTGGAAGACCATAAGAAAGCAAAAAGTATAAAGGTATAAGTCATGTTGTATCAAGAAACCAGAATGTATTATTTTTGGGTAACACTTCAGAATAGGGGGTCAGAATAATGCATTAGTTAAGCATTAATTAATGGTTCATTTGTTCACAAAAACACACTACTGTTTAATGATTAAAATGTTAAGTTAATCATTAATTAATTGTGTGTTTTTGCTCAACTAATGCTTAATTATTATTCTGACCCCCTATTCTGAAGTGTTACCTATTTTTGTTTTTGAGCAAGAATTATTTGCTTAATTTTGTAGGTGTGTCTTTCCTGTGTCCTGTCCATTCCTGGACCAATGGAGAAGGCCTTGCAGGAGATGTTTTACAACACAGGTGATTTTTTTTCCAAAAAATTGTAAGATTTATTTGAAAATACAGCATCTTAAAATGTGCCACAACATTTTTACACCAATATTTCACCTGATTTGTTGTCTGGATGAGTTAAAGGGTTAAAATGTTTTTTCCCCCTATTTTAGAAGTTGTGTAGAATGTTCAAATCTTTAGGGACATTAACCATGTTATCGGTCACCCTGCAGGGGCGTGTCCTCTGAGAGCCGACGGGGTTGGTCGGTTCTGATGAAGGAGACGGCACAGTGGGTGGAGTTGGAGGGTCATGATTACGTTCTGGATCTGGTCTGTGACCTGGAGCTGCTGCCAGACTTCCCCAAACAGAAAACATACTTCATCATCTCTATCGAAGACCCCAGCAAGGCACGACCTAACGCGAGCATGTACGCAGAATACTTGGTCGATCTCAGACATTTTTCCATTGTAGTGGTTTCTTTTCATAACATTTAAATACATATGTTCATATGCAGAAGTCTCTTTGGCAGTGGATTTGAAGACGATGAGGATGGACCGCTCTCATATGCCAACAGAACAAGCGCCATTGCAACCAACAGCCTACCAATTTCTGAAGGCCACTACAATCTGGGTAGCCTTTTGCAGCCTTTTAAAAAAAGAACAACATATATTAGTCACTAAGAGGAAGAACATTAAGTCGTTGACCTTTTCCAATCTGATTGTGCAGCGAATGTTAATGCACAAATAGGCCTATTGGCCCACCATGAATAACCGGGCATAACCTCAAGAAACACTAGACTACAGCCCTTGCTTTAATCAGTAGTAGAAGATCTACAGCACTGCATGTAAAGTAGAATCAGATACACGCCGAATGGTTAGATTACATACAGCTAAACTAACCCCGATGGTGTTTTTGTAACCTTTCTCTGTGCGTGTTCTAAGGATGGGTAACATTATCCAGGTTTAAAGGGGTTTGCAGAGGTGAATGCACAGGTCATTGACCATTATTAACTTTTAGGAGGCAGTAGTTTTTTACTTTTGTACATGTCTTCGATTTTTGGGTTAACTAACAAGTGTCCTTTCTTTTTTTGATTGCCATTTTTCTCAAACCTTTAGAATTTTTTGGTCGAGTAGAATGTTTGAAAGAACAGCATTTATTTGAAATATAAATATTTTGTAATATTATGAATGTCTTTTCCGTGACTTTTGATCAGTTTAAAGTGTCTACTGTGCTAATACTTTTAAACAGTAGTTTATCTTATGGGAGGTATTTGCTTCATAAAGGGATAGTTCACCCAAAATGGAAAATTTGACATTTATGTTTGCCACCACAGCATCCAAGATGTAGGTGACTTTGTTTCCTTCAGTAGAACACAAACAAATATTTTTAACTCAAACCGTTGCAGTCTGTCAGTCATATAATGTAAGTCAACAGGCACACAATATTTGAGATGAAAAAAAAACATGTACAGACTAAATTAATCCCTGCGGTTCATGACGATACATTGTATCCTAAGATACAAAACGAACGGTTTGTGCAAGAAACCTTGCACATTTTTTTACCTCTGATATGTCACAATGTCTGTGTGATGCGTAATGCATATACATATATATAGATGCCTTGTTAGCAACTCTTTCCCTGGTGGCGATACATAAGGATCTACATTTACATCTGTGTATATATATATATCTATGTGCCAGAGAGCGTTACATGTCACACGGACGTTGTGGTGAACTATCCCTTTAAGTAAATGTGTCATGTTTAAATTATTATTTAAATAATTTTACTTTTTTTACGGTAGATGTGAATTCCTGTTCACATTCCCACTTTGTCCTTCATTTTTTCACTTTCTCTCTTTCTGTGTTTGTCAGACTCAGAACCACCCTATGATGGCACTCAGAAAGGCATGGACCGGTATTTGGACAGCCTGTTTGACCCAGTTCTGTCTGATGGAACTGGGGTACGGTGTCACCTGATTACCTCACACACACAAATGTGAATAAGAGAGAGGGAGAGTATGGAAGATTGCTTTACAGTCTTACTGTAATTCACAGAGTCTCAGTAATGTGAATGTTGTTTGTTTGTGTATTTGGCCGGGCTTCCTATGATCATTTTACACACAACAGCACTAGGAAATAAGTAAGCAAATGAGGCTGTAATTTTTAATGAGGCTTATCCCACACACAGAGAGAGACAAAGACCAAGAGTCATGCTGTAAACATCAAACACAAGTTAGGTCAATTCTCTAAAATCTGTTACAGAAATGAATAAGTGTGAAAGCATGATCTGACTCACTCTTCTGTATGGCTAGAGCTACAATACCTTACATTATATTATGCATTATAAGTTTATTTCTTTTTTTTTAGCTTTTAGCTTTAGTACATTTAAGCATGTTGGTCCGTAATTAACTGCATTATTCTTTTTTATGTAGGACCTTGATGCATCAGTTTTGTCTGGGAGGATGAAGGGTGGAGGAGGTGTAGGTGGTGATGAAACACAGGGTCAATCTCCTGCTAGGGTCAATACCTCAGCTGCTCTTAAGCCTGGAGGTTCACACTCTCATTTAATGCTCTCTTTTGAAAAGTACAGCTTAAACTTGCAGGAATTTCTTTGCTGGTCCAGGATGGTTTATGCTGGTTTTGGTGCTGGACTGCCAGGAAAACTGACTTTATCTGTACAGTACACTCACTTAAAGCGATATACTGTATATACTGTACTATAAAGCAAATCTGAACTGCCTGTTTTTTCTCTAAATGTAAACTATATTGTAACTATATAAACTAAATGTTACTATATTGTCTCACATTTCTTTACATTAATTTGGATTTATAAGTATGCCCATCTTTATCCACGTTAAAGTATAGAGCAATATGCTACTATATAGCACATCTCAACTGCTTGATTCTACTGTAAGGCATGACAATATTAAGATATTATAAACATAAAAGGAATAGTTCACCCAAAAGTGAAAATTTGCTGAAATATTGCTCACCCTCAGGCTATCCAAGATATATATTCTTCAGAGCAGATTTGAAGAAATTTTGCATTACATCACTTGCTCACCAATGAATCCTCTGTTAAATGGGTGCCGTCAGAATCCAAACAGCTCAACCACACAAATCCACACATCCCTGGTCTATCAATTATCTTTTTTTTTGCAGAGCATTTATTGATGGACTGAAGTTGTGTGCATGTTTTTATCAGGTGTTTGGACTTATTTTATTCTGATGGCACCCATTCACTACGGATGTTGTAATGTAATGCAAAATGCCAGATTTCTTGAAATCTGTTGCAATGAAGAAACAAACTCATACATCTTGGATGCCCTGACTTTGAGAAAATTTTCAACAAATTGTCATTTTTTGTGTGTATTATTCCTTTTTTGTTTTACTTTAAAGCAATTTTTTAGACAATGTGTATTGTAAAAGGCACTATGCAAATAAAATGATTGACTAATGAATCTGGTCCAGCAGGTAGTACATTTAAGAAGCCTGGTAGAGACACCAGCATCCTAACCTGATGAGCAGCTATGCTGATATTTTGAGCTGGACTTGAACTGTGAATGCTCAAAGATATATGGTGTCATGGTTGTGTATGTGTAATATCTTTTTCTGCTCTCTGTATTCTGTAGCAGTGAGAGTTCTGCCACCCATACCAGGTGCTTCAGTAACGCCCAGTATGCCAGCAGTGCCAGGTAACTTCAGCTTTACAGCCATTAAAATGAAGTGATGGACACGTATTCATTGTTATGTCTTTTATTTTTGCCTGTCAGACCAGCAGCAAACTGCTCTGGCCCAACAGCAACAAACCATCATCAACCAGCAAGCCATCATTATGGTAATAAAGTCTTTATTTAATGGCTTTATAACCAAACAGCTTTATTTAGTTTAGTTTAGTTCAGGGTTATTGCTGTTAACTAAATATAAAACCATAAAGCATTTTAGTACTTAACATAATTAAAAGGAGAAAAAGTAAAGTGACATGATCATTAATTGTTCATAAATTGTTAATTAAATTATCATCAATTGATCATAATCATTCATTTAAAGATTCAAATAATTAAAATTCATTATTTAACCTTCAACTAGTTACCAAGAACTGAAGTACTGAACCAAAACTAAATTAAGACTTCTAAAATAAAGCAAATAAAACAAAATAAAAGCAGTTAAGAAAAAATGTGTATTGCAAACATAACTAATACACACATATAGTTACTAAAAAGTCAAATTAAGTTGAAAGTATAACAAAATATAAAAATCTAAGAAAATATAAAAATATCAGCAAAACTATACTAAACAGCAACAAATAAATAGCATATCAGTAAAATAGCATTGGTTTTGTTTATTTTACATTTAATTTATTATTATTATTATTCATTTTACTTTTTGAATGTTTGCGTACAGATTTGGTGAGATTTTAATGTCAATTAATTGTTCCATGTATAATGCTTTGTCAGTCAGGCTGTAGTTAATACAATGGCTGAAATAATAAAACATGGCAAAATATTTACAAAATAAAAAAATCAATTTCACCAAAATACAAAAGCTAAAAATACAACAAAAGCATTTTACGTCACCCTGCATCTGTCGTCTCTCTTGACATCCTCAGGCTCAGCAGATGACCATGCAGGCGATGGCTATGGTGACCAGTCCAGTGACCAGTCCACCAATGTCTCCCCTCACCAGCCCCCCAACCAGTCCTCCACCCACTCCCTACAGCACTCTGCCGCCCAGCCCGTACCCCGCCGTCCCTCCCAGCCCCTACGCCAATATACCTCCCAGCCCTTACGCCCCAACTCCACTGTCCATGTACACCATCCCCTCCACCTCAATCAACACCACCCCCAGCACCTCAGAGGAGCAACAGGAGCCCCAGGAGAAGACGAGCAGCCCCCCAACACCACAGCCACGGAGCACCACCACAAAGGTGCCCAAGTATTAATATAATCTAATAGCTCGCATTGTGCACTACTGTTAAAAAAAAATGTTTCTCTCTCTTATGTTCACTAATGCTGCATTTATTTGGTCTAAAATTCAGTAAAAAGAGTACAATTGTGAAAATGTTTTGCATTTTCATGTTAGTCTGTGACTAAAGTGTTCATAGTTATTTTTTACTCACTTATATTTAATCTGTCTGAGCATCTGTTTACTGCTGAGTATGTGTTAATATAAAAACAGCTTTGTTTTTTGCTTTGATGATGATTTATTACCTTTTCGTTAAATTCATTTCAGGCTGTCATATCTAATGGGTCATTAGGGAAGAAACAAGCCCCTGCTGCACCCATTAAACTTGACAGCAGGCCTGCCAAAAGACATGGTGCGTCTGCATTCAATCCTTTATCTGTGTATTCAAGACTAATCATGTCCAACAATTGAAACATATGCATTTTATGTAACTTCCGCATATTCCAACTTTCTTTTTCTTTCTCTCTCAGCTCCTGTTGCCATCACGGGTCCCATGCACTCTGCTCCGGCTCCTGGCACGGAGGTGGTGAAATATTCAGTCTCTAACTCCGAGCACATCGTTCCCAGCCACAATATTAAAGATATCATTAAGCAATATCAAACACCGCCCCCAGAACCTGCGCCACAGAAACACAGGTGTGTTACCTGTGCGTTTGCTGCTTTTTTTTTAATACAATCAGATGATTTTATTTCCATTCCTATTAACTCTAATGGCATGTGTTTGATGACAGGCGAGAAGGAAAAGGTTTTATAAAGAAGATGAATCCACATGATGAGGCAATGCAGATCCTAAAAACACAGAGGGACAATCCACCTCCTCCACAGGTATGTCTATCTCTATCACTTCTGTGCTAACCATTATGAGTGATTAAACATTGTTAGCTACCATAATTAATCGGTTTTCATCGGTTATAAAGTATATCTCCACAAGGGGGCGCTTTCCCCAAACTCTCCATAGAGCAGTGTACTATACGTTTATTTAAATGTATGAATTACAATAAAATTGGCCTTTAGGCACATTCCTGGACATATTGTGCAAAAATATTTTGTCTTCGCAAACTTTTATTAGATATTTTATCTTCCTTTGTGTGTAATAACTGTTGTGTAGAGAAAGGCTCCCGCTCCAGCTGCTGTGTCCAGAGATGGAGGTCTCAAACCAACTAAAAGCAGCAAGAAGAAAGCACCAGAGCCACCCCTAACTTTACCACCACCAGGTAAACGGCACACAGACACATAACTTACAATGGTATTGTTATGACATTGATTTCTTTGAAGACTACCATGGTATTCTGTGAAGTACCATGGACTATGCTGCATGTAAATATGGTAATGATACAGTGTCATGGTTTATAGAGTATCATAGTATAACCATTTGATACCATCTATGTAACATTACTTTTTGAAATATAGGTATAGATAAACTGCATCAAAAATAATTTACAGAATATATATATATATATATATATGTGTGTGTGTGTGTGTGTGTGTGTACTGTTTATATTTAATATGTATATACATATATACACACATGCATGTATCTATTTTAAAAATATTTCAATTTTTATTCATATAATTTCTATTATACTGTATATACATGTATTTAATATATAAACATATTTTTCTTAAATGTATACATGCATGTACAAATAAATATATTCAGTAAACTTTTATTTTATTTTTTACATATCGTAGCACTAATTTTATTTATTATATATAAGTGCTGTCAATCAATTAATCGCGATTTATCTCATCCAAAATAAAATAATATATTTGTATAAACTGTGTATATTTATTAAGTGTATATAAATACATATTTAATGAAAATATGTTATGTTTATATTTTAAATACATTTAATATAATAAAAATATAAGAAAATAAATATATTAATACATTTACATGTAAATACTTTCAAAATATATACTGCACGTGTGTGATTTAATATAAACATAATAAATAAACACAGCATACATACATATATTATGTAGAAAAAATTATTTTGGATGCGATTAATTACGAATAATCATTTGACAGCACTAAAATATATATGTTTGTGTGTGTGTGTGTGTGTGTGTGTGTGTGTGTGTCACGGTTTTCACATAATTATTAAGCACTGTTTTTAGCAATGATAATAATAAATGTTTCTTCAGCAGTTTGTATTAAAATGATTTGTGACACTAATTATCCTGAAAATTCAGCTTTGCATCACAGGATTAAACTACACCTCAAACTATATCGACAATAGAAACAATTCTTTAAAATTATGAATTAGTTCACAATTTCACAGGTTTTGCATAATTAATGCAGCATTGCATAAGATTATTGTATAAGAGGTGACTTTCAAATCCTTTAAATCACACACGTTTGGACAGCAGAATACATATATAATGTGTTTGTCCTCAACCATCTTTCTTTCTCCATCTCTCTCACACACACCAGTGTCCAGGGATCTTCCAGTGGAATCTGAGAGCATCCAAACACAGCTGCACAGAAGCAGCACAGAGGAGCATTACACCTACACTAACGTTCCCTGGAAGATATACCTGAGGAAGGAGGTGTGTGTTCAGTCTATCTTTTGTTTATGAGTGTGTACTTCAACATGAACACAGCACAGGTTAAGAACTAACGCTGTTGTACAAATTACTGTAGGTCTTCTATCCTAAAGACACTTGGAATCATCCTCTAGTGCTGGACCTCATATTCAAACAGGTGCGAAATACTCCACACAGTACATTATACATTAACATTACTCTGTTGTTCTATTTGATAATGTTCAGTGCTTTGCTACAATCTGTATTGTTAAAAGCG
>JAUCNO010000626.1:12180557-12207042 GCA_032353835.1 Enteromius viviparus | reverse complement strand
ATGTTCAGTGCTTTGCTACAATCTGTATTGTTAAAAGCGCTATATAAATAAAAGTGACTTGACTTGACTTGACTACTAAATAATACAACGAAAATAACATTTGTATAAATACAACATAGGAAGATTTTTTTTATACTGTAAATTAAAAAAAAAAAGTAAAATACAATACTATTTTTTAAAAAGACGTCTCTCGTGCTCAATATACAGTAAGAAATCAGTAATATTGTGAAATTTTATTGCAACTTAAAACAACTGTTTTATATTTGAACATATTTTAAAAAGTAATTTATTAATGTGATGCAAAGCAGAATTTTCAGCATCATTACCCCAGTCTTCAGTGTCACATGATCCTTTAGAAATCGATCTAATGCTGATTTTGTGTATTCTTTATTTCAGTGTTGCAAACAGTTGTGTTTTCTCAAGATTATTTGATTTATAGAGTGTTGAAAAAAACAGCTTTTATGTGAAATAGAAATATTATACATTTCCTGACTTATTCATTTTACTAATAGCAAGTGCGTTTAACATAGCTATTTAAATATGTTTCTGTTTTGTAAATGTGTTGCTGTTATCTTGCCTTCATTCTGTAATTTTGTCGTTTATTTCTTATCTTTAAATTGTGTTTTTCAGATCGTTAATGATACATTTACGGAAGCCTGCGTTCGCATTACTAAAGAGGAGAGGCAGAAGATGAAATCCATGTTTGGTGAGAAGGGAATTCATTAACCATTCAATTAAATTGTTCAGTTTACGGTTTATGATGACTACAGTGACCATGTGTTTGTTTCATAGCACAATATGGCATCGAGCCGAACACAGATGTTCAGGATGAAAGTGTGAAGAAAGCTGTGATTACAGCTGCCAGGGAGTCATGGGAGATTTATTTTTCTCGCCTTTTTCCTGCCTCTGTGAGTTCCGTTTCCTGGCAGGCTGTTAGTGTGAATGCACTGGGCCGATATGTCATCAGTGTGTGTGTTTGCAGGGCAGTGTGGGTACTGGAGTGCAGGTGCTGGCGGTGTCTCACTCTGGTATCAAACTTCTCAAGACAGTCAAAAGCAGCAGTGCAGCTCCAGACTACTTCCGAGTGCTCCGCCCGTACAGGTGCGACATCCTTCCAGACATTTAGCTATTTGTCAGCAGTGCACCTGCTAAAGCATTTAAACTCTCCCGCAGCTACACAGACATCCTGTTTGTGACCATCCCCTCTCCAAACATGCTGGAGTTTAATCTGATGAATGAGAAATTGATTCTGTTCTCGGCCAAAGCACATCAGATCAAACACATGGTTGATCTCTTCATCGCTCATCTTAAAAAGGTATGGAACGGGCTTTGATTTCTCTTGTCGTCATTTATTAAAGGATTAGTTCTCCCAAAAATGAAATTTACCCCATATTTTACCTAGGTGTAAATGACTTTCCTACATACAGTCAGAGGTTTTAAAAAATGTATCCTGGCTCTTCTAAGCTTGGTAATGCTGGTGGATAGTTGTCATGACCCTCTGATTTTAAACTTGCAATGCCATACTTCTGACTTCTCCTGCAGGATTCTGAGTATGTCGTGGCCGAAAGAAACTTCATCACAGAGGACAGAGCTCTTCTCAGCTTCCATAAAGGAGATATCATTCGTCTCCAAGCCATGGATGGCTTAGAGGAGGGTGAGAAGAAGTGTACTTGCATTAAAATCTATAGGTCTTTCCCACAATCACTGTGAAGGTTTGTAGCGGGGGAAATACTGACACCCAAATACAGGATGTTATTGAGTCAGCTAGTCCTAGAGTTTAAGTGCACCCAAGGTTAACAATGGCCTGTCTGTGAATAGAGGTCTTTAAATTAGGACATTTAAGACATTTTTATAATCATGGCTAAACATTACTAGTGTCAAAGACATTGGTATATTTTAATATCAACCGGAGTGAGTTTCTTTCAGTTGAAACGGCTTAGACTTACATTTTAGTTTGGAATTAGGCTTATGCTTTGTTTGTAAAACTAGGGGGAAAGCTTGGGGTCAGTAATTTCTTCACACTAATTAATATTTTTTATTATCAAGGATGCATTAAATTGATTAAAAGTAACAGTAAAGACATTTACAGTGTTACTAAATGCTGTTCCTGTAAACGTTCTATTCCTTGAATCCTGTTTCAATATGAAGCAGCTCAGCTGTTTTCAACAGCAGTAATATCTAAAAGAAAATTCAAACAAACATGTATTTAAGCAGCAAATCAGCTTATAAGAATGATTTCTGAAGGATAATGTGACACTGAAGACTGGAGTAATGATGCTGAAACTTCAGCTTTGCCATTACGGGAATACGTTAGATTTTAAAATTTAAAAATAGAAAAAGTTGTTTAAAATTGCATCTTTTTGATCAATTCACCCTCGGTGAGCATATGAAACCCCAAACTTATCTGTATACAGTGATTTTGTTTCCTTTTAAGTCAGTAAATAAAATGCCTCAAGAAAATCTCTAGAATGAAGCTCATTAATATTTGCATTCCATCAGATGAGCTGCAGTTAACCTTGGGGAAGCTTGTCCTTGATACTCCAAGATATCTGTGAGGGGGGCCATACAGTGCACGATCACAGCAGTACACAAACCGCTGTGTATGCATTTTAGAGGAGAACTGTGACATTTTCATGGTGTGTGTGTGTTTTGTGTTTCAGGACAGAGTTACGGCTGTGTGGTGAAGAAAAAAGTCATTTACCTCGAGGAGCTGAAGAGAGGCACACCAGATTTTGGTTCGACATTTGACATGCACCATTTTTAAATTGAGGAACTACACTTTAAATGAGAGATCTTTGTAATGCAATGAACAATACTTGTACAGCATTTGTTAATCTTAATGTAAAAAAAAGTTGTTAAAAGTAGAATGAACAACTGTATTTCTATTTAATAATATTAATAAATAAAGATGAATAAATAGAGTAATAAATGTAATGTTCATTGTTTGTTCATGTTAGTTAATACATTAACTAATGTTAACAAATGGCATTGTATTATTGTAAAGGGTTACCAAAATAATAAGCTGTTACATATTGAAAATCATTTTTCATTACTATTACATTTTACAAAGAAGCATTATATGTAACATTATAGTATTTTCTTTTCAAATGTACTTTGTTTTCTAAATTAATAAAATAATGGTGATAAGCTGAACAAATCATTTCTTGTGAACTTGTGAAAACTATGAATGTTTTTCTAGGCTGGAGGTACGGGGCGGTGCAAGGTCGGAGTGGTGCGTTCCCCAAAGATTGTGTGGTTCCTGTAGCTGCTCCTGATTTCCTGAGTCTCCCAGCAGAGAGGAGAGATGAGCCGAGAGACAGACAGGGCCGGGTGGCAGCATCAGGAGCTATCGCTCTCGCTGTGGCCTCCACTGCAGCTGCACATGAGCTGGACCCGTCACTAGAGGTATATATACACAGTCATATATTCACTATATCTCTGTGTTTGATGGCTGATGTAGTGTCACTACATAATGTTTGTATTATGGATAATTTCAATAATTAATGTGGTGACAATAAAAGTGCTCAAATTAAACCTTTATTAATCTTTGAAAGTAAAAATTGTGAAATTTCTGTTTCATGACAGTATATTATCAGTATTGCATACTTGTTAATGCACCTGTTTTTTGATTGTTAGTCTGATGGATTCGGGGATTTCGGTGACTCTGAAGCTGAGAGTAATATTCTTTTGGACAGTCAGTACAACATGGTGGAGTTCGCCAGGAAACATTTCCGAACGTCAGACGGAAGCAAGAGGTAAATGTGATGTAAACCTTTTTAATTGAATTATACATCTTTTTTCAATTTTTAAAAAAAATCTGACTGTCAAACGCTAGATCTAAATGTTGTGATTTGTTATGTGACTAGTGATTCGTTCAGAGATAAGTCCAAAAAAGGGAAAGGAAATAAAGACCCTGCAGAGATGGTGAAATTTAGCAAGGTACTGTGCCCACTGTGCATTCATATATTAATACATGCACATACATAAGCACTTACACATCTGTTCAAAGCTTCTTCTTTTTTTCAGGAAATGGGTAATTATGTTTAGTAGAAAAGTGATAGTAAAGAACTTTTCAATGTTAAAAAATGTAAAAAAAAAATAAAGAAAATAAAGAAATCAATGATTTCTATTTCAAATAAATGCTGTTTTTTTTTTTTTTTTTTTAATTATCGTGTCATTAGTGAGCGCATTAAACCCCACCTCTTCTTGCCGATTGGTTGGCCGAAGTTTGTTTTTGTTGTGGTGCACATCCTGCGTCCAATGTTTTGGTATTGTAGCCTCTGTGTTGTCTTTCGAGAGCGGGTTTTTTCTCAATGTATTCAGAGGGCAGACAGCAAGACGATTGAGGGGTGATGCATACGGTTTGAGATACAAAATGAAATCAAGCTGAAATTCTGCAACATCGCATAGAGCACCTTTTAAGGGATGTCTTTTGAGAAACAAACCAGCATGTTTTTTGAGGAATCGTGTGACACTGAAGACACTGATGCTGAAAATTCAGCTTTTCCTTACTGGAATAAATTACAATGTTAAATCGTGGTAGTAATTCAAAACATTTACTGTTTTTTACTGTATTTTTAAATAAATAAATGCAGCCTTAGTGAGCATAAGAGCATAACTTTTGAACAAAGTATACATATACATATGCATAGAACATTCTCATAAAGACCTGTGTAAAAATTATGATTTCCTGTTTTTCCCAGAACCCTATCCTAGAGTCCCTCATAGACTTCACTGACCCCAACATGAACCGGGTTGCTTCTGAAATATTCCTAGGTGAGATATATCACAGCCACTCTATCTGCTTTGTTATTTTATTCATCATATCTCAAGCTTCATTTCTTTTTTTTTTTGGGTGTAGCCATAATGAAGTTCATGGGAGATCATCCTCTCAGGGGCCAATCGGAGCAGTTTGTGGTTTGCACCTTACTGAAGGTAAGTGACCAGCTGTACTGTTGCTATAATGCACATGGACCCCTAGTTGTGTTTTTTTTTTTTTTTTACTTCTGGCTATAATTTTACTATGATACATTGTTTTGTAGTTAACTGGTGAATATGGACTGATGAAGGATGAGGCGTACTGTCAAGTCCTCAAACAGATTACAGCCAATACCAGCTCTAAACCGTGAGATATGCTCTTCTTTTTTTTGTAGTTGTTTCTTGTTTGATAGGACTCTGTGTGTGAGTGTCTGGTTGTGTTGCGTTTCAGTGACAGCTGTCAGAAGGGCTGGCGGTTACTCTACATTCTGACGTCATTTTACCGCTGCTCTGAAGTGCTCAGACCATTCTTACTCAAGTTCCTACGAGACGTCTGCCGAAGTCCAGAAGTGCTTTTTCATGGTAATTGTTTGAATTTAACATATATTAGTCTCCATATTAAAAAACTATTTTTATGGGGCACAATGATTAAATATTATTTAATGTGTGATCTACAGGTATTGCGAAAGCTTGTGAGCAGAACCTGAGAAAGACCTTTCAGTTCGGTGGCAGGAGTGTTTACCCCAGCAGTATGGAGCTCAAAGCCATAATGGTCAATAAATACACATAAACACAAGACCGTACAGACCTCAACACCCGTTACACATATTTACACAACCAACTCACTTTTCAAAAATTTGGGAGCTGTTTGATTTGATGACTTTCTATTGATCAAAGAATCCTAAAAAATATATCATGGTTTCCACCAAAAAAATTCAATTACAGCGTTATCATGTTTATGTATGTGTTTTTCAGGCTGGTCGAAGCTCAAAGCGACAACTGTTTCTATTTCCTGGAGGAATTGAGAGACATTTGAAGATCAAAACCTGCTCAGTATGTCTCTTTCCGTGTGTCAGTTTATATCTTTTATTGCATGTGAATAAATTTGTATCTTTGTGTGCAGGTTGCACTGGATGTCATAGAGGAGTTGTGTTATGAGATGGCGTTACAAAGGCTGGAGGCAATGGATGAGTACACAATTTTCATAGTGATCAACAGAGGTACAGATTACTGTCCTTATACCTCTATCAAGGCCCATAACTATATAGATAACAAAAAAGATGACTACACTACCAGTCTGAAAATCTAATTTTGAGATAACAAGACTCATTTCATTTCACTATAACTGAATCTTACATTTACAGTGTTACATTTTCACAGAATGTTCTTTAACTTATGAAGGATTATTTTATGTAGAAATTATTTCACAAACAGTGTCACATTTTAAAATATTTTCTATTTGAATATATTTTAAAATGTAATTTATTCCTGTGAATCAAAGCTGAATTTTTAGCATATCTACTCCAGTCACATTATCTTCAGATATTCTTATTAGCTCCTTAGAAACTTGATTTATGTTAAAAACATTGACTGTGCTAAATAAGAATATTCATTTCTATTATTTCAACAACAAACATACATTCTACTGACTCTAAGCTTTTGAACTGCATAGTATATAATGTTACAAAAGCTTTTTAAATTGTTACACAAGTGTTTGACTGGATACTGTATTAGCATCAACACCATTATAAGCATTCACTGCAGTTTCTTCATGTGCCACTCTTTAAAGCAGCATGGATTCTGATTGGCTGTCAACATTTTTATTAACATTTTCATTTTTTATCATAGTTGTGTGGGCAGAAAGGCTATGTTTGAAATAATTAGTAGCAAACTGTATACTAAATAATGCAAAAAATGGCCAAGTAGTGCAGTACGCACAAAAGGGTCAAAAAGTTTTAAGTCGTATTTTTGTTATTATTTCATGACCTCATATTGCATGTTTAATTCAGCAATTGCTAACTTTTACTAGACCAAAAAATGAGTCATAAGGATACGTTAAAAAAATTACAGCTGCTTTTACATATGGTTCATTTGTCGCACTAGAAATAATAGATCAAGTCGAGCATTGCATTATGTGCTGTATTTGATTATTTCCGCAAATGTAGCACATGATACATTTTGTACTTTTCACAATAGAAATAAAAATAATAAAATGCTTCAACATCAATAGTATGGAATTCTGAATACACCCTATCAGATTTATTTACTCATATTTGTCATGTCCTCCAGGTCTGAATGTGCGGCCCCTCAATAAGAGAGAGTACATATTAGACATCGCAACAGAGGCCGAGCAGATTGATCCCAACTACAGCTTCTGGTTCAGACGAGTCATCTGGGCCCATCCACTCAAGTTCGACAACGAGCTCTGTGTCACCATGCACTATAACCAGGCAAGATATGTCTGTTCTATCACATGCCTCATATTACTTTTGTGTTGTATATTTGATCAAATAAATGCAGCTTTGGTGAGTTTATTGTTTAAAAACATCAAAAAAGCTTACTTTTAAATGGTAGTTTACTGGAGCACGTTTTATTCCTTTTATAATATTGTTTGTATTTGCGCAGGTTCTGCCAGACTACATGAAAGGTCTGTTGAATGTGGTACCTCAGGGAAAGATCAGTGAACAACAGTTTAACCAGTTTGCCAAACTAGCTGCTCTTCAACACCGAGCCAAAGACAGTCTCTACACGCCTACTATGTATGTTTCAATTTTAGACATTTTTCATTCTTTATGTACTTTTACATACATATAGTTTGACCTAATTTACACAATCTATGCGTAATATCTGGAAATTAGTAAGAGAATCTGAAAAAACTCAAAGAATAACTGAAGATATTTCATTATCAAACATTTCTCAAACTCGTGTAAGAACAAGTTATCTGAGATATGTTATCAACATTTTATTGCGGTCAGAAGCTGATTTAATTTAAAGTAAAAATAGTAATATTATTGGATTTAAAAAAAAAATGTTTTGTACTTGATTATATTGTAAAATGTAATTTATTCCGTGATGCAAAGCTGAATTAACAGCATCCTTACTCCATTCTTCAGTGTCACATTATCTTCAGAAATCTTTATAATATGCTAATTTGCCGATTTGACAATTCTTATTAATATTAATTTTAAAAACAGTTATGAATACAACTATAAACTGATACATATTTTTTAGGATTCTTTTATGAAAGAACTACTTTTATTTTAAACACAGCTGTTGTCACTGCAAAAGCCTTCATTGTCACTTTTGATCAGTTTAATACATCTAAGCTAAAGATATGTGTTAACTTATTTCAAACAAAACTCTTACTGCCATCAAACGTTAAACAGTAGGGGTTTTCCCCTGAAGATTTTTTAAATAATAAAGTTAAAATCCTGCCCTATGAAAAGGACAACTCTCAGCACTATTGTCCATCGGGATCTTTCTAGTTTAAAAACTTTTCACATCTATTCAGTGTCAGCATATTGACTCGAAAAATGTTCTCTTTCTGTAGTCATGAGTTGACAGAATACGTCCCAGTTGAGATCTTCGGCAGACAGGTGCCTCAGCAGTGGATGCAGCTGGTTGCCCAACATGTACATGGCGTTCAAAGCCTGAACCCTCACCAGGCCAGATCACAGTTCCTAGGTATTTTTAATTCTCATTCACTTTTTACCTTTTTGTAATCAGATATTATCATGATGAAAAACGAGGTTTGTTGATTTGCATTTGTGTACTTGTACTTCAGGTTTGGTGTGTGCATTTCCCATGTTTGGATCGTCCTTCTTCTACATCCAAAGCAGCAGCAACAGCAACATTTCTGCGCCGTGCATCCTCGCTGTCAGCCAGAACGGACTGCACTTCCTGCACAAAGACACTCATGTGCGTATCGCAAACACACGCCAATGCAGGGTTTCCATAGCTCCTAAAAAGGTCTTGCTTTTCCACAAAATATAGCCTTAACTTGGAGCAGAAAATCTGAAATTCATAAAGTGGTAACATTAAATGTTCCACACATTGCAAAAAAATAAATATCTTCCTCAATGTTTTTGTCTAGTGTTCCAATAAAAGTATCTAAACATTCTTAAAGATGCTGTTTTTGACTCTTCTGAAGCCAAAAATTAACATATGTTTGCAGATATTTAGAAAACATGTTATGTTTACATAGCTGTATCTCTAAAAAAAATTCTAGTTCCAGTAATTCTAGTTCCGGTGCGAATTACCTTTGTTTTTACAGTATCCATTTTAACCCCCAGCTGTTTAGCTGTGTTTACTTGAGATGTTTTTCCCATTGACAATTATATGTCCTTCCTAGTTTTGTTTTGTTTTAATCATAAACTTACTTTAATTTGGTGAAAAAAGAACTGAGGAAGAACTTCACTTTTATGCAATGTGATTGGAAGGTACAGTAAAGTACAGTATTCTGTATTCTAGTTAAGCTGGGTTTAAAATGTAATAGAGATAAGTTAGTTCAAAGCTGTAGTTTCAAACTTTGAAGTGCTGCTAATACTACTATACAACTCCTCAGACACTTACATATAGGGAACATATTGACATACTGTGTCTTCTTTGAGTCATACCTTCTTCATATCTTTAAAAGTCTTAAATGTCCCTTCATCAAACCTGCACAAATCCTATAATGTTTTCAGTTTTCCCAATTGATTTTCTGATGGCAGGAGGTGCAGGTGAAGTTTCCACTGAAGCTGATTCAGTCTGCTCACACACAGCGGCCCAGCGCTGGGTCCAGTTACCCTTATGTAGACATCCTGATAGGGGACTTAACCAACCACAGAGTCACACAGTTACAGCTGGAACAGGTAACACACATTCACCAGGTAACACACATTCAAGATAATATACATTCATGGGAATATATGTTGTTTGTAGGGTCTGGAGCTGTGTCGGGTTATCGCCATGCACATTGAGAATATGCTCTCTGTCCGAGAGAAGAGGCTGACGCTGCCACCCAGTGAAATCACCATGCTGTAACAAAACCATTTACAGATACACTCTGTATTACAACAAATACTATGCTTTCTGTATACATAATCTCTGTAACCAGGTTATTTTCCATTTGCTAATTCTCTCATCATGACTGAACCAAACCTCTTAATGCAATGTTTGCACTAATCATGTGTATTGTTCACACGTTATGTACAGAAAACACACAATGAAAAAAAAGCATTATTTTTGTATTAAATGCATAATATTTATACAGATGGATTATTAGTGTGCAAAACTGTGCTGTATGTGCGGAAGTACTGAGATTTTTATATTAACGTTTACCGTGGCAGATATAAGTTTGATTGAAGAGAGATGTTACTCAGGAGAACAGCATGAATGTAATCTTCTTTCAAACACATTCTCTCACACAGACTTACAATGGCGGTTGCTTTTTTCACAGTCAGACTATGTGTATTTAATTATTAAATAACATATGAGACCTAGGTCATTACATTTGTATTATTTTTTCTACAGTTTTCTAAATAAATGTTTTGATTGAAACCTAAGTTAATAAACTTGCCTACTGTAATTGTCTATAATTTTTACAGATTTGTGGAGAAACCGGAAATGAATAGCACTTCTGAGATCTATGATCTAATAAATGAATTAAAATCTAGAAAATTATTGACTGCAAGCCGCTTGTTTTTCAATCTTGTTTTTGTGTTGTTGTTGTTGTTGTTGTTGTTGTTGTTTTAATGGGATTACTAAGAAACCCCTTCGAATCTGAGGCATGGAACATCATGATCTTGTGTGGGGTTTTTTGCTGACTTGCAAATTTTGCATATTACAACCATTATTATTACATAACCATTTTGATCAGAGTAAAAATCAGAGTAGTTAATCCAATTAAACTTCACATAATCATTGGAAAGAGCTTAAACATTTCTAAACGTATATAGTGATAATAAAATAAGATAATACAATAATGATCCATGTTTACTCTCCATGTTCCTTCATAAATCCATTTGTTTTAATAATAATAATAATAATAAATTCGTGCAGATAATTTGAAAAGATCGCAAAACTTTCATAAAACTCCTTTTTATAGCCGAAGGGGTAATGCTGACAGCTGATCACATCGCTCATTGGCTGTCACTGGACCCGACCCTCGTGCCTACGCGCCAGGCATGACGCGCATGCGCAGCTCGCCAAACAGTTTTGGTTCCACGAGTTTATCTTCTCCACGGTTTTTGTGCTTAGTCTTATGGAAGCATAATATTTACTATTTCTCGGTACATTTAAATAGGCTGATCAGCACGGCGGCTGCAGTGAGCAGAAGGCGTGTGTTTTGAACAGCATGCAGCAGTGAGCCCGGGTCCACTGGAAGCTAACGGTGGCGCAGCTGTGCTAGGTGCTAATGTTATGGCACTGAACGCAGGAAAACGCCGCCTGTGATTGACAGCCCACTCACTGCTTTGCGTTAACGATTCGGTCGGGCTGCTTGAGGAATGGGGCAGTGGAAACTTTCGTTGGTTTAATTTGCTGAACGGAGCAAAGAGCAAGCAGGCGGGAACCGGGCCTTCGGTCACGTCGCGCACGACTTCAGTGACCGACACTATCGTTATAACATGGGGACCTGAGGCGAGTTCAGGTCAAACAGCATTTCTGCCGCAGTTTTTAGGACTTTGCTCTTGAAAATGGCTGGTTTCACGGATCTGCGGGAGAAGCTGAAGTCGATGACGCCGCACAGGGACAAAGTTTTCGAGCACAGCAACGGCGAGAAGCGCAAATACCGCGAGTCCGATGACGAAGAGGAGCCGCGCGAAGCGGAGGCGCGGAGAGTCAAGAGCAGCGTTAAGCAAGCGGATATCTTCACGCAGGAGGACTGCGTACGCATCGAGGCCAAGATAGACGAGGTGGTCGCCAAGGCAGACAAGGGGCTCTACAGGGAGCACACGGTGGACCGGGCGCCGTTGAGGAACAAGTACTTTTTCGGCGAGGGCTACACTTACGGCTCGCAGTTGGAGAAGCGCGGGCCTGGGCAGGAGCGGCTGTACTCCAAAGGCGAGGTGGACGAGATACCGGACTGGGTGCACGAGCTGGTTATCGATCGTCTCGTGACGCACGGTGTCATACCGGAGGGCTTCGTTAATAGCGCTGTGATCAATGACTATCAGCCCGGGGGCTGCATCGTCTCCCACGTGGACCCCATCCACATCTTCGAGCGGCCGATAGTGTCGGTGTCGTTCTTCAGCGACAGCGCGCTCTGCTTCGGCTGCAAGTTCCAGTTCAAGCCCATCCGTGTGTCCGAGCCGGTGCTCCACCTGCCCGTCCTGCGCGGCAGCGTCACCGTCCTCAGGTCGGTACTATTGCGGACATCCCTTTGTCAGTTCATTTCCAGAATGTGCTTTTTCTGTAGAACTCTTTAAAAACACAATGTCCTTACTGAAAACTGGCAGGACAGTAACTAGTAATACTACGGTATTTTGAAATGTACCATACTGTAAATTTAGTACTATCGTTACTATGGTGCATGTCCAAAATCCCATCAAAGTACGTTCTGTTACAGTTTTGCAAGTTGAGCTGTACATGTGATATACTATAACAATGATACCTTGATTTATGCTGTGGTGCCCAGTAATTATCATATACTTAATATGGCACAAAAAGAACTGTAATTGTGGTACTATGATGTTAGCATATTATTTTACGAGCAATGATTATTTTAGTATCACTTAAATACTATCACTGTTGTTATTTTTATTTTTTTAAATTTCCCTTTTTTCTTTTAAAGTTATAGTAATTTTGCGTTTATAATGTTGGGTATCTCTCTAATTTTCTTTTCAACTCGTTTTCTTTTTACTACTAGAACTGAGTTAAAAAGTACACCAGGTTAATTAAACTAAATTAATATAATAAACATTACCTTGCAAACTAGCTGAAATAACTTTAAAATTAAATGTTTGTATTGTATTTCACTTAAGATTTGATCATATAATTTTGTATGATTTATTAGCTTTTTATTATAAGTTATGGTCTAAAAACATTATTTTGTACATTGTGCTAAAATTTAATAAAATATGTGTTTTTTTTCATGCTCACTGCTTTAATTGGTTTTAGTGGCTATGCAGCCGATGACATCACACACTGCATCCGCCCACAGGACATCAAAGAGAGGAGAGCTGTCATCATTCTGAGAAAGTGAGTTTCTCTGGGTTTGAGTCAGAGTTGTTCTTGAAAGGTCTGTAAGTGTGTGTGTGTGGGGGTGTACACTGCTCTGATATCCGCTCTGGTTTTATTGTAGAACGAGGCCAGATGCCCCCCGTTTGAACTCCAGTTCACTGAGCCCATCTATCCACTCTTCTGAAAGACGACACATACTCAAAGCCAAACGCTCACACCGCAAGACCGACCCAGACGCGGCACACAGGTACTTCTGAAGTCTTTCAGACAACATTAAGATCTGCCTCTATCAAATTAACAAGTCCACACCCTGCATAGGTCACAGTAAAGATCTGTCACTACTGTTTTATCGCACTAACTATACTTTGGTATGTAACTCGCCTCACTTTGTTTGTGCTGTAGATGTAATTAATAGCTAAATGGGAGAGTTGAACGGGGACTTTTACAGATTTTCTACAGATTCTTCAAATTAGAAAAACCTAGTTTATATAATATTTATAGTGAAACAAAGTTAATTTATGTGGTAAAGACCAGTGTGAAGAAGAGGTTTTGTTCTACATAGACCTCTATCTTTTTATCACATGACCATTATACCCAGTCTCTGTACTACTGTCGTATTAATCCTTATTTTTTATCAAAATAATCATTTTATTTAGCAAGGATGCATTAAAGTGCGCAATTAAAAAAAAAACATTTTAAATGCTGGGGCTTCAAACTGAGAAACTGGATGACAGTTTGCCTAAAACAATATTTAGCGGCAACTATTTTCAACTTTGATCATAAAAAGACCTGTTTCTTGAAGAGCAAGTCAGCATATTAGAATTATTTCTGAAGGGTCATGTGACACTAAAGATTGGAGTAGTGATGCTAAAAATTCAGCTTTGCCTCACAGGACACAATCACATTTAAAATATATTAAAACAAATTAGTTTATTTTATTTTAAATTGTAATAATATTCCATAATAATATTGATTTTTGCTGTATTTTTGTTTGCTGTATTATTTAAATAAATGCACCTCTGACTAGCATTAGAGACTTATTTTAAAAACAATCTGCTTTTATTAAGAGAGTATTTCTAGTACTGTCTTGTCAGTCTGCAGAACCTTCATGCTGCAGTCACTGTGAACTGTCATTAAAAATAGAGCTGCGTTAAGATCCTTTTTGTGATCCATGGAAAACAAAAGTAACAGCATTCTGTTTTTTTTATTTTCCAAGGTCTTTTAAAGGGGACATCAGATGCCCATTTTTCACAAGTTGTTATGATTTGATAGGAAGTTTATAATATACTTATATTTTAAATTTCTAAATGGTAGTGTAAAACAACACCCTTTTTACCTTGCATTTATGTAAATCGAGGGAGTGCATTGACCTTTTTTTTTTATTCTTGCTAAAGTTTTTACACTTGCTTGAGGTGGTTTTTGACAGAAATGGTTAATGCAAATAACAGGAGATGGTAAGGCACTTGCTGAGTAAATTTGTCTATGTGCAAATAGCCGCTATGGGATGGCAAAACCTGACTAAACAGTGGACCGGTCTCGTTGCATAGCATCTGAAATTTTTTTTTATGGTCATTTTGAAATCCCCAAGAATTTAAAGTGTCATGAAAAGTATTTCTGTACGTTTGCTTTGGCATTGTGTGATTGTAGCCTAAGAAAGAGCTTATTATTAATGGGGATATAAAAGAAGAAAAAAGCACGTTGTGAATTTTGTAGACACACAATTCATGGAAAAGTGAACTTTGCATCTGTTGTTCCCCTGAAGACGCAAAAAAGTGGCTGCAATCAACACATACAGTTTGCTAAAAGCTTTTTGCTCTTTTCTTCCACAGGCCTCGTATTTTAGAGATGGACAAAGAGCTGCAGAGGCGTTCCCTCTCTTCACGACAGAGACGTCACGATGGAGACGGTTCGGAGAACACGTGGAGGAGAGCTGACAAGAGAGAGCCAGACTCACGCTACACACATGACCATGAACCCGCTCGACGAGTCAAAATGAGACGTCACTGAGACACAGTCGGGACTCAATGCTGATCTCCTCAGATGCTTTTATGTTTGCTCGAGGGGACCGGAAGCCAACAGAGTGACTCATTAAAAGAGATGCTTCCAGTGTGGGTGAATTCAAGGACATTAGGCAGCATCTGCTTTACTTATTAAAAGGCTTTATCTATTCAGACATATCATTAAGATCCACTATTTTTTGTTCTGTGTTTAAAGGAAACGTATGGAATAAAAAGACTGTAAACTGACTAATGGCATTCAGTCATAATTCATTAGTGTGCCGGTGCCATGCATACATTTCATTCACAAAACAAAATCAAATAAAAAAGTGTTTTGGATTTTTGAGAACTGCTCATTTAAACGTAAACATAGTTGATTTATTTAATTGTTTTTTGTTTTTGTTTTTTTTGGTGGACATATTGTGGCAACTTCTTAAGTCTGAAAAAGTGAGATGAGGAAAATAAAAGGCAAATGTTGTTCATGCTGGTAAAAGTTAATATTATGACAATAAAATGTATTTCATTTGCATTCAAGGGCTTAGCAAGCATTTGCCTGTGTACGGTGGCTTTACTAACAAAGACAAGATCAAATCTAAGGAACAGAATCTTTGATATGCTTGACATGCGCAATATCAGTTTCTAAAATGGGATAAAATGTTACATTAGTCATCTTTTCACTTAAATGTTATTTTTGTCTCGATGCTTATTTCTTTTTCTTATTTCCCCCCCATTTAAAGGGGGTTATTGTTGCCATTATAACAACTTCTGATTTGACAACTACAGTGTATTTGTTTTGGCTGTTTATATCTTAAGAAAAGAATTCATTCATGCCAACATTACAGCTAACGTTTGAGACATGTATAAGACTGGCAGCAGTTTGTGTTTTATTAATTTATTTGTTTCTGAGGTTGAATGGAAGTGAAGAAAATGTAGACGAAAGATGATCAAGTGTTTATTCCATTGCAAGTGTACACCAGGAAAGTGCGTTTGACTACATGAGACTCTATATATACTTTGTATTTAAAAGACTGGCAGATGAGACTATTTTTGTTTAAGTCAAATGGAGTGGTTTAGACTGCATAAAAGATTAAAGGGAGATGTTCTGTGTGTTTAAAAAAGATTCTGTTTTTTTTTTTTTGTGGTTATGCTGAAAGTGAGATTACTCATATCTGTTGAATTTTGTAGCTAACTTTTAAACACCAAAACAATCTCACATTTAATCTCCTTTATTACATGTTACTTTTTAAGAAAGTTCACTTTTCTTTAGTTCAGTGTGCATTGCCGATTAATATGGAATTTACGTTTAACATGCATAAAAATGGTTTACATTTTTGCTCCAAGTCTTATATTTATCATTTGAGCTATGCACTGTTTTATTCAGTTCAGAAATAAAAATGTAAATATTTAGTGTGGCTGGATTTCTGTGCCACTATGCCGTCTTGAATTGTTGGATAAACTATTTACCTCAATGTACCCACTGTTTACCCAATAAATATCCCACAGGTTCTTTCTTCAAGCACTGGTTGTAAGTGAAAGTGTGGTGATTGTCCACTAGGTGGTATTTGTTTTAATAAATAATCTAGTTACTTATAAATAAATCGGCAATAGAAATGTAACGCTTATTAAACTGGACAATGTGGATTGTTTTAAATAATTTATTAGGACAAAATACAATCGAGTACTAATGTACAAATTATTTTAAGTATGGCTTTTGTTTCGCCATACAAATTAATTATATTTTTAAGAAAAAATGTAAGTTCTGTTTCCTAAAATGAACAATGTGACCACGTTTGCGTTGCACAAGCAATAGTATGTAGCCGCCTCGTTAAATTAATAGTTACATAAGAAATATTTGTTTCATTTTTGTCCATCCTGAAGTGCTGACGTATACAGCTCCTGTCATCTCATTGGTCCACACGTACGTCAATCCTGGGTATAGTGACGTATGAAGCGTTTGTTATAGGTAAGAGGGCAAGTGTGAGAGTGCCAGACAAAACTACTCAATTTGATACTCTACTCTAATGGCGCTGAATTGACATTACCTTATAAAGGTAAGTTAGCTGTTTAACTCGTGATTAGGCATATAAACTGTAAATTGTGTAACATCAATAAACGTGTTTGTTTTCCGCGCTCGATAGCTAAGATAGCAAACGCTAATAACAAAGCGAAGCACTATTGTTTGACTCGGTTTAGTTTAATTTAGTGTAACGTTAAGTTAAATCTTGAAGTAACAGTTACAGAAATTAATTATTTGCATATTTGGTAGTTGTATGTAGTTTAATGTAATATTTAGCAAGGAAGAACGTCATGTATTATACGTGTCTGTAAACATGACAAATTTAAACCACTGATAGTGTTCAACAGTTTTGCACAACTACGTTAACTTAACGTTAGCTGTCTTATCTGTAAACTATTTCATGTTATCTAGGTTTTAAAGTCCATCTTTATGCAGGCCTCTTGTTGTTTAATTTAATGTGTAGTTTGTTTTTTTATACAACAACCCTATAAAGATTGTAACGTTAGGCTTTTTTGTAGTCTGTGAGCTGGCCAAGAACTTGCTGTGCTTTTTGTAAAATACCGTTGGAATGTAGTTCTTGGCAAAGTCTCTTAAAGGGTATTATTTGTTGAGTTAAAAAAAAAAAGCCTAAAAAGTATATATGAAACGCTGTATTCACCCATGTCTTACTATTGTAACTTGCAGATCAGAGATGGAAGCTATACTCCTAAATCAGGATCCCCAAATTATCATATGAATAAGCAGAGAGTTACTAGGCCACATGGGTCTAAATTTAGTCGTGGTAAAGCCCCCCTCCTGGGTCTGAGTTCGTGAATATCCATGGCTATTTCTGAAAGAGAGAGAGAGTGGCTGTCAGTCTGTCACGTAGCACATGTGAGAGCTGTGTGTCCTAACCTTCATGAAAGAATGCTGTGATGGTACATTGATGGTATCAGATGATTGAATCAGTAATCACTTTAATTTACAGTACTGTGATACTGAATGACCACGATTTATGGTCCACAATTAGTACCATTAATGTCTAAAACTATGTTGTTTAAGGAAGTGCATGTGAAATCAAATGGTCATGTAATTCTCTGTTAACATTTTCAGACACTTTCACGGAGGAAGTGATGTATTATTCTAGTAAAAGGCGAGGAGAAGATGGAATTGCTGCTGTCATTGACTTCCTGTTGTCCAATGCCCGGCTGGTGCTGGGGGTCGGCGGAGCTGCGGTGCTGGGCATTGCCACGTTAGCAGTGAAACGGGTGATTATTTATATTTTAGTATTGCACTCAATTATACAGTACTGATTGTTTGATATCATATTGTTTAAAGATGTTAGCAGTGCCTGTCCATATTGTCACAATGTTTTTACTCACCAACATAAATGCATTTTGTAAATCTGAACAAATTTAGATTTTTGATGCAGGTGGATGGAAACATGATTACTGTGAAACTTGTTGCTCACAGTAGGTCTGTTTTTGTATTATCGTTAAAAATCAATTCCCATATTGGTTAAACAAGTGGATTTTTTACTTCTTGCACTCTATTGATAGTTTTAACGTGACACCTTATTGATGATGTATATTTTCTACAGGCCTGCAGATGAAGCCAGAATATAAACTCAACATGCAAAGTATCACGTTTAGTGGTTTCTCATAGAAAGCCATTATAATGTGAACACTGAACCATTAAGTGGATCGTGTTCATATTCTGGCCTCATTTGCCTTCCCATGTAAACTATGCATCGTTAATACAGTGATTACTGAATTTGATATTTAAATATTATTGTTCTAAATATATTAAAGCACTTTAAGTGTTTCTATAAAGTTTTGTTGGGCTGTTTAATGTTTGAAATGCAGACACTGGGGCTTAATATGGATTGAAATTGATCTAGAATTGTGTTTACATACCTTTTGTTTTATTGGTTTTATTTGGAATATTCACAGTGCAGCAGCACTATGGATGTTTTGCCCTCCGGGTCTTTGAACCGGTCACGTGACTGAAAACTATAAATTAGCCTAGAGCTTATTTTTATTGCTTGTTAATTTGTTGTTTACTATATGTTCTCTTCCTGTGACGTCGTAGTTGATAGAACGTGCTGGTAGGCCTCCTGATGAGAAGCCTGATAAGAAAATGACGGACAGCTGGGAGGAGTTAAGCTTGGTCAGTGCCTCCCCAAAACTACTGCACAAGGGTATAGAAGGAGTGGTCATGAAACAGATTGCTGCCGCAACCAAGAAAGGTACATACCTGGGAAATACCTTAAACAAGAAATCAAAACCAACCCTATTTAGGATGTTGTCCTATGCAATTCATCAGTGCATGCTATTGCAAACGAAAAAAAGTTTTTCATCAGAACTCAAGAACTCTTTAATTCACATTGCAATTAAAGGAATGGAATATATATTATTGTGCCATTTTGGAAAAAATATTAATATTTAAATATTTACTGGATTCTAAATATTGTTTTTGTGTTTAGCGGAGCTGTCCCAACCCATCCCCCTTCCCTCGCCTCAGCCCCAGCGCTGTGACACTGAACCACCTCCTCAGCGCCGGAAACGCATGGATCTGTGTGCGATGACGTTTGCAGAGCGTCTGCAGCAGTACTACAGAACACGAGTGTGTCTGTCAGCAGAGGAGGTGTCTGTCGCACAGCATCGAGCATTAGATATCGCCACAGAGATCCAGGCCTTCCTGCACTCCAAACACCCAGACATGCCACTGGGAGACATGACGCTGGCGGGGTCACTGCTTGACGACCTGCAAATTGTTAAAGCCGATCACACCTGTCTGCTCGTACCCCTACAGGTATCAGATTCTGTGACAAACAATTCTTTACTTGCATATGTTAAAATATTTCCCAACTGTAAATATCCTGTATATCCCAAAAACACATAGATCCATGATATCCAGAGCTAGCCTGCATTTTAATATAGATAATGGATGTTGTTTGTTCATTAATGTGTTTATATATTTCTTTTTTTATATTTTTTTAATTCCTGGGTCATGCAGATTTCAGTGGATATATTATATTATATTATAGTATAGTATAGTATCAAAACTACTATAGTAAAAAGATCAAAACTAAAATAAATCAGTTTGATCAGTTTAGTGTGTATTATATCATAATATACATTCAACATTATTAATTATATTAATGCATTTTAATTTTTTTTTTTTTTCTATTACATTTCTATGGTTATTTCTATGACCAAAATTAGTTAAGATCATATTTAGACCACCGTTGATATCACAATTATTACCAGTTGAATCTTTGTACTTGGCCCTGAATTTTTTCTTGAGGCTGTGTTTAAATTTGCTACAAATGTGTTCCATACAGCTGGAGTCCAGTCTGTGGACGCCGATTGCCGGAGAAGACACATTTTTGGGTCACCCTCAGTATTGCATGGTTCGGCGTGAAAACCTTGAGTACTTCCCGAGGGGGCGGAGCTACTGGGACCGACATTTGCTGGGTGGATACCTGTCATCACGGCTCGTTTCTGAGCAGCTAGGCAAGACAGTGATGGAATCGATGAACTGGCCATCGCTGACCGGAACCCTGGAGTGCGAGGTGCGACCGGTGCTTGGGTCTCCAGAGCTCAAACTGGAAATTCAAGGGTTAACCCAAAGCAGTTTTGACAGTGGAGAACGCTTCTATATAACAGTGTTGCCAACAGTGCGCCTTGGCGAGATGACACTTACGGCACAACGAGAGATCACCGGGTCATTCGACTACGTCTGGTACCAGAGCTTATACACCAGCGAAACGTCTAGACTAGCAGCGCTTGACAAAGCAGATTTGGGGCTCAGAAGGAACTGCCTTAAAATGCTGAAGGCGGTGTGCCGCAACTGCCCTTCGCTACGCAAGCTCAACGGCAGCCATCTTAGCAACGTCATTCTACACATGAGTGAAAAAGAAACAGATTGGTCAGAATCAGCAGTTGCTGATAGGTTCCTGCAGGTGATCACAGAGCTCATCGGATATCTAGAAACGGGAATCTTGCCTAGTTACTTCAAACCTAATGTGAATCTGTTTGAGGGCTTTACTGAGGACAATATTGATGAGATGGGCTTCATGCTGTACTGTGCTGTAACCGAACCTGAGATTCTACTGATCTGATTCACTCACTCTCCTACACCTCGTATATGCACAGAGCAGTACATTTATCAAACAACTGGCATTAATGCACCTTCAGTCAATGAATGTAAGATTACATATCTTTTCTATAAAGTTTCTGTTCACAATCCCCTATATGAATATTTCCACTAACCTGCTCCGTCATGGGGATTTTAAAGCTTCATTTAACTATGCAGCACTTAGCTAGTCAGACATTTTGCTTGGATGTAGATTTTAAAGAAGTGAAAGATTTATTGATTTAGATGTATTTTCTTTTGTTTAATAGTGGTGCGTTTACCACGAGTATAGGTTCTATTTGCTTTTTGCAGCAATGGCAGTGATCATAAATGTATTGAGCAAATACTTAGTATTAAGACAATAAAGCAGTAATGCATTGAATTTGTTGAGTATATTTTTCTATACATTTTTGTCAGTTCTTCCGTGCAAAGTAGCAACAATACAGAGTGTGTTTGATTGGGGGAAATGTGTGTTGAGGGTTGTCTCCACCTTTGTAAGGGTTGTTTTGTCCGCATTCTAGCCTTTGGTTAATACCAGGTTTAATGGTTAAGGAGAGAAAAATAATGAAACAAAACATTAATGTGTAAAGCAGGCTTCCCTGTATGCATCTTATGATAATTTGACAACAAGTTTGGTTAAAAAATAAATAGCAGAAACAATTGAAATATTGGTAGGTGCAAATTTCACACCAGTCCTTCACAGCTGATACACACGAGTTCTTATTAGAATTCCTGTTTGCTATTGGGTTGTGTGTCTAAATAAAGATTGTTCACACTTTTCACAGGTGTTTGTGGTGGTACTTTTGCTTATGTACATTAATATGAATTACATGTGTATCATTCAAAGTGCTTCTGTATGCTACAGTTCCTCTTTCAGTTTTTAGTTTGCTGCTGTCATGTGAAAATACAAGTCATAGTTTATGAGAGGTCAAATGAAAACGAAATGCTATAACCGCTGGGTACAAAACCAACAGTTTACAGGCCACTTCCTTTATAGAAATGCAATTTGTTTCTGCAAAAATACAATAAATAGTAAATGTTTGATCATTTTTAACAATAATTTTGGCTTTTCATGTCATAGAATGGCCTAAAGAAGAAGATATGTTTAAGTCAAAAATGAAGAGGTTTATTTGCAGTTCCTTTTCTAAGAATCTCTTTTCTTTAAAAAACTCTTTTTAAAGTTTGTTGACTATCTGAGTTTTATTGATATCATAAGAAAAATGATAATATTGTAATTGGTGTTTACTGATAACATTTTTTAAAGGCCAATAAATGTAATAAAGCGCGTGCATATTACATTCTTCCTCGCTTATTTTAAGGAATTGCTTTGAAGCGGAAACAAGTCGAGATTGAGCTGGTTATGATCACTCCCCCCCAACCAGAGGTGTCACATGGCTAACTATGGCAAAAGCTGCTTCTGTTACAGCTCTCCGGAAAGCGCTTTAATGCTTGTTTACTTCTAAACAACGACATAAATTAACTCGTAAAAAGAGCAAAGGATTATTCGTTTGAATTGGTGTACTCCTGCTTCCTCCAGCGAACACCGGCAAGTTCATTTATACGTGTATTATTCTGAATAGTCCGTTTTCATGACATTGCGTTTATGTCAGGGACTGTGTACTGTATCAGGCGTGTCATTTTTAAATCGGTGTGAACCTGCTCATTTCATGCTGCTTGTGGTTTTATAGTTGTTATTCTCTTTTAATGCGGCGATAGATTTGCTGGAAATACGCAGTAAAACTGGAGCTCCTGCAATGGTTCAGCTATGTTGACAGCGCTGTGAAGACGCCGGTTGCTGGGGTGTAAAACTAAATAAGCTCTCTTAAGTATTATTTTGTGTAATTAGCATTTCAGTAGCCTATTATTTCAGTATTTCTCTAGTAAATACATAACTATTTAAAATAATAATAATTTTAGACTTTCGTTGTGTCAAATATATTTAAGTTATCATCAATTAAATCTAAAAAAAAAAAAAAAGTCTAGAAGAGAAAGTCTTGCCGTTTTTATTTTAATTTATTTAAAACCAGGGAAATCCATTAAATATTGCCACACTAGTCCATTTGTCCTGCCTGGAGATTTGAGCAATCACATAGTGGTTGACATAAACTAAAATGTATATTTTTAAAATTATTTGTGAAAAATGGGCAAATTTAATTGAAATGTAAAAAGAAAAAAAATCTATAACTATAATCTATATAATCAGGTTCTGCTAAATTATTGAAGTTTAACATTTCATGAACAGGACATAGGATTCATCTGTGGTGTTTATAGCTTTAACTGAAGACATTATGAAAATCATAATTAAATGTGGAAATGTTTTATCAGTCCTTTGACTAAAGTATAACTCCGTGAAACTTTTTACACCCCTGTTCGGTTCGTTTTAAACATTTTAGCACCATGATTAGTTCTCCAGACTTGGTGGCGTTCACTAAAGAAACAGATTACAGTGAAATAGTCAAAGACCCATCAGTACTTCCAGAAGAACTGTCTGTTCCCTTGTATCCCTACATTGGAGACACCACCCCATGGTCCAAGATGTCTGGAGCTAATTTTACGAAGGACTTTATCCTGTTATCTGAGTTTTCAGAGCAAGTTGGGCCCCAGCCTTTGCTTACGTTTCCTCCTGAAACCAAAGCATGTGGGACATTTGATTTGAACCACTTCTCCCTTCGGATCATGTCAGTGGACTATCAAACCTCGCTCACCGGCCTGGCAAGTTGTGGCTCCTTCAAACTGAACTTTGTAGAAGACTCAAAGGTCATCTTAGGGGATTCTGGAGAAGGAGCGTTTGCGTATGTGCACCACCTTACGCTCTATGACCTGGAGGCTCGAGGGTTTGTCCGACCTCTCTGTCTTGCCTATGTGTCGTCTGATGAGCATAAAATCATACAGCAATTCCAGCAGATTTCCGCAGAGTTCTCCAAGGTCTCCGAATGTCTAAAAACGGGGAACAGGAAGAACTTTGCAAATGAACTGGAGATAAAACTCAGAGATTTGGAGTACACAAGAGTCGAGTTTCTTGGAGATATCGAAAGGGAGTTGAATAGTGCGTCTGTAGTGTGCACCAACGAAAAGGAATGCATTCTGAATGGTATACCTACATTAGATGTGAAACTGAAAGAAAAATCACAATCTCACAAAGATGAAATTAAATTTCAAGAGAAAGACAGATGTGAGATTTCAAGAAAGGCAGAAGTAGAGTGTGAAAAAGGGAATAGGTCATGTATAACACATGATAGAGATGAACAATTGGGAGGAAGAAGGAACAACAAGCAGAATAAAGGATCTTGCCCAGTGTCTAACAAAGGTGATGAACTGGCCAGTGTTGAGAAATCCATTCAGGAATACAAAAGCCTTCTAAAGCAGGTCACTTGCTACCGAACCAGGAAGCTTAGAGACTCTGAATACTCTCCTTACGAACCAGATGACCTCCCTCATTCTTTCGAGTTTGACCTGGATGATTTAAGGCATGGTCAGCTTGCTGGGCCAGAGCTGGAATGCAGTGTTTTTCCTTGCACAGACACACCCTCGCATTCTCTGAAGCTGATGAACTCTGTTTCATCCTGCCGATTTGACAAGCGTCTGAAAACTCTCGAGGAGTTGTGTGATGACTACTTCCACCAACAGGCTCTACAGCAACTGAACTGCATCGAGAGGATGTTCAGAGGAGACGCCTGCCATCTCTATTCACAACAACTCTGCCGCAATCTTCTCGGAAACCTCAAATCTACCAATTTCTTATTTGAACATCCATGTGACTTGGAAGAGGACGTGGGGTTACAGATTGGAATAGCTGGTCAACATTCAGTCCAACAACCCTCGTTTCTTCCTGCGCCATCAATTCTAAGTGAACCTGTCAGTCTTGAGTCATATGTCTCCTGTGTTGAAATGGTGCCAATCAAACTAGAGTTGGCTGGATCTAGCCAATCTCCAGGTGTATCCAGCTCAGTAAATACCCCATCTGAAGATACCCAACACCTAACATCCTCTGCAGTAGAAACTGAAATGGAAAATGGGGGCGTAGTTTCAGCTTTGGATTGCCAAGAAAATGTGGGAATGTGTGTTTCTGCTTTGATGAAGACCAGTATTAGTAGTGGAGATAGTATTGAGGTCCTAGGGACGGAGAAGTCCTTCAGATCCCAGGGTTCAAATATACTAACAGATACAGCACTTCAAAGACCTCCATCTTTGTCCTCTACAGTCATGCTGGAAGGTCTAAGGCAAGGGAGGGTAACTACCAGACGGACTTGCAGTGAAGACAGCATTGAGGTGCTTTGCACAACGGAATCAATCCTACCGGAAGAACTGCGTGCGTCATACCCTTGCGCAATTGATGAGGAAAGTTTAGAGCAAGAGACTGATGACAAAAACCCGTCTCAAAATCAAGTGGACAAACAAGTTCAGTGTGTTTGCGGTGTGGGAAATGAAGTTCCTGGACGAGCCTATATGGAGGAGCCTCAAGATTTTTACCCTGCTGTCACCTTAACCCCACCTGACTGTCCTATGACTTTGACCCTTGGTCAGTCAAGCTCCCAAGATGTTTGCCATGCTTCAGAATTAATCCCCTTCTCGTTGGTAGATGAGCCCTATCGTATAGTGCCTGATGATTTGTCAGACTGCTTCAGCTATCGGAGCACCACTGCCTCTACAACCTCCGAATGCACTTTTCCTACTTGTCTTCCAAAGAATAAAAGAGAAGGTGGGACCAGACGGAGACGTGGCAGAGTAGGGCGAGCAGCGTTGCGGTTCTTGCGACAGTTTCCCTTTGCAGTGCATGCAGTTTTTAGCCTTCTGAGTGGCCGAACTTTGGTAGTCCTAGGCAGCGAGGAGGCTGCAGTGAGACGAATGGTTACAGCACTGTCTGTGTACATGCCACATCTGAGTAAATACAGAGATGGCATTCAACCGTGGACTTCACTTCCGCTGCAGCTAACGGACCTGCTTAACTGGAAACTTATCGGCTTTAACAGGTAACATTTACTATGCATCTTAAACTTGTTTGACATCCTGTCTTGAAAAGTTCATACGTATATTTTGTGGGTAAACGGGTAAACCGTTTCTGGGTCAAAACGTTTCAGATCACAAAATCAAACCACAGACTGAATGATCTTAAAACGTGTCCATGCTTTTGTTTTGCCTTACACACACCAGTAATACTTTTTTTCTAAGGCATGTTTATAAAATTTTCTTAAATGTCCTAATTGAACTATTCTAAGAGTTTTAGAAAACATAAATTAATGGCGATGACACAAGAGGCAACTTTTTTTCTTAACAATGTTGTTTGGGCACTTCCGAGAATGGGTAACAAATTACTGTCTAGATACTTTAGATCAGTCATGGGCCAAGTCTCACCTGGGGCCAGTTGCATAAACATAGCCATTGTCTTAAGACTTTGTCTAAGAATTAGCCTGACCAACTAAAGTCAGTGTGG
>JAUCNO010000626.1:12167742-12179813 GCA_032353835.1 Enteromius viviparus | reverse complement strand
TTTTAGTCTTAAATTAGACCAGTCTAAGATTTTATGCAACTGGCTAACAAAGTTAAGACCAGTCTTAAAGAAAAAAATTAGACGACTTGTAAGACTAGTCTAAAAACGTTTTATGCAACTGGCCCCTGGTCACCAACTGATTGCAACATTGCCCTAAATTGGACTATGTATTATTAACCTTAGGGATAATTCACCCACAAATGAAAGTTCACCCACACATTGGTCTCAAAGTCAATTCCTGGAGGGCCACATCTCTGCAGAGTTTAGCTCCAACCCTAAACAAACATACCTGATCCAGCTAATCAAGCTCTTCAGCATCACTAGAAACTTTCAAACAGGAGTATTTTGGAGCGAAACTCTGCAGAGCTGTAGAGTTTGAGACCACTGTATTAAGGCCTATGTTCATCTTCGGAGCACAATTTCAAAATAAAGTCATTTAAAAAAAGTATTTTAATAGCTTAGTAATGCGTTGCTTTCTATGAAGGGTCAAAGCTTTTAGCTCGGAAAAATCTTAATTTGTGTTTAAAAGATAAACAAGTCTTAAAGGTTTGGAAAGAGAGGAGGGTGAGTAATAACACAATTCTCACTTTAGGGTGAACAGTTCCTATAAATTAAATATAAACAGCTGTTAGAGGCTTGGGTGCTTGGGATATTTCATGACTTATCAAGAAGACCTTCAGGTGTAAGGGTTGAGTGCCTCTGGTATGTAGCATAATCATTCAATGATTTCTTCCTTACCCTTACGGTATTTTAACAACTATCATTAAGATTAAAACAGCACAGGCGGTTATAACAAAGATGAACCCATCTTGACCCTTTATTTTTTTTTTTTTTTTTTTTACACAGGATGTGCTGTCACACTTACACAAATATGCCTCACTGCCTGGGCCATTATAGCAGATACCTCAGCATTCTAGATGTGGATCAAAAGACACTGCGCTGCCCATCCTACAGTGGCACTCTTCTCAACCCGCTGGTGGAACCAAGGAGCCACTTTAAACGTGGAAACACCTACTTCATGTTTGCTCAAAGTGTGCAGTGCAAGCTTGTCACCACAGCATTCCTTTTAACATTTTCACACCGTTGCCATACACCCAGAAGGCCTCGGGAAAGTACATGGGTACAATGTTTTCAATCTGAAATTCACAGAGACGATAAGAGAATCCTAAACTATTTATCTGAACTCATCAAATTGCACTTTATGGAGGTTCCACCCAGTGTCCTCAGATTCAGCTACAACACAAACTCTATTTTCAAACTCTGAAAGTGACATTCACACATAAACTAACCAATGATATCTGTTCAGTACAGTAGTTTTACTCTGCTTTTATTGCCTTTAAATGAAAACTTGCTTTTGCCCAGTGTATTTTCATTATCCACATGCTTTGATATCTTGCTGACAGAGAAACATAAAGTGATTTACAGTAATACTGTGGTCTAAGCTTGTGTGCAAAAATTTCAGATTCATTTTACAACCTTAAATGAGTAACAACAAAGTATATTTAAACAGCTTCATATTAGTTTTGCCTTTGTTATTTAGAGTATGGCTGATGGTCAGCCGCATGTGGTTCTGTTGTGTAATTTAACTGTATTTAACATACACCAGATATTGATCAAAGCCAAGCGATTGCACATAATATTGCAAAATAATGTCAAATTCCCAGACGAAAAAGAAAAGAAAACAAAAGCCTGGATAAGGGGGAACATTTGAACTGCCATGCCACTTATAATCTATGAAAACATTAAATCCACTCTGTATGTACATTAAAACCATTTGCTTTTAAAACAGAATGTTGGTCAGACTTATTTTGCTTGCTGTTGAATTAGATGCAGGATTTTAAGTTTTTCTGGAGTAAGTTTGGCCGCCTGCAAGAGAGAGAAGTTATTCAAATTTTATCAAATAATTCTCCATATACATTACACCAAGGCATGAATTAATGGAAAAGACTCTTACGTAGCACTCAAGATACAGTTTCAAGCTTTGTTGCCAAGGGTTGTGTGATCTGAAATTAAGAAGAGTTTTTTAATCCCCAATAATGTTTCTATATCCCTCTGAACAAAGTAAATCAGAAATATCCAAAACATTTGATTGTGCGATTGTGTTTTCCAGCAATAGTGTGCACCCTTTTTAGAGAAATAACATCTGCATTCTTTGTGCATTTGTCTTTTTTCTACTTCAAGTTTTTAAAAGGTATATATATTAGGATTATAAATTCAGTGGCACAAAATGGTATTAAAATGACAATAATATAGCTTAAGGGGCAATATATCGCACAACAAAAAGTTATTGTGACAGGCCTATGTATCTATAACAGTGAGTAAGTTCAGGATATCTAGATGATTAGGTAATAAAGAGCATGAATTACTTATGACTATACTATAATGATGACTGCTGTTTCTTACTCATTCCAAGTGGCAAGCAAGGTATTGATGGGATAGGTGTTCAGGTCCAAAGCCACGCTGTTTTCCCAGAAGTACATGCAGATGAAGTATGCAACCATGCAATGCTCGGTTTCACTCCATTTTCTGAAACGGATATAGAGCACGTACATGCTTAACATGAAGTTTTCTGCTTTGGTTAATGCGTGCAAACAGCTCCCTACTTCTGTACGTGCTGGTAACGCTCATCAGAGAGCTCCTCCAGAAGACAGCAAAGGAGGTAGTGAAGCACATCTAGCCTCATCAGCAGACTTTGGAAGAACCAACGGAGTGCCCAGCGGTTGAACTGAAGGCAAACGTACAAATAATTACACATAAGAGCCTGCACACAATCAGGAATCCTGAATTTAATATAGGATAATACAATACTAACACTACTGCATTTTTTGCTTTTTGTTTATAGCTGTACTTGGAACTTGCTCAAGCTGACAAAAAAAAAAAAAAAAGAGAAATTAAGCACCCTGAAAGACATGATGACACTGAGGACAGGCCTGAGCTGTGAGTGGAAAATGCGCAGTACCAAAGCCTGAGTGGCCAACAGCAGTCTAGCCTGGTCAGGATAACCCTAAAGGGAAGAGAGTCAATCAACATAAGATTCAACGGCAAGAACCAAAAACTATGGACAAGCTCTAACCATGTATTATTTACTGTCAGGCAAATTCAGAGGCATGGGAAAAAAATAAACACATACGCAGTCATTGCCAGAATTATTGCCACCCTCTGTAAACACAAAGAAGCTTATAAAAAAAATTTAATAAAAATAATAGATCTGCATTGGTTATCCTTTTGATCTCTCATTTAAAAAATGGTGGGGGATTTCAAGTCTAAGGAGAGACTGTGGTGGGAAAATGCAATACCACTAATTGTCAATCCTACACACAGCACCTTTAATGCATCTTGTTTGCTTTCTATTTGTTTTAGCAGTACAAATTGTGAGTGTGCATGGCACTACTCCACGCAGTTTTGGACACTGTTTTAATTTATATGCAGACTGTGGATGTGACTCAAAGACAGACTGAAAATAACTCCCAGAAAATCTCCTCTGGAGCGCACCCAAGTACTGAACCGTTTAAACACAATCCTGCACCGAAAAACAGGACCTGATAATTTCTAGTAATTTCTAAAAATAAATGTCTATGACTTTTCCTAAACCTTTTGGGTGTATATCAATTCCCAAAACTTTTTCAGGCCTGGAAATGACGGTTTTATAATTCTGTGCCCTGGATATTGTCATTTCATAAATGTTAGTCATTAAAAAACCCAAGGTTTAGACAAATAAAACTGCAAAAATTTAATTCATTAAAACTCACACTTTCAAAAGTTTTGGGGATATGTATACGAGACGTTGTTGTCAACTCCTCAAGAATTGCATTAGCAGCATCTCTGGTTACCTGTGCAGAAACAAACAACTCTCAGTCTCCATCATAACATCTCAGTACGTTTACAATCCTCTCCCCATCCAGACAGACACTAAAACAGACTACTCTCACCGTTTGGTAAGTGACGTCAGGCTCGGCATAGCTTGCATAAACAGGAATACCATCTGAAGTAGTGCAGCTGGAACTAACAACGCTGAGCAGATACACCCACGTTTCTGACTAAAAACAAGAGAGACATTCATTATAAAAGAAGCTAGACCCTGATAGGACAATGAAGACTCATTGTCTTGTATTTGCACATGAAATATTAAGTTACATAAAACAACATTGTATGCAATTTTACCTACATCAGCAAATACAATGCTGTTACAGTCCAGAACCCTGAGTGCAAACTTCAGTACCTCCATCATCTTGAATGAATTTGAGCCTTCAACGAAAAGTACAGCAACTCACATTAAGCATTACATTTGAATGCCACTGCTCATCCAAAAAAAATATTTCGGTACTCACTACTTGCTCTGAGAAATGAGTGCAAATGTACAACTGCATTTCCTCACAAAACAGGATTATTAAAATTATGCCAAAGATCCTTCTATATTAAACGGCCATGTTTTTTCTTAAATGGGTTGATATTAAAGATGGCAGACCTTTTAAATTTCTCTGGCTTTCCTACTTTGTAAATTATAGTCCTAAAATATTAAGATGATTTTTTTAAATGTCCATATCTATTGGCTGGCAGAGGGTGTGATGTCACATTGTTCCCCAAGTTAATGCTGTTCCCTCAACAAACTAGCTGTACATAAACTGTATTATGAGTTGTCAGCGTTTCTTAAATTTTCTAACTTTTTTACTCACAATGAAAGTGCTATGATTAAGTAAAAAAAAAATTTAACTATTCCTGTATGGGTCTTTACAACACAATGGTGATCTGACAAGTTTCTTACAAAAGGATGTAAAGAGTGTTGACAGTACTCTACCTTCAATTGGTGTCCACTTTGCGCTCAGTAAAGGATCTTGTATTGTCAAATGGCCGTTTCCCGCTTCAAATTCTTGCGCTACATCAGGGGCGTGGCCTGACGTGAGAATTCTGAGATAAGCTTTGAACTGTTGAGGTGTGAGACGGGACGCGAAGCACAAGCCACCGGGCATCAGTGATAACATGTGGCACACTGCACCACTGTAGTCACCATCCTTAACACACAAACATTACACTCAAAAAGTGGTATTTTCACTATGATCACTATCTTTTGCATTGATTATTTATATTATTAATTTTTAACCTGGGGAGCACAACCACCATATGTCCTCTTTTCTTTTTTAATAAGAGGGAAATACTTTTTTTTTTTAATCTGGCCCATAAATTCCATAAAAGCGCATTAATGGGAGGGTGATTTACTGATTTACTAGGGTGCACATTAATAGGTGCCAATTCCAAACAGCTAATAAAAATATCACAATAATCGACAGGTAACCCACATCACTGCAGTCTTGCAAAGCATCAAGACATTTTACGTAGTCCATAATTCATAACAACACTCTAAAGAAAGATCTGTTGCCCTCTCACCTCTGCACAGACACATTTGTTTTGATTGGTTTTGGACTGTTTTCACATATAGACAATGCTTCTGTGCATGTTCCTATCCCAGTTCATACAGACAGCTTTAGAGCTGGAAGCAACAGTTTAAAGTTAAAAATATTTTGTTTTGTTTCAGATTTACACTTAATATAAGGTTCATTGATGGGCTGGACTGATGTGGGTTACTGCAATGTTTTTTGCTTTTTTCTTTTCTTTGAATATTTTATTATTTGAAATTTTAAAGAGAGTCATTTGTAATTACACTTTTTTGGATACACACATATAAAACTTTAATTTATCACTTAAACGTAGTAAAAGCTACTGCAATGTTTTTATCAGCTGTTTGGTCTGCTAAATACCTCCAACTTCCAATGGTGGAGAAAAAAAATCTTTTGTCTTTGGATGTCCTGAGGGTGACTAAATTAAATCAAAATGTCTTTTTTTAGTACATTTTTAAATTCTTGTTAAAAATGCAAAATTAATTTTTTAAAAGCAACAAAGGAGGTGGTTTTAATTAAATTTACCTTGCACAGGTAGAGGGGAACCAAGTCTTTCAATCTCTGCAGCCTAAATCACAGACACACAGAAATACAATAAAAAGATTGGATCATACACAGTAATAAGAGTAATCTGGGTATATAACACAATGTCATATTCATGCCATGCAGCTGGAACTCACATGGGAGTATTGGGATTATTGTTGCTTTTGACAACTTTAAGATAGCGAGCCAGCTCACGGTACCTAAAGAAACATGTAGATTATAATGTTAAGCGTAATTTTAAAAATCTAAAAGGTAGATTACAATTTTATTAGAGTTGACAAGTGGGTGACACTTTATTTCGATGATCCACTTTAGACAAACTAACAGCAAGTAACTTTATAACTACATGTCTACTAGCAGTCATTAGAGTATTAGTAGACTGTCTGCTTAATATCTTCTAACACTTTATTTTGATGAGTCCATAATATATTACATACTGACTATCAGAAACTTTGAAGGTATATATCAACTTATTCTAATAACCCTAAACCTACCTACTATAGAAATAGAAGTAGTAACCGACAACTGCTACAGAAAATACACAAAATTCCTTACATGCCTATATAATTTCTTTGCACATATCATTTAAGTACATGAAGTGAATAAATGGATAGAAAACAAAGGATAGAAAGTTCACTGAAGAAGGAGCATTACTTGTTTTGCTGCTGAAGTTTAGAGACTCTTGCTTGAATCACAACCAGAGGTTCACACAAGACTTGATGCCTTCGCCCTTTGACCTGCCTCTCTCCGGTGATGTTCTGACCTTTCATCACGGCAGACAGCAGGGGATCATCCCAAGGTAACACACTCAGACTGCAGCCCATGAAAAGACAATTCAAAATCAATCAAAAAGGGAAAAAAAGATCAGTAGCAGGTCAACAACTAAACAATAAGTGCATCAGCAAACTAATTATTTAAAACTAGGAAACAGCATAAGGGAACCAATGACGATTAGAATTTCTTTTTTGGATTAAATAATCTGCAGGAAGCTTTTCTAACCGCAAGTGATGTTGGGGCATTACCTTTTTGGCAATGTGCAGTATGAAGGCAGAGGAAGCTTCAGGTAGAAAGACTCCAGCTGCTTTATAAAAGAGCTGGAAAAATCAAAGCCAACTAAAAGCGTCCACACCTTTGTCATGAATCTGGAAAACAGTTTAAGCAGTTTAAGACACACAATATGCAAACTCCCAAGTAAACACACAACAGAACTTGTTTGTCGCATTACCTCCACAGGAGCATTGACAAGGTTTCAGACACAGTGTTTGCAGCATGTATGTTTCTGCAAGAGAAATAACACGCTAAGAGCTGTAATTATACATTATTACATTGTAAAGATGGGTCAGAATGTGCAATAGAGTAGAATAAATTACCCAGGAGTCGTGTGGTTGACGAAGAGCTTAATAGCCCCTAGCAGCATCACAACACAAGTCTTTGGATTCTCCTTCTTTGCTTCATTTAAAAACATTTTGATATATTGACTCACAACAGTGTAACTGCAAAATCAAAAATAACAATTTTAGAATAGCAAACTCTCACTCAATAATTATAGGTGTTCCGCAAGAATCACTATTATTGATTAGAAGTGGGCGATGTGGGAAAAAAATTATCATCCTTTTGTTGTTTATTTCATTCAGGAAAATAATGATTCACAATACTATCATGATTCTCTGTCCTGTTGATTTTACTATAATCAAAATTGTCTGAGCAGTACAGCCAGCTAATTTCCCCATTTTAAAAACAAAGCCTTAGGTAACAAAATATACCTAGAAGGCACAAAGTTTGCTTTTAAACTTTTACATTTTTGATTTGTGAGCACATACAAATACACAGAGTCTTTACAGATGCATAACTCTTAGCTGTATGAGCAAAAACAACAGTATTTTAAAAGAAGCTTCCACACTCTTTCTAGACACTTGAATACTATTTTTAGATTAACAGATTGAGCAGTCATGTAAAGTTGCTACTACATACATCTCTCAGATGAAAAGCAGTATCTAAGGTTGATAAATGATAAGCGAGTCATGGACAGGATGACCTCACCCCTTGCTGTTTTTTTTTTTTTTCTCCCCACAAATTAAGTCCATGTCAGAACAGCATGCGGAAAAAAACAAAACGTTTAACTGGTGAAGCTTTAAAGAACATTGAATATATGTTGTGTTGTACAGTATATTGAGACTGAGGCAGCAGAACTACGATACTACGGTATTTCTTCAAAAAGCAGATCGTTCAGAAATTTTAATTGCCCAAGATCAAAAATCATGATAATCGCACAAATCTAATATTGAACTTACAATTTTTTACAATTTGGTTTATTTAATAATTTTATAATTTAACTAGAAATAAAATAGAAATAGCAACTTTTGATAATAATATAAAAGGAGATACACTCACTCATAATCCAGCAACTTATAGTGATGTTTATAGCATCCTTTACATCCGATGTTTTGACTCCGTGTAGTGCTTTTAACGTTGCGGTGACAGATGCACCCACAGCTCGCTGAACGGTTGGGAATCTCAAACCCCAACAAAAAAGTTGCATACTTCAATGCCAAACCACCAGCAAATTTCTGCAGCGACGTTTCTAACAGATAAACACATAAATGAGTCCAAGATGACTAAAAGACAATAAATCTGCAGTTTAGTCAAGTTAGAAAACATACCTGCACGTCGTAGGTCTGAATCCATATCCAAAGGTTCAAAAGTGAAGTTCAACTCATTCAGATATCCCATCAGACTCTTGTCACGGAGGGCTTTCCAGTAGACGCTGTGCTTATGAGCATTACAGTGGCAAATGCCAGGGATGGTCCAGAGCTCGCACTAGTTAAATAAAAAACCCAAAAGTGGGCTTGTTTTTAGCCTTGCATGTATGGCCAAGATAAAACAAGATAAAACAAACCAAGACTTCACAACTTGTGAATGATTAGGTCAAGCAAGAAAATATTAGTGAACGCAAAATTGTGTTCATGTTAGGGAAAGCAAACACAATCAGGAATAAAGGTATCTAAAAAAAACAAAAAAAAAAACATACATATTTACTGGACATTAAGATATGCCTGTAGAATGGATTGGAAGCCACAAGAATAAAACCAGTTCCTTCTATCAATGCCACTGCATATAGAGGAGTTACATAGATTCTTATATAATCTATTTTTAATCACAAAAGATACATTTTGCTTTTGACATATGCATAAATCAAGTGTGTAAATTAAACATTTCAATTGTATACACTCTTTAGCTTTATTGCTACTCAATATAGGATGCTTATGACACCGCAATCATGGAGAAAAAGTTTGGCTGTCCAAATGAGTTCACGCAGGGTTAAATTTTTAATTATGTAGAAGTTAAAGGCCTCAGTAAACTTATGAGCACACGCGGCTAGGGCCCTTCATTTTTTCCCCCCACACGCTTTGTAGAAGACTTTGATATTTTGTTCTTTTTCTCTCTCTTTTGTCTAATGTTTACATTTAATCAGCAAATGTTGTGTAAATAATGCTTCTTTCTGTAGTCAAGGTCAGCAGCACTGGGGAGAGTCTAGGGAGTCAGATACATTGTTTTTTATTAAAAACTATTCACATATTTGAGATAAGTCCATTATGAGATGTTGACAAAATCAATGTGGATGAAGTTTAACCAGAAAGTGTACAAAAAATGTAGGAGGCCATATGAAAAAATGCATCCCATATGCTTTTAGTTAAATAATATATCTCACTAGTTTGCAGTCTATCAATCTTACAAAGAAAACAAGAAATACATCCTAATGGTCCCAAAAGATAATTCACCTCTCCTGTGCAAAAATGTAATACGTTTTTGCCTTTTTGATGTCTTGACATTTGCATTTTACATAAACCCTTGGTTAGATTTAGTTAGAAGGCAGTGAACTCACCGTGGATGCAGGTTTGTCACAGATATAGCAGAAACACTGATCGCAGTGCTTTGCATTATTTTGTAGAGGTCCTGAAACGTCCTGCTCTGCTCGCCTAAAACAGGCAAGCACACAATGGCATGTAAACACTCACAGACACGACCCAAGTCCTTCACACAAGAGTGGTGCCACTGTTCTACTGACCAGAATGCCAGGGTGCAGTCATATCTTGCATGTGGAAGCACTGTTGCAGTTTGGGAGTATGTGATGGCCAAGTCTTCATCCAACTCTTCAATGTGTTTAGACACATCTGACATCAACATAGAGAAACAGAGACATACTTAAAGAATTACTTTATTTACATACCACAGTATTTATGGTACACCATGGTAGTGTGATAAAGAGGTATTGTTAATGTTACTACCATGATATATAGAAAGAACATTTATTACCATAGTCATAAAACACACAAACACAAGGCATATCTATAGAATATATAAAAGATGAAATGGTAACCTACTGCCACATTGTATATAACGTACAAAGCTGTTTTTTCTTGTTGTTATTTTTTAGTGCAAGCACACCAAGGTTACACACAAATATAACCCAGACTACCTGCTTCGTTTTTCTCATTTTCAACGATCAGCACGGAGGAATCGTCGTGGTTCCTCGAAAATACACCTTCTTCATCATCATCATCATCGCTCAAAATGATTATAGGTATGTTTTGCTCCGTCCTACAAAACAAGACAGACGAAGAGAGAGAACAACCTCTAATACCATACTAACTCGGCTGGCATTGTGTACGGTTTCGTATTAAAACCGTTAAAATGTACATGGTTCGTGGTTTTTTTTTGTTACTCAGTCAGAAACTTACATGTTTTATCGCATGAACCGTCGGTGAACGCGCGCGTTCAAAGTTTGCCGCTTCCGCTGGAACACGTGACTCTGACGAAATCGGAAATGAGTTGCACGATTGGTTGAAGATTTCCAGCCCAAAAGCTCTCCAAACCCCGCCCAGTGCAAGAAAAACCCTCAAAAAATAATCGCTGCCAAAAGAATGTGATGCTATTGCCAGGTCAGGTTGATAAACAATGTTTCGTAATGACCTTGATTAAAATGAAACAGTGACTAAATAAAGTGATAAAAATTAATACATTTCCCAGACCAATACAACAGGAAAATGCATCAAATCATGGCAAATCCAGAAAAGAAAAATTAGCAATTACAAGTTTTCAAGCATAGGATAGACTTGAGACTAAAATGATGGTACCAAATTAGACAACAATTCAACACAATTAAATAAATACGTCAGGAAGTCGCAAATAAACGTAATAAACGAGTAGCATTGAATGTATATCTGCTCAATTTGCAACATTTATTTTATATACTCTTTTTTTTCCCCCAGCCTGAGTATTATAACCAATCACACGCGACTGTGTTGAGCTCCTGAATGCAGTGTCCAATCAGAGGCGTTTAGATTGGTCATCGCTGAGGCGAGGTTTGTTCGGTTGCGCTCGCTCGCAGACTTCTATACTCTTTGCAGAAATCTTGCACAATTTCAACTTCAAAGTGGCTTTAAATTCTCTCTAGATTAAAGTCTGTGATAATGTTCTTTGATAATGTAAATGTTTTATATTCGTGAACAACCGTGAAAATAACACGTAACTGTTAAAATAACTGTTTTTGACTGTTCAATACAAATTCCCTAGTATTAAAATGGCACGCCACCCATCTGGTTTACGCATTTAAGCTAGTTCACGATGTGCACTAACTTTCACCCTGGAGTTCGTTTACCCTCCGGCTATATGAAACTATGTCAGATATTTGTCAACAGCTTTCAAGAAATAACAGACCCAGACAGATACACAGCATGCGTCGTTTTCAGTTTCAACCGCTAAAACAAACCAATTGAAGTGCAGGTGAAACTGACCAGGACAGGCAACGTTAGTGCAAACCTAAGATTGAAACGTTTAGCATAACAGAAAATGTTTCTTTCGTGATAGAGAAGCGCTTACCTTCGTGTTGCGCTATAACTCAAAACAGAAAAATCCCATACAATACAAAAGGTCAATACAACAAAGCCGAGATAGCACAGGATATGGACAACCTCAAATGCAACTCTCTGGCTTAGTTCATTATGACCTCATTCACAGGTGTCTCCTCCTCCTTTCCTCCTTTTTTTGGATCATCCTCAAACTCTTGAATTATCAGTTATTTATTTATATATATATCTATATATATATATATATATATATATATATAAAAAGGTT
>JAUCNO010000626.1:12109191-12147750 GCA_032353835.1 Enteromius viviparus | reverse complement strand
CATAACATTATGGTTGAACCACTGATGGCAGATGATAAGTGTTCTGATGTCTTTAATGCTTTTCTGGACCTTGACAATGTAGATTACTTGGCAGTCAGTGGGACAGACACAAGCCTCCCAGTTTTCATCCAAAATATCTTGAATTGTGTTTCAAGGATAAACAAATCTTTTATGGGTTTGGAACGACATATGGGTGATTAATGACATAATTTCCATTTGTGGGTGGAGTAACCCTTTAACTAACCATATTTGTTAGTTACATTTGCATTTGCTTTGTGCTCTGCAGAGATACAGCCTCATAGTTATTGTGGAACCATATTTTGAGACCAGTTACATTACAATAGGCTAATGCTATCAAAAGCCAAATTTCGTAATAAATGGTTATAGTGAATGGCTTATTACTCTACTAGACTTCATAAAGTGAATGCAGCCAAGGCTGCTGGTCCTGACTGCGTTCCTCCTTGGATGCTGAAGACTTTTTATGAAAAGTTGGCAATGGTATTGTTGGTACAAGTATCCAACATAACATTTTTCCAAAACAATGGAAGGAAGCCATATAAGCTGTTCCTAAAAAAGCAAAGCCCAGTTTTCCAGCAGATTATAGTAAAATCTCATTACTCAGCTGTGTTGGGAAAGTGTATGAAGGAATCCTTAAAGATCCCATTCTGGAGGATATAGCTATAAAGATTGAACCATCACAACACAGCTTCATGAGGAACAGATCAACTGATACTGCCTTGATTCAAATTCTGCAGCACTGGCACAAAGCACTCAACAGCTCCCCCAAAATGGATATACATGCTGTTTTTGTTGACTTTACTCAAGCTTTTCATACAATTAAACATAGTCAACTGCTACTATCCTTGGCTGATTTGCATGAAAAACGACCCCTTTGGCTCATTGTAAAGAGCTATCTGAGTAATCGAGAGCAGAGGGTGAAGTGGGGTTCTTGTGTGTCTAGCTCTTTTCCGTTTCCAGCTGGTGTTCCCCAAGGTAACTTTTATCCCCTCTGCTATTTGTTGTATGTATAAACAGCCTGGATTGGTCTTTGCCACCTTCAGTTATACCTGTGTAATACACGGATGATCTAACAATCACAGAGCTTCTAATGGGATCTTTACCCGAACTCACTCAGAAGGCCTTAGATTCTGTAACGGAATGGGGACAAGAATTTACATTAGCAGTGAATGGAGCTAAGACTGTGGACATGGTAATTAGTGCTAGGAGAGAGGACAGCATTCCGTACCCTCCCTCTCCTTTTATCTCAGGACATGCAATTAGTAGAGTTTCCACTTTTAAACTGCTTGGATGTCAAATATCCTCTGACCTGTCATGGGATGCCCACGTTAAGTACATGATTGTGAAGGTAAGTCCCTGAATATATTACCTTTGTGCTGCAAAAAGAGCGGGTCTCCCTTGTGATGTTGCAAGTATACTTGACTTTCATACGGCCAATTCTTCAGTACGCTAGCCCAGTATGCGGTGTTCTACCTAAAGGTCTCTCTGAGGAGTAAGAGAGGATCCAAAAGCGATGCTGTCGTATAATAGGCCTCCCAACTTCAACTCTTCTAGCATTGAGTGAGAGGCGTGAGGAAGCAACCTTACGCACTTTTACTAAAATACTCAAGGAAAGTTCATCACCACTGCATTGCTTCCTACCTATGGCTCCAGCTCATACTTATTCTCTCCGGCGGCACAAGACATATGTTGTACCTAGGAGCAACCCTAAACATCATGAACTATCTTTATTCCCCGTGCTCTAAAATTAGTGTATAGATAACTTACAGGTCTTTGATTAGGTTACCTTTTCTGTGACTCTGTGTCATTTATATATAGATGTATTTGTAATTATTTTATTGTATGTATTTTAGCAGTTTTTTTAAGTATTTAACTTTATTAAGTAATAATTGTTTCTGGAGTATGTGTATGTTTGACACATTTCAGGGTTTTGTGCTACAATGTCCTATCATGTCAAACTTTGAATAAAACAAACAAACAAACAAACTTTTGACCAATATGTGGCGCCTACAATTGATGTGGCATGGTCAGTTTGAGGTGACAATGGCACATACAAAGTTTGGTGTAAATATGTCAAATCTTTGGAGAGAGAGAGCCTCAGATGCAGTTTGAAAAAAAACTTTTCACCATTTATTTAAGCATTTAAGCATTTATTTAAAATAGATAATAATGTTCAGAACAACTGTTACAGTAGTTTACTGTTTCACTACTGTTCAAAGGTTTGGGATCAGTACATTTTTAATCTTTCTTCTTTGAAAAAAATGAATACTTTTATTAACCAAGGATCTACTAAATAAACAAAAAAAAAGTCATAGCATAGATTTGCATTTTAGAAACATTTTATATTTGGTAAAAATTATGTTGTTTTTTACTTGTTATTCATGAAAGAATCCCGAGGAGAAAAAAAAAATAACAGGTTCCAAAAAATATATTTGGCTGCAAAACTGTTTCCAACATTGACAATTCTAGTAATAAATCAACATATTCTAATGATTTCTGAAAGGATCATGTGACACTGAAGACTGGAGTAATGATGCTATATATCACAGGAATAAATTACATTTTAAAATATATTCACACAGAAAACAGTTATTTTAAATTGAAATAATATTTCACAATATTACATTTTTTTTCTGGATTTTTAAACTAATAAATGCAGCCTTGATGAGCAGAACATCTTTAAAAACAAATAAATATCTTACTGACCCCAAATTTTTGATAGTGTATATATTAGATTAATATTATAAAATAAATATTACTTAGATGTTTATTTTATAATATATAAATCACATATAACTAATTACCTAAAATGTATAGCAGTTCAAGATCACTTTAACATTTTTGAGCAAAACGTAAGAAAGTATGTTATGATATCTTCCATGTCATAAGTAAATATCTACTATTAACTATTCAACAAATAATAAAGAATAAATTGTAAAAAGACTGAAGATAGCTCTATAAATAATACAGTACCTACCGACACCAAAGGCAAGGAAACACTGCTGTTGTAGTGAGATGGGTGAAGACTTCTAACTTTCTGGTGGTGTCTTTCAACATATGAACACTTTTATAATGAGGCGCACAAACATCTCCCAATACATATGTAGAGTAATTTGCTTAAGTCCACTTAATTAGTGTGTTTGATTAGGAAAATAAACATTTAAAGTAAACAATATGACTTTTATAACAGGATATGGAATATTACAAAATTTTATTGCCAGGTGATGATAATGCTCTTTTTCTTTGCCAGAATGACAGACTGGCACTCAATTCTGTCCATGTGGTGACCGTGTTCTAGTCATATAGATCCTGTTCATTTGATTGAGCTTATGTTTGATAGCACTAAGATAAGACACTAAGTAAACTCTTCCTGTTGAATTTGTGCCAAATTAGTTTGTATCTATTGCACATTTTTTAAAGAATAAATGCAAACAAGCAAAGTGTTTAACATTTTTCTCTATTTTGTTGTAGTTTTCCAGCACCTTCCTGGGAAAAAAAAACAGCATTCAGCTTTTTAGTATGTGTATGATCCATTTAATATCTCTGATCTACCAATCAGGCTAATCACAAGAACCTGACACTCATCAAGCACCCTACAAGACCACACACCAGTCTTCGTCCGAGCTCGTTCTTGATGAAGTGGACTAGAACTCTTGACTTTGATATTGAGATATCACAATACCCTGTACTTACCTCCTTGTCCAGGATGCTGTTGTCTCTCGTTTGCTCCCCAGATCTCCTCATATATGTGGTGTGTGGTTGTCTCCTGTAATTGTGTCTCCAGCATCTCCCTGTCACTCCTCCGCTCCATCGACTTTTTAAAGAAAATGATTCAATTCAGGAACTGTGTCGTTCCCAGACAAACTATCTCAATCTCCAAGACTGACCTTTAACATTGTCTTCCTGTGTTGTCATTCCCCGCTGCTTATTTCAGTTATTTCACTTTCGTCAAGTGTTGAGTCCGCTTCATAACACATACATTGAGCATTAATTTTTTGGCCTAGAACATGATTGTGTTTCTGTCCATACAAGATCAGAAAACCTCTCAGATTTTATCAAAAATATCCGAAAATGAATGGGTTTAGAATGACATGAGGCTGAGTAATTAATAACATACATAACATTTTGTGATATTAAAGTGCCTGTTATGGGTAATGAAAGGTTCATGTTTTGGTTTTGGGAGTCCCCAGCAAACAGGCATGCATGCAAGGTCATAAAACACTTTCATTGTCTTATCATATGCATTTATTTTTACCTTACTTGCTCAACTAGTTTGCTTAAACTTTACCACCACTAAACTGCTATTTTAACTGTTCCAAAAGCAGCACCTTGTGGCAAAGAATGAATTTCCATTTTCATTCCGACCAATGAGAAAAGACCAAAAAGTCACACATCATTTTGGCATCAACATGAAACTGCTTTGGATTCATTTTAAAGGGGTCATATTCTGGTTCTTAAAAGAACATTATTTGGTGCATTTGGTGTAATACAATGTGTTTATGTGGTTTAAGGTGCAAAAAAAAAAAAAACACCACATTTTCCACATACTGTACATTTCTGTTTCTCCTCTAAGTCCCGCCTTCTGAAATGGGTCTGTTTGTACAAAGCTCATCCTTCTAAAACAGCGAGGTGTGCTCTGATTGGCCAGCTATCCATTGTTGCATGTGGTGGAAATGTCACGCTCATTACTATAACATGGCGCTATGACACCAAAACAATAAAACACATTACAAATGAGAAATTTGTTGCATCCAGTGGAGACATAATTACTGATTATCATGACTTACCACTGTCTTTTTACATGTTGCATTACATCGTGCCTCGTAAACATAACACCAAGTCTGCATTTGTGATCGGAGAAAAAACAAAAAACAGCACTACCCTTCACTTCTATAAACTTGCGCTTAAATAATAAATAACAGGTTACTTTAATTAACTCTAAACAATCAGACACCTGTTCGCAAATTACAATGCACTTTAGTTTATGTTCTTTCTTGATAAGTTCAAGAGAGAAGCAACTCACTGAAACCAGTTTTGTGAACCATATTAAACATTGTAAAGATGACTCAAAAAAACAACAACAACTATATATTCACAAATCAGACATTAACTAATGACCTCTCACTCTTCTGTTACCTATGAGAAGATAATCCAACTTTAAGTTAAGGTCCAACATAAGTTTTAGTAAAAGCAGAACTGCTTATTTTCAGGGGCATGGGCTATAACATCTCAAACTAAGAGACAGAGAATATCATTAAACATGAAGCATGAAAGTATGAACAAGGTTTTATTTTGGCACATATGCAAAGATGACATTTCAACCTGGTAAGGAGTTTGTTGTGATTGTCCAAAACAAATGATTTGTCCGGGAATCCTTTCAACAGATTCTAATATATTTAAATAAACTAAAGTTTAATACCTACAATGCATAATTCTTACTTCTGGCACGAAGTAGCACAGGTCAAGCATTAACCAGTTTAATCAACCACATGACTTTCATTTTCTGATTTCGACTCAATTACAGTCACAGTTTCATGGGCTCTTCAGCGACACAGCTTTTGAAAAGTGTGATCTCGTCCAGATGGCAAAGTGGCATACCTCTGATAACATGGGCCAGATCCTCGTGCAGTAAAGGGTAAATCACCACACTGAGGGCTGGACGGGAAACTGAAAAACTGCAGGAGGAAGAGAAAGATAACTATTAAATATTTGACACACAGGCTGGAATTATTTACTAATTAAGAAAGTCTTTATCATCAAGAATTCTTTAAAGCAACTAACCTGTCCAGCAGGGTTTTCTGCAGAGTTTTACAGGCTACCAGGGTACCACCCATGAACATGTGGCACATGATGACGTCAGCGCAGCTCTGCATGAAGGACACCACAGCGGCAGACTGGAAGGTCCCATGTCGAGAAACTAAACACAGACGCCGCAGCTGGTGACACTGACTGAGTGCTTCAAAAAATGCAGCGTTCGCATTAAAATAGGGCTGCTCCAGCCTGCAGTTCCACACACATACAAACATAACAAACAGGAGTTATACGACTAAAATAGTCTGCTAAAAAGTATTAATAATAAATGCATTATTATTATTACTACTTCTTACACTACCAGTCAAACGTTGTTGAACAGTAAGGGTTTAATTTTTTTTTAAGAATTCACAGAAGTAATGTTGTCGAATATTTGTATTTTTATAAAAACTGCTTTCTGTTTGAATACATTTTAAAATGTAATGTATTCCTATGGTCAAAACTACATTTTCAGCATAATTTCTCCAGTACTATTCACTAGTCTTCAGTGTCACATGATCCTTTAGAAATCATCCTAATATGCTAATTTGCATCCTAATATTTCTTATTTTCCATATTTAAATAGTTTAAATCTTTAAAGAAATCTTTGATGAATAGAAAGATCCAAAGATCAACATTAATCTGAAATAAAAAGCTTTTGTAAAAACAATTATATATATATATATATATTCGTTTAGTATGTTTAATGTTTAGTACACATTAAATGTTATTGGAATTAAATGTAACCCACCACTTAAACATACAGGATTGTACAGCAATTCTGTCATTATGATGCTGCCCTCTACTGGTGAGTTACAGTTTTAACATGAAATTATTTTGGGCATGGTTGGCATTTTTATATTTTTATATTTTTTAGGGTGACCATATGCACCATTTTTCCCACACACATCCCTGCAAGGATTTGTTTTGGCTTTGTTTTTCATACTTGCTGAAGGTAATGATCGAAAAGTAGTTTGACCAGTAACATGGAAAAGCATTGTGCATAATGAACCAATCATGGTGTGTAAAAAATTAAGATCTACGGAAAAGTGTGGAAAGTGTGTTCAACTAAAAGTGGTGTGTCTCAGTGTTTAACATCAAAATACCTAGAGAGCGTTTTGAAAGCATACTATCTGTATAGTTATTTGTTGTCATGCACTGATCGGTTTGCACACGCTAAGAAAAGCAAAACCAAGATATTGCAGGCAATATAGAAATTCTGGCCAGCACATGTCCGGGGAAAAAAAAAGTCACATAGGCTATTTTACACTAATATATTTTGCAAAAGTCTACGATTAGATTGCTGACTACATTTTGTTCATGGAGTGTGCAGTGGTGTGTGCGTTCACCTCAAGTCCCTGAGTTGTGTGCAGTAGGAAAGAGCCTCCAACAGAGCCTGCGTGTAGTTCATGGTCTTCAGAGATCCAAGATTGGCTAGCGATAACGAACAAAGGTCCTTGCACCCCTGAACCAGCTCGATCAGTCCCGTCCCTTTCAGAACTCCCGGTAAGTGAGCGAGAGTCAGCTTGCGCAAAAATTTCATTCCTCCTAAAGCAGCTAACTCACCATCTCCGACATTATAAGACCAGGGGCATGCGGCAGGATCCTTGCGGATGGCCGGCTCATTGCGTGGCATGGCAGAGGAAAACCCTGCACCAATCAGCTCCAGCTCCACTAGATGCGGGCAACCTTGGAGCAGAGGCTGAATGCACAAGCCTCTATCCAGCCGCTCTTCTCCCTGAGCAACGGGGACCTCGGGTGCGGGGCGATATGTGGGCACACCGATGCGACTGCTCTTTTTAAGCCCGAGAAGTAGCGATCTTGAGGAGAGGTCCGTGTTAGAGTCTTGAATGTTCGCAGGTGCTGGAGGGGACTGTGCCAAGGCACACACCGGAAGTGCCAAAGAGCACAAGGCAGCGAGACGCCCTAAAGCACCACACAGGTGTCCATCCTGTCCAGCGGGAAGAGGATGGTGGTAGTGCATGGCAGATAAATTAAGGTTAATAATGTGTGGGCAACATTCAGTAAGTGCTTTGATGCTCTCTGCATCCATCTCCTCGTCACCCTTCCCACAGCTCTCGGCGAGAGGCCCTCGGCCACATCCGCGCAAGTTCAGACTCTTTAAGGGTGTGAGGTCACGACCCGCACTAAGGAGCACATGTAGAGGATTGAACCCTGGAGATGAACAGCGTGAGACATTCAGGTAAGCGGGGCAGCCATGTGCCAAGACCCGCCCGAGTATAGCACCATCCAACCACGTACGTGGAAGCTGGAGAGCGCTAACAGTGTTTCCCTCCGTCGATGCCATGCTCTCCATTAGCGCCGTCATTGCAACCGGCCTCGGTGGAGCGGGGCCCGGCACAGACAGTACCAGTCCTGCAAGACCCTCCGGGACTCTCATACTGAAAACAGCTAGGTAGAGCGCCAACAGAGTGCGATTGACTTCACCAGGCGCCAGGCGTGCGGAAAACCAACGCAGATTCTGATAATGCGGCACGCTGCTCTGGCCCACCATCAGCTGTGCACAGCCACCCGCTTCCCTCCAGCCCTCACTGGCCTCTAGATAGAGGTGCAGGCGGCATAGGGCACTGCAGCATGGCACCACGCCGTACGAGGGGGTCAACAATGTCTGCTTGAGGTCCTGCAATCGTGCCAAAGCAGACTTACCCTCTGCGCTCAGCTGATGGAGGTCAAACCCTGGCCCCACATCTAATGCCAGTGAGCGTAGAGAATGAAGAGAGGTCAGCAGATGCGAGAGGCGAACTGAAGTCAATCGACAGCCTGAAAGGTCCAGGCTGACCAGAGCCTTACAGCGGGTGATCTGATCCACTGTAGAGCCGGCCAACCAGTAGCAGCCGCTCAGGTTTAAAGTCTGGATGTCCCCGCAAAGGTTCTTCAAGAGCCGCTTCACAGCATCGTCGTTTGCCTGTGAATAGAAAGCAATGCAAAGAGAAGATTTTCAGGTCTTTGTTTGCAATTCTGCTTGCCAGCCTTTTAAAACCTGTCAGACAGGGGTTAGACAGCTGATATTGAAGGCATATTGAAGGAAAGGGATACCATCATATTCCAGCAAAAGTTTTTATGAATTAAGGCACTTAAGTATAAAAGTATAAATTAAAGTATAAATTATACTTTCCTATATAATTATAAAATTAATTTATATAACAAAAGGATAATTCATAGTAATTATTGCATGTTTATGTACTTTTGTGTCCATTTATGTACAGTTGTACATGGAAAAAATATTAGATTGTATTGTTGAAATATGTATTAAATATGTATTAAATAAACAAAGATTATGACGACTTAAATATTATACATTTAAAAATCTGCAATGCGAAATGTAAACCCTTAATGTGTACATTTAAATTAACAACAAATATTACATTTAGGGCCTATAATTTAATCAATGTATGATTTCGATATGACAATGAAAATGCTGGCAGGACAAGGGGAAAATACTGGCCCAAACATGCAGGAATTGCTCAAGCTTACTGTGTATTCTTTATGAAGGTGTACACGGGCCCTCAAGCTCTTGTCCAGACAGAGAGTTTGAAGTTTCCGGCACACTTGACTCACACTGAGCATCAGGTCATGGGTTGGAATGAATCGCAGGATATTCAGTAATATCTCATCTGAGAAGTCTGAGATAGTGACAGAGGTCTGGGAAATGCTGTCTGAACAGCACAAAGCCTGGAGAACAGCAAGAGAAAAGTTATTGAAACATAGCACTAATTTGACTGGATTTATCTCGTTTTTTTGTTAACCAAGAGTGAATTAACCAGAGATTTCTTAGTTCCTCAGCTTCTAAATGATGTTATTACAATCCAGATCAGTGATAATCAACTGTCAAACAAATACCAAAAATGACAGAAAGCTCTCTGAACGCTTGTCAATTTATCTATACGCCTGTTAATAGTATATACAGTATCAAACACAATTTTACAGAAGTAAAAACGTCAGTGATATATTAAGACAGAAAAATGTTAGCACGTTCTGCTAATCTGTTCCTTACGAAGACTGAATATCTTTGTTCCAGATATTTAAAAATAAAAAAATGAATATCCTAATCGCGTCAAAACGTTGTTTGCTAAATTAAATAACCTTTGCAGGCAACACAATGCAAAGCTAACTAGCATGAATGATCAGCTCTTAAATGTAACCTACCGTTTTAGTTTGATCATCCATGACGATTTAGCGAAATCTGTGTGGATATGTACTTTAGTGATATACAAAAACAAATTGTTGCCATCTCAAGAAATATATAATAATTTATCCATTGAAAATGTGACTGTCTCTGCAGGCAGACGTACAGTGGGATCAAGATGTAGCACCATCGGAATGTTTGAAAGACGTACCAACTTCCGGTGCGATGTGTCCAGTAAAAAAGGTCCCCGGGAGTGGTCTTTTTGTTTTGGTTTATTTACTTTTCAGAGTAAAGTCCCCCGGTTTCACATACAAGGTTGAAGTCTAGTCCAGGCTAAAATATAAGTCTGCGCCGTTTCAAATGAAAGAAACTTACACTGACTGACTGATCTTAAATCAATACGAATGTTAAAGTTTAATGAGGAAGGTTTATAAAAATTACTTAAATGTCCTAATTTAACTATGGCATAATCCTGGTTTAGTCTGTAAAACCGGGCCTAAATGTAATTTAACATTAAATAGGCCAAACACTACAGTCTACACTTAAAAACACTGCATAGACACAATTTTCGTATTCAATCTTACAGCGATAAGTATGAACAAGTAATTTAAGCAGCCAAAAAGTATATGAATGAGTATAGGAGCAATACTCCATCATACAATTACAATATTAGCAAATTGAACTAGGTTGGAAACAGTTATTTGAAAACTTAAGGGTTTAATGTGTTAATATACGTTTTTCACTTTGGAATTAAAAAATAAAATTGCTCTCGCTTCAGGTTTTAATGGACTTGCTCTGGACATGCTTCAAAGAGAGCATATCAGTCCACAGTATGTAAGGCACCATTTTTCTTGAGCTCAAAAACCTGAGAAGCACTTTATAGTCATAATTTTTTTTATGTGGCTTGATTTTATAGAAGGCAAAACTAGTTAAAAGGCATTTAAGTTTAATTCTGAAACAAAACCAGGACCATTTAGTGCAAATCATTTAAGTTTTAGTGAAACCAGTTGCATTTCATAAAACTGAAATTTAGAGCTTTAATGCTTATTTATAGCAACAGGTCATGCCTAGTTTCTAGACTTGCGAAGTGACATTAGCATGCTAATAGACTTGACATCTGCTGGATCCAGGTTTGAGCAGAGGTAATCTTGTCAATTTGTCCCATTGACACCAGCTAGTAGCTGAGCCTAAGACTACAGCATAACCCCATTAAAGGGTTTGGAGGAATAAAATAAAAACCTGGAGAAAGTGACAACTGAAGACAGAGACAGTGTGTGGTGGTTTTACATGTGCACGTTTTATTTGGGTTTTACTTGTCAGTGTACAGAGACACCCTGGCTTACAGATGCAAGGGACGTCTCTCATTCACATACCCTAGGGGAGTCCTGCAAGATCTTCACGTTTAAAGGTAAAGCTTTCCCCATTGCAACAATAACAAACTGGGCCAAGTTTAAGGCTGAAGTACAAAAAAAAGAACAATGCAGAGTACATAATTTACATAAACACTATAACAAAGGTCATGTATGCCCACAGTGATGAGGGCGAAGTGGTAGACGCTTCTGGAATGACTAAAAAGAAGAAATGTACATTGAAGTCCTCTCGGGGAAAGCTCCTCCCCCCTGCAAGACAACTACCTCCCTTTCCAGTTTCCGCATCCTGAGTCAATGCGCCATACAGAGCAGAAGCCATGCTGATGTCATCTTTTTCGAGAGGTTTAGGTTGGTCGTTTGATTGAATCCTAATGCATGGCCATTTACGGTGGCAACAGTTCTGTTTAGAAGCACTTCCTGTGGACGATGGAAGGGCCAGACTCATCGTACTCCTGCTTGCTGATCCACATCTGCTGGAAGGTGGACAGGGAAGCCAGGATGGAGCCACCGATCCAAACAGAGTATTTGCGCTCAGGGGGAGCAATGATCTACAAGAGAACAAACACATTAGCCTCTCACAAACCTCAAGCTACTTTTAGAGTGATTAACCAGCCAAGACGCATCACCTTGATCTTCATGGTGGAAGGAGCAAGGGAGGTGATCTCCTTCTGCATACGGTCAGCAATGCCAGGGTACATGGTGGTACCTCCAGACAGCACTGTGTTGGCATACAGGTCCTTACGGATGTCCACGTCACACTTCATGATGGAGTTGAAGGTAGTCTCATGGATACCGCAAGATTCCATACCTGTATAAAGGCAAACAAAAAGTTAAGCTCAGTAAATTTAGCTAAAGAGCACGAAACCCCAATGCATTTCAACGCACAGCATAAAACTCACCCAGGAAGGAAGGCTGGAAGAGAGCCTCAGGGCAACGGAAACGCTCATTGCCAATGGTGATGACCTGTCCGTCAGGCAGCTCGTAGCTCTTCTCCAGGGAGGAAGATGAGGCAGCGGTTCCCATCTCCTGCTCGAAGTCCAGGGCCACGTAGCACAGCTTCTCCTTGATGTCACGGACAATTTCTCTCTCGGCCGTGGTGGTGAAGCTGTAGCCACGCTCAGTCAGGATCTTCATCAGGTAGTCGGTCAGGTCACGACCAGCCAGATCCAGACGCAGGATGGCGTGGGGAAGAGCATAACCCTCGTAGATGGGCACGGTGTGGGTCACACCATCACCAGAGTCCATCACGATACCAGTGGTACGACCGGAAGCGTACAGGGAGAGCACAGCCTGGATGGCCACATACATGGCAGGGGTGTTGAAGGTCTCAAACATGATCTGTAGAAGCAAGCAAATTCATAAAGTCAGATATAAAGTCTCCACTGAATGCACATCTAAACCAGAAGGCACTGCATGGTTAAGGGAGCAAAACCTCCATGGCACACCATGCTATAACTTCCCACACTCAAGATGGTGTTAGAAAGTAAGTGTTAGAGAAGCTACCATGCAGGAAATACATGTCAAGAAGAGTAAACCTTTCGAAACTCCTATCAGGAGATCATGGCAGAGGGCAGAGAGCCTGAGAGGAAATGGATAGAAAGGAAGTGAACAAAGAGAAAAAGAGCAGAGCAGGAGGATTCATTTGATTTGACAAAAGACGCACCTGTGTCATCTTCTCCCTGTTGGCTTTGGGATTGAGGGGAGCCTCGGTCAGCAGGACAGGGTGCTCCTCAGGGGCAACACGCAGCTCATTGTAGAAAGTGTGATGCCAGATCTTCTCCATATCATCCCAGTTGGTCACAATACCGTGCTCAATGGGATACTTAAGGGTCAGGATACCTCTCTTGCTCTGTGCCTCATCTCCCACATAGGAATCCTTCTGTCCCATGCCAACCATCACTCCCTGGGGAAGAGAATTAAAATTAGGTACCTCAGCAACAAAGCCATGCAAGGAGTTATACTCAGAATAACCACATAAAATGGGTTTGAAAGACCATCGTTTAAGAAAACTCAATTAGCACTGCAGCAACAAAACAAAAAGCCCTGAACTAAATGCTAAAACTCTTTAGAGGCCTCTTAAGACGACTAGTTGCAAAATGGCCACTTTTATGAACCAAATTTAAAAAAAAAAGAAAAAAAGTCAACACTAAACTACACCAAGCTCTACAGTTGCTGTACAGGATGGGTTTCCAAAATTAACACTGCTGTAAATTATGGTTAAAAAAGGTATTTTGCAAATCTCCATTGTATTAAAAAGGCAAGTACAACTTTACATTCAAAAAAGACGCAATATGAAATTTTACAAAAATTAAATACCTTGCTCAGGCTTGTAATGACAGTAACAAACTGTTAAATGGAATTTTTAAGTTACAAAGTTATATACCTGATGCCTGGGTCGGCCAACAATGGAGGGGAACACAGCACGAGGGGCATCGTCTCCAGCAAAACCGGCTTTGCACATTCCGGAGCCGTTGTCAACGACCAGGGCAGCGATTTCCTCATCCATGGCTGTTAAAAAAAAAAAAGACAAAAGCGAAATGTTAACGCAATCTGCAGTATCTCCCTTGAAGGCGGTGGTGCCTGACGCTTTTGACGACTGCCAGTAGGCGGCGCAAAGGCGCAGGGATGAAACCAAGCGGTTTGAGACAAAGGAAGTGGTCAGGCAGTCTCACTATTGCCATATATGGCAATAAGTTCGAGCAGCTCAATGCCGCCGATTCAGCGCGTGGAACCAGACCAACGGACGCGACCACTCCCAGTTTCAAAGGCCGAGATAAGCGCTTTACCAGACAAACAGCATTTAGATCCTGATGCCTGCAAAATTACCCTTTTCGAGAGGATGTGGAACGCAGGCGTTTTAGTAGTTACACGAGTGCTGCAATCCTATTTAGTGACTGGACGACAAGCCTAGAAAATTCCTTTACAGCTTGGAAAAGAAACTCAATTCAAGCTTTTAAACGTTTAAGTCAGACCTCTCTCCAACGGATCAAACGGCTCAGATGGAAGAAATGCCGGTTATAGTAGCCACACCCACCATTCAAGCGGCGAACAACGAGGACAATACTAAATCCACATTAAATTGCAATATTTTAGCGTTAATCAATTGAAGCACTTTATATCCAAATAAATAGATTAAGCCTCTCTGGTTACAGAAAAAGAGCTTTAACGTTAAATTAGTCCAACCAAGAAAGCTATCGTTTGATATCACAGAAATAAAAATAATTAACGTTACTTAAAGTTAGCCTTGAAAGTTACAACTATAAAACCCACAGTAAAGTTACGTTGTTTATTTCAATTGCATTCAGAATTAAAACTCAAGTCGCATACCAACACATTATATACTCTGCGTAACTTCAGCAATAATACATTTACCTTCAACAAGCGTCGTTAAAACATACTAATATAATACTTCACAGCACTTAATGTTGATATAAAGCCAGTCTCACCTGTGTATTAGTAGGTTATTGTGAACAAGGGGTGTGAAGATCTTCTCAGCGTGCACTGAAAACTCACAATACTAATGCGAGGTGGGTCACAGTTTTATACCCGGCGCTGCGGCCGGCTCCTTCCATATAAGGTAAACTTTCGGCATCGAGCGATCTGATTGGCCAGCCGTCGTCCACTTGGCGAGTTTCAAGCTAGTTGCTTGAAATTCAAGTTCTGAATTGAAATAATGTATGGCAAGGCTAATTAATCAAGCAAATATACTTGAAAAAGAAACCCGGAATAAGTTAGTTAATTCCGCATATCCATATATATATATATATATGTTTTAGTTTGACATGGGACGCAGTGACATAATGTTGCTATTCAGTGTAGAGAGGTGGTCTTCTTAGCTTGTGGCTTTTTACTTTGTAATATATATATATATATATAACGACAGAATAGATCGCTTACTAGTAGTCCACTTTAACGTTACCTCTAGCAATGGATCAAATACATTTATATAAGCCTTTAATCAGGTTGCAGAAACAACAGACAAAACACTGCAGCCTACTGCAACATGCTGCTTTTGTTTGAATACAAATGTTAGAAATCATTGTACGTGATTTGTATTTTAGTAGCTAAGTTAGTAGCCTATACGGGAGTCATCATTATTGGTAAAACAGAGGAGAGTTATGTGATCATATAGCTTGAGCTGCTTACTTTCCAGTTTTTTTTAATTACACTGTCCAGTTCAAAGCGATTTATTCAGCATTAGTTCATAAAAGGGCATTTATTGTCCGCCTATGAAAGTAACTCGTTTTATTAGGTCAGTTTCTATTAGATGGACCGCGTGGGCGTGGCTGCCATTTAAAGTACTGAAATTTCTCACGACCATTGTAAATTCAACTGTAAATCAGTATTAAACGTAGGCTATTAATCTGTCATTTGTCGCACTGTTCACGTAATAACAGGTCGCTTTTGTGCACAATGCTTTGGATCAGTTTGCCGTTTGCAATGATGTGAATGCAAAAGCTTGCAGACTGCAAACGCCTCAGGAGTCATTCAGAAATGAATTAAATGTTGATGTTATATTCAGACCTATGTATGTGTCATTTATACAATGTGGCTCGGAAGTCTATGAAATCCACTTATTTTGAAATATTTTAGCTTATCGGGTTGTCTGCGAAACAGGGGATACAAAACAATGGCATGCTGCTCTGCTGCTCGCCTGAACCGGACACTTCCTGTCAACCCGGCTTTTGCGTATTACGTCACAACCGATTACGTTTCACGCTACTGCATTAGAGCATGCATTAGAAAAATCTGAGACTGGGAGTGTTCACATGTTAAATGCATTGCTACTGTGCATGATGTATATATATTTACATATTCATATTTTAAGTAGCAGTATCTTAAGTGATTTCAAAATGTTAAATGCGGCCCAAATTTCCCTGTAACTAGGTAACATTCGGCATTTAAAGTAAAACTGTGATAAATTGTGTTAGACTGAAAAAAAATGCAAATTTTTCATGTACTTCTTCATGTACTACTTAACCTCATATTCATTTATTATGATGCTACAGTGGAAATATGTTAATCCTTTATGAGTTTATAGGCTATATTTTGTTTCATAGGTGATAATCCCTGTTATATGTGTGCTGCCTTCAGCATAGACACTCTGACACGCGGCAACATGTCTTGACTAGAGTGCACTGCATATCTTGGCTTATCAGTGTGGAATTGTAAAGAAAGCAAAATTGTGTTTTATGTTTATCAACTATTCAGGAGCCAGTTATACTGAAGGAGCGGTGTGTGACTGCAGTAAAGCATTTGTCCACAGTCAGTGTGTGATTTATCTAGTGACGAAAGTGGCTTGTCATCAAGAGATGGCTGGAAAGATTCTTCTAACAGTAGTGACACTTATACACCCGCCCAACCCAACCAAACATGTGCCTAGGCATGCAACTATATTAATATTGAGTTTTGACTATCTACTGTGTGTACCGGTTCCCACAGTGAACTCAACAGTGTAATCTTAATATTATACCTATAGCTCAATGAGCAATAAAGAATAGATAAGCTTAGTCACATGGGTGAATGAGTCATTGTTACAGTCTATTGCTACATCACTTTGTGCTTCACATTCCTAATATATGGAATAGGTACATCATTCAGTCTCTATGGGGTGTGTGAGTATCAGCTTGATGTTGAGGGTGTGAGACTTGTAACATAAAAGCATGTTTTATCTGTTTTGAAATCCGCATTGTTTCTCTCATCAGCAGAATACTGTAGCCCTTATAAGGATGTTTCAAACAGAAAGAGGAAGAGGAAGAGAGATAGACGACTTAAAGTCTTACACCCCCTGCACATTGTGACAATTCTGAGAGGAAGTCGCAGGGGCCTATATCAGAAAGGAAATATAAAGTAAGCCAAACTTAATTTAGCCTACTATTGGAAATAAGTGAAGCATGTAAACTGTGTGGTAAGCTTGTAAAGGGTGATTGTTCATTCATTTATTAGTTTAAGCAGCTGTTTTGACATATGGCCATGTTTTTTGTGATGGAGCGTATACAACACACCCACACACACCCACACACACACACACAGCAACCAGAAATGAAATGTTTTCTTCCATGTAGCCATAAACAGAGTTCAAACACATCACATTGCTCAATATAAAGGAAATGAAATAACCTTTGTGTTGTGCATTGTTTACAGAGGCACAATGTTCAGGGCCCCTTTAAGAGATTTTCAGCCAATCTCCTTATAAGGCAATCTCTGGATGAGTCACATGGTATGGTACTTTGGAACGCCAAGGCGAAGTCACATGACTCCTTAAAGCGGAAATTAGAACTTAGAGTGATGGGGACTCTCTGCTTTTCTTCTCCTGTCATTACATTTATTCAGAAAGATTATTATTCTTTTTAAAGCATTATTATGCATCCTTACTATTTTTAACATTGGATAATGGAAATGCACAATATGATTAAATACAAAACACTATAAATGGCCTACTGACTTTCTCCACCCAATCAGACCTAAAGTACCCTATATGGAAACACAGGTAACACACTCACGCAATGATGGATGCTGCACTCTTAAAGCAACGGGGACAGGTAGACTCCTAATATGGAAATATAACCAAAATGACAAAGGCTGACAGAAAGGATCTAAGCATGATTGGCTGTGCGAGTAAACTACAGAACATATGGTGTGATGTAACCCAAATGTTTGTTTTCCACAGGTACAAACCTTTCCCAGGTGTTTTCCGTGTATGGCAATGGGTCAGTCCTGCTTAATCCTTCTCAAAGCAGTTCAGAGTTCAGTGCTTTGCATTAAGTTGAGATACGTGGTACAAGCCAACTTTATGTTACCTAATTAGGCTACTACTGGAGAGTGTAACAAAGTGGCAAGGAAGTCTCATATGAAACTCTCATAAAATGTATACTCCAAACAAGGAAAAGAGGGTGGCCGTTTAAGTCATTTCAGGAATGTATATGTGTTAGAACATGCACAAAGAAATGCACATTGGAAAAAAAAAAAGATTTAGTTTCTCTTTTCACATGATTGTAAATATGAATGCAATAGATTCTACATTTGAGCACTTACAAATACGCTAAGTATAACTTTTTTAGCAGAGCATTTTCTTAATATACTAATTACAATTGGTTAATTATTTTATGATAAAATATTGTAATTAATATTTAAAGTATATTTAACATAAAATGCACTACTTTTCCAAAGTTTGAGCTGATTCAAATATATGCATTGTTTCATTCAGCAAGGACATTAAACTGGTGAAATGTGACAGTAAGGACATTATGTTAAAAAAATTCTCTTTCAAGACTGTTCTTTTTTACTTTCAAAGAAAAATCACAAAACATTAATCATTGTTTACACAAGAATATTAAGCAGCATAGCTATAATTTTAAATGATTAAATTATAATAATATTTCTATTTATGTTTTTAAAATAAATGCAAATTTTTACCTACAATCTCACCAAACCCTATAAATTCATTATCAATTTATAATCATATTTTCCACAGGGACAAACTGCAAAAAGAGTTTCAACAACTTAATTCAGCATGGAGAGCTGTCGAGTCTGAGCACCACTCACAGATCATGCATGATTTGATGCAAAGATATGCAATACTTTCATGACAGATGGGTTCAGTTTCAAGCGTTCAAGATGCCTTGGCTTTTTGGAATACTTGCCTTATCATGTGCACAAATCCCTAACAGACAACAGAATGAAGCAGTCCAGATGCCATATTTTGGGCTTTCAATCTTTCAGGTCTTTTGACAAAGAAGGAGATGCAACATATGTTATGTGAGCAAATAAAAATTATCTGATAATAGCTGTATTAACCTTAAAGTGCAAAATATGAGGAAATATGCCATGTACATTAACAATATTTCTACTGATATCTTCTGCTGCTTGCTTTTGCGTTAATTGGGGGGTTATTAAAACTAGCTTGCAGCATTATATTTTAGGATGTTATTTTCACTTAATGGTTTCATTAGTTGGGTTTGACAGATGAACCTCATTAAATCCAGAGATTTGCACATGGTGCATCATTTACACTACTTCATTAGCACACAGTGATTATGGGTGTATCTCTGTCAATGCTAATTTTCAACTGACAGCCTGGAAGCAGGTTGACAATCTGAAGCTCTGGGCCACACAGGAGTTTAGCTCATTAAGACCGTAAATGAAGCTTGATTAATCCCTTGTGTATGAATCATAGCTAAACATATATAGTGTTATTTATCAGTGTATTAAATTTCACATTTCATGTTGATTTTATTTGAAACTTGACTTTTAACTCTGCAGTCTAGAATTATAACTCATGTAATATAATTATATTTCTGCAGAAATGAAAAGGAGAACATATGAGTAGAGAGATTTAATTTCTATAAAGCAGTCAGCAGAGCATAAAGGACTCAATATCCTGTCCTTTACAAGGGGAAGAGGAAAGACGCTGTTTGGCCTGAAAATAACCTGAGCAAGTTCCTGCTTCCTTCATCATTTTCTTATTTCTGCTGAGCAGGTGATATGTTTGGGGAACATCTACATGCATTATTTTACGGTATAAATGTTTTCAAGCAGACACAAAATGCAGTTAAATATTTTGTGTTTTTGTATATTCTTATTGTAATAAAAGTATTACTTGAATGACACTGGTAAGGGTAAGTAATTTAAAAAAATTAAATACACTGAAAGAAATGAATGTTGCTGATTTGTTATATTATTTGTGATCCTGTCTACACAGCAACAATTCTCTAAACGGACCAGTATTTATTTAATTATGTTTCAGATGAATGTGAAGCAATCTACAATCAAACATTATTAATCTGCTTGTTCAGTTGAAGCTTAAAACTAGGCAGGGGATGTGTAGTTTTCAGCACGCTTTGGAAGTTGATTGGGGCTAAATCAGCAAATTCACTAACTGATACAAATTACTCCGGAGTTAACACTGAGGTGCGTCTCGCTGCAGACTACAACATCCAGGGTGCCTGGATAGATACAGATCAAACCACTCCCTCCTTAATATACCTAAATCTACCCCTAATCCCTAAACCCACCCATCCCGACCATAAACCAATGCATTTCAAACCTGTCATACAAGCACCCCTGCCCTGCATATTTTGTATGTACCCCTTGTCAGACACACCCAATTCAAGTCTTGCAGTCTCTACTAATGAGCTGATAAGTTGAATGAGGTATGTCTGATAAGGGAGACTTGCAAAATGTACAGGGCAGGGGTGCTTGTTCGACAGGTTTGAAAACCACTGCCCTAAACCTAGCAAACTCCACCTCCTAGATGTGGATTCAACACCGCCCCCTGGATGATGTGGTATGCAGCGAGCCTTTCTTGTCAGAACCTGCACAAAGCACATTATGAGCGCCCTCTTCTGGCCTTCATCGCGACAACAACCTTAGCTTAGTTTTCCCACATACTGACCGTGCTCAAGCCCTCAGTGGAAAGCTACAGGTTGATAGCTTGCAGAAGGTCTCTTCAGTATCCCTTTCACCCCCATCTATTTTTTTAGACCACACATAAGGATTGGTAAAATTAATGCTGTCATAAATATTGCTCATCTTATACGGTGTGGTCTTTTGTCCACTTATTTGGTCAAAGGCACATATACATTGTGTTTTTTGGATTTCACTCATCCACATTGTAAAACAAAACAGGTAGTCGAGAAAAGCTGGCAAAATTTGTTATTTCACCCGACTCTGTTAAAGAAAGTTGATGAGAATGTGCAGGAGACTAGGATACAGTAAACTCACAATAAGTTATTATTAGTGAATCCTTGAACAGACATTAATTGTGCAGGATGTGTAGGCTACTTGTGTACTTCAATTCTTAGAACTATAAAAAACTGTATTTGTATAAAGTATAAGGAAAAAAAACAAACATTGTAGCCTACTTAGGTAGCACACTTTATTCTTAATACACTTATGAACACTTTGTAAAAATGCACTTAATGTTAAATCATTGTTTTTATCAATCAATCACTTTTATTTATATAGCGCTTTTAACAATACAGACTGTAGCAAAGCACTGAACATTATCATAATAGTAGAATACAGAGATGGTAATGTATAATGACGAGATTAAACAATTTATTTATCAAATGCAGAGACATTCTGACGTTCAAAATGACGATAATCACTAGAAATCAGGTGTCCCCAACTAAGCAAGCCAGAGGCGGCAGCGGCAAGGAACCAAAACCCATCCATGAGAGAATGGAGAAAAAAAACCTTGTGAGAACCAGGCTTAGTTGGGGCCAGTTCTCCTCTGGCCGGACGCCCAGCACCTAATTTTCAGTTCAATTTTAAATGCATGTCAGATTGTGCAAAGGACTTGTAGCGTGTGTGTTCTGGATAATCTAATTAATGCAGCCTAGCAACTCTTTAACGGATTTGATTAATAAATGTGTATTAGTGTGTTAAATTTAAGCTAAGAGATGTGTCTTTAATCTAGATTTAAACTGAGTGTGCCTGCCTCCCGAACAGTATTAGGTAAATTGTTTGATAAAATTTATAACCTGCTATTTTAAAATGACATTTTAGTTGACCATAAATGCTTGTCATCAATGCAGTAGCCTAGCTTATTTCAAAAGCAACACAATTATTGAGTTACAGTGTTGGGAAGGTTACTTTGGAAATAAAGATTACAAGTTACTCTATTTAAAAATGCAATCAAATTTTAATTAGGCCACTTTATTAAAGTAGCCTAATGTAACTACATTCCAACTGATTACTTTTTGATTACTTTTCTAAATTTAAATGTACAAATTATTTTAAAACATTCAAAGCAGACAGGTTAACCTTCCAGTAGCCAAATCAACACTACTGTTAAAATCCTTCATCACTTGAAATATGATTAGTTTAGTTTTAAAGCACAGCCACCACAAAATTATCAGTTTAACACATGTTTTTACTTTAAGATTGTTAAATACAGGTTTAAAATGTAGTTTATTAGCTATGATACTAGCTATTAAATCTACAGTATGTCTGTTGCACCTAACAATGCTTGAGGGGAAAACCTGTTAATTTACAAATAAGTTTTAATTAGTAAATGCAATTGTTTTTCCCCCCAAGGCACTGTTAGATGCAATGGAAATAAAACAGTTATTGAATAAACGTGTCTTATTCTGTGTCCTAAACCCTTGAAACTGTCAATGGCAATTTAGTGTAAAAAAAAAATATGTAATTAAGTAACAGTTTACTTTTTATTTTGTAATTTGCTGTCTGTAACTTACTCCACAATACTGTTTAGTTACAAATAAATCTAGGCTGCTTTATTGTTCAAAAACATGTATTTAATATAAATCGAAGATATTTCAATTCTAATGTATATTACAGGTGTCCTAAGATATTACATTGTTCACACTTTAATAACACAAATGTGTACTTCTTTTCATGAGGGAAGGCACTTTAATTTAGGATATCGCCCTACTCTTCCCATAGCAACAGCAGCGGGATGACGTGGGAAGGTTTAAACTCATTGCATTTTATTAGTGTAGGAATAAAGTGTAGCAAACAGCTGTCAAGATCAATGATGCTTCTGAACGTGAAATAAAAGAGCAAGACGCCTAAAAAGTTTACATACAACCTACATATGAGCATCACACTCTCTCTCTCGCTCTCTCTCTCTCCCACATTATCCTCTCTCTCTCTCTCTTTCTCCCTCTCTCTCACCCACCATCACACTCGTCACACCCGCTCCTCGGAACCGCTGCTCACTGATTCTCACCGAACTGTAACAACCAAACAGCTCCAGCATGTCTTCGGAAGGATTAGGCGAGACTTTGGTGATTCGGTTCGGGCTGATAAACGCCAACAACAAATATCTGACAGCGGAGACGTTCGGTTTTAAAATCAACGCCTCGGCAAGCTCCATGAAGAAAAAGCAGGTGTGGACCCTGGAACAGTCTGGTGACCACGGAGACTCCAACGCCGTGTTCATCAAAAGCCATCTGGGTCGTTTCCTCGCCACCGACAAGGACGGCAACGTGACGGCGGACAGCGAGCAGCCCGGCCCGGACTGTCGGTTCCTCGTGATCGCCCACGACGACGGTCGGTGGTCCCTGCAGTCCGAGCCCCACTCGCGCTACCTGGGCGGGACCGAGGACCGGATTGCGTGCTTTGCGCAAAGCATCTCGCCCGCGGAGAAATGGAACGTGCACCTGGCCGTCCATCCTCAGGTGAACGTGTACAGCATCGCGCGCAAGCGGTACGCGCACCTGTCCGAGAGGAACGAGCTCTCCGTGGACCGCGATGTGCCGTGGGGCGTGGACTCGCTGCTCACACTCGTCTACCTGGATCACCGGTATCACCTGCAGACCGCCGATAACCGCTTCCTTACGTGCAGCGGTGCCCTCACGTCCAAACCGGGCACGGGCACCGGGTTCACGCTGGAATTTCGCGCGGGGAAGGTGGCTTTCCGAGACGCGACGGGCAAATACATCGCGCCCACGGGCCCCACTGGGACCATGAAGTCTGGCAAAAGCGCACGCGTCGGCAAAGATGAGCTATTTGTCCTCGAGCAAAGTCACGGGCAAGTGGTGCTTACCGCCAGCAACGAGAGAAACATCTCCATGCGCCAGGGTGAGATATGTGACTGCAGCATGCTGGTTCATAAATAATGCTTTTAATTACTGTTATGCACCACATCTGAGCGAATATAGTGGGAGTTTGAGTACATTGTGCAACTTTTTTCGGAAATGTGTCTGCACATTTTCTAGCCTGATTAATGTGAAACCCTGCATGCATAGGGCTCAGCTTCAGCCTCCTCTGTAAAAAATGCAGTAGTTTTTGCCTCCAAACTGCCCGATTTAAGCAATGGAAATTGCGTTTATAGGTATACATTTATATAATTAGGATTTAGCTAAATGATATGACCTAAAACCAGTTCTTTTGGATGCAACCATTTTTAGGTTAACGTTTTCAGTGTTTGTAAAATGCCCATCTTGACAAACTGTACACTGTTATCAGTTTGTTTGTGTGTGCATGCAGAAAGCATTATTAAAAAGGTTTTTTAATTGTTATTATTATTTTTAATAATGTTATCTAATAAAAATCATTTTTAAAAATATTTTTTAAATCAGTTTAAGATATTGCAAAATAAAAGTATTAATGTATTTAAAAAACATTTGAGTGGTAGTGTATATTGCTACAAAATATGTCTATTTTGAATTAATGCGGATCTAGTATTAATAGGCACAATTGTTTTCAATGTTCATAATAAATCAGCATATTAGCATGATTGCTGAAGACTGGAGTAATAGCTGATGAAAATTCAGTTTTGACACCTCTGGAATAAATTATATTTCAAAATGTATTAAAACAGAAATCCATTATTTAAAATTCTAATAATATATAACAGTATTACTGCTCACTTTTTATTAAATAAATGCAGCCAGAGTTGTCAGATAAGGTTGTTTTTAGGACAAAGTAAATGAAGAGCTCCTGTATGTAAGAGAAGCACATTTCACTCTTGTGGTTCAGACGTGTTCACAATATCTATTGATTATCTTCACTCTCTGAGTCTGTTGGCTGTTTTTTAGGGGTTGATTTATCAGCCAATCAGGATGAGGAGTCCGATCAGGAGGTGTTTCAGATGGAGATGGACAAGGAGACAAAGCGGTGTGCCTTCCGATCCTGCAATGGGAAGTATTGGAGTCTTACCCCAAGTGGAGCGATCCAGTGCTCTGCCTCCACTAAGTAAGAACAACTAACTATACTTAACTAAGTTAGGAAAATGTCATATAGACCCAGTAAGCACAGAGTAGAAAAACAGATTAACCGCTTTGAAAGATATTTGTGGAGTCAACCATATGGCAAGAGGAATTCATAAAGGCGATAGGGAATAGAAATATAACAGCTTGCCTTGAGTAGATGTTTGTTTGCATGGTCATCTGTTTACTTTAGTTGTTAGAAAATGTATAGATATGAAGACTGCACATATAGTACGCAATTTCATGTTGATTTTTAAGAAACTGACTGTTTATCCCAGATCCCCCAGTTGTTTCTTTGACCTTGAATGGAAAGGGTCAAAAGTCGCTCTGAAGGCCAGTAATGGTAAATACCTGGCAGCCAAAAAGAACGGCCAGCTGGCGGCTGCTGTGGACTCTGCAGGTTTGTGTCTGAATGGCTAACTACAATTTTGTTTTTTTACAGCTATATTTCACAGGACAGTATGTGGTAGCTGGTGTTGTTGTGTTTCACAGGTGAGCAGGAGGAGTTTGTGTTGAAGCTCATCAACAGGCCGTTGATAGTGCTGCGTGGGGAACACGGCTTTATTGGTTGCCGCAAACAAGGAACTGGAACACTTGATTCCAACCGTTCGTCCTATGACGTCTTCCAGTTAGAGTACAACAACAACGCTTACAGCCTCAGAGGTGAGTGACAGTGCTACTACTGTTCATGAAGATTTACTCAAAGCTGATAGGATGTAAAGAATTAGTAAAGGCCCTATGACATTTGTTTGAAATGTTTTCTGTTTTTTTTCCCTCAAATTCCGTTTTTCTGTTTAAATGTTTTTGGATTTTATTGTAATGTTTCCAAATTTAGTTTTTTTCTCATGCCATTGAAAACGGTATGATTTCTGAAAAATTTTGAAGAATATTAGAGGCATTCAATTTTAACTGAATGGAACAGGAAAACAAACATTTTTGATTTTAGAATTTTATAATATATCTTTTTTTAAGTTTTTTTTTCTTAAATACTTTTTTCAGGTCCATGCTCATATATATATATATATATATATATATATACAGGTGCTGGTCATATAATTAGAATATCTTCAAAAAGTTATTTTATTTCACTAATTCCATTCAAGAAGTGAAACCTTTATTATGTATACATTCATTCCACAAAGACTGATATATTTCATGTGTTTATTGCTTTTAATTTTGATGATTATAACTGACAACTATTGAAAACCCCAAACTCAGTATCTCAGAAAAAACACCTGCAAAGGCCTTTAAATGGTCTCTCAGTCTAGTTCTGTAGGCTACACAATCATGTGGAAGACTGTTGATTTGACAGTTGTCCAAAAGATGACCTTTTACACCTTGCACAAGGCAGGCAAGACAAAAAGAGGTCATTGTAAAAGAGGCTGGCTGTTCACAGAGCTCTGTGTCCAAGCACATTAATAGAGAGGTGAAGGGAAGGAAATGTGGTAGAAAAAGTGTACAAGTAATAGGGATAACAGAACCCTGGAGACAACTGTGAAACAAAACCTATTTATAAAATGTGTGGGAGATTCACAAAGAGTGGACTGCAGCTGGAGTCAGTGCTTCAAGAACCATTACACACAGACGTATGCAAGACATGGGAAGAGAGGAGAGCCACAGAATCCACATTGCTTGAGGTCCAGTGTAAAGTTTCCACAGTCAGTGATGGTTTGTGGTGCCATGTCATCTGCTGGTGTTGGTCTACTGTGTTTTCTGAGGTCCAAGGTCAATGCAGCTGTATACCAGGATGTTTTAGAGCACTTCATGCCTCCTGCTTCTGACCAACTTTATGGAGATGCAGATTTAATTTTCCAACAGGACTTGGCACCTGCACACAGTGCCAAAGCTACCAGTACCTGGTTTAAGGACCATGGTATCCCTGTTCTTATTTGGCCAGGAAACTCACCTGACCTTAACCCTGTGAAGGGGAAGCTGTGATACACCAGACTTAACAATGCAGAAGAACTGAAGGACACTATCAGAGCAACCTGTGCTCTCATAAAACCTGAACAGTGCCACAGACTGATTGGCTCCATGCCACGCCACATTGCTGCAGTAATTCAGGCACTCAACTAAGTATTGAGTGCTATACATGCTCATACTTTTCAGTTGGCCTAGATTTCTAAAAATCCTTTCTTTATAATCATCAAAATTAAAAGAAATAAACACTTGAAATATATCAGTCTGTGTGGAATGAATGTATACATGATACACGTTTCACTTCTTGAATGGAATTAGTGAAATAAATCAACTTTTTAAAAGATATTCTAATTATATGACCAGCACCTGTATGTATATTGTGGATTTTACACATTTAAATGGGAAGGACCTCATAATATGATTAATATTTTGCAAGTTACCTAGTTTCTAAACTTGAATGGAAACATTTATATGTCATCTGTGGTAAAATCTTATGGTCTGACACATATACACATGTATATACAATCTGAGGATGTTTTTGAAATATGTTTTTAGGTTACCATTTGTAATATTTCCGCCTTGACTCTGAACATCAGCTGGGAGAGAACACATGTTTTATACGGACAACTTCTAGATTGGTTGAGGTACCTGGTCGCCTGGCAACCCATCATAATCGGAATTGTGCACGGGATAAATTTTTCACTTGGACTTGAATAAACACCTACAGTATTCGACTCGGTGCATGTGTTGACCTTTTGAATATTTATTTGTAAATTTGAAAAATTGTACACTTTATAATGTAAAACAAACGGACGCTTTTGCATTTTAATTTATTAGAAACTGACTCATTCAGACACAACTCTTTCAGAAGTGACCTACGCTGATACATCAAAGACATACAGAAGCCCCTCTGAAGCTGCTGTCTATCACTCCTAATCAAAACTGTGCCTCATTTTGTCTGTCTGTCTTTCGGTTTAACAATTTAGGATTGTGTTTTATGTAGGTTTGGATATCGAGTGGTTATGTTTTCATTGAGGTAAAATGATGATGAGTGTTCACCCAATCAGTGTTTATTTTGTTTTGTTTTATGTTAAGCTGGCCAAATTGTAAAAATCCAGGAAGTGACCCGCTCTGTGGAAAATAAAACCATTTGTATGTGGCTACTGATGTGACTGGAGTCTGTCATGAGCAGAAGATGAATTGGCAAAATTTAGAAACTTTGGTTAGAAACTCTGTTTATTCTCAAATTATAGGCTGAATTTAGATTTAACTCGCTGTTTATACAAATATTAAACATCAAAATTGATTTCTACATTGATGATAAGTAATGTTGAAGCAGCAAATCAGCATTTTAAAATCGTTTCTGAAGGATCACGTGACACCGAAGCTTGGAATAATGATGCTGATAATTCAGCTTTGCAAATTACATTTGAAATATATTAAAATAGAAAAAAGTTATTTACTTAATTCAGTAGTTTTAAAGGGACAATATAAAATTGTTGCAAATAAAAAAAATAGCATTTATATTTTTGCTAATTAATACAATACAGGACAACAAGCTTTTCCAAAGTCACTTTTTAATGCGCTGTACGTTAGCATGATATTGATATGACGTGAAAGCGATATTAATAAAAAAAAATCAACACAGTCCAAGCAGGATTATTGTCATAAGTCGTAAACAGGCACACATCAACTAGATAAACTAAATAAAATAAAGTATTCCACTGAAACCATTTTCATCAATAAAGTAAAAAATAAAGATAAATGTTGCAGGATGTAAATGTTAAGGCTGATTTCTTTTGTTCAGACATAAATCAATAACATTCAAGTAAAATTCTTTTCTGATGAACATACAAAACATTCTTTACATACAATCCTTATTTACAGAAAAGAAAGCAAATCAGCACATTCTGCATATTCAAACAATTTACAGTACAGACGAACTGTACCAACACAAAATAAACACATTCTGGAATCTGAATAAAAAAGCAAGAACACAGAATGACCTTTGCATTGTAATGATGATGAACTACTATTGCCATTCAGATGAAATGGGTATGACATCATTACTACGAATCATGCCTCTAAGAATCCTGGGATACACAAGAGAATGATCGACAAATCAAAATCGGTTCTTTGAAAATGTTTGGCTTTTAACTACGTTTGCATTTGAAACCCAAACATCTTTCCTTTGAAACATTATTTCAATAAATACACAAATATATAGATATTTCCAGTTTTTTAATAATATTTGTAAGGAAAATAGAGTGTCCTAATATTTTCTAAATAAAGAGCCATATGCCGCTAGTTTCATTCTAGTATGCAAGGCAACAGTGTGTTGTGTAACACACACGTGTCTTTTACACACGTACACACAGTATGTCATTACACACGACAAATAACTCCGATGTTATTGGTGATGTTTCTATACCACACTGTTATTTTGCTTATTGCAGTTGCACTAAAAATTATGAATTAAACCGACACAAGTGGAATATGATCAGAGTTTGTGAAACTATAATCAGGCCAATATTACCAGTCAACATTTTTAAATGATTTTTTATTTGTTTTTATGTTTTAAGTGTTGTTAAGTGCCTTATGCTCACCAATGTTGCATACATTTGATTAGAAATAATACAGTGAAAACAGCAATACTGTAAAATAGCATTCCAATTTTAAATAACAGTTTCCATTTGAATATATATAATTTATTCCAGTGATGGTAAAGCTGAATTTTCAGCATCATTACTCCAGTCTTCTGTGTCACATCAAGAAATCATTCTTTAACATCGAGACCATCCTCTGAAATCTTTCCAATATGCTTATGTGGTGATCAGTTATTAATAATAATAATAATAATAATTAATTATTATCAATGTTGAAATGTGTATATTTTGATATATATAGTTTATAGTTACATTTAAATAGAAATCCTTTCTAATGTTATAAAAGCCTTTATTGTTACAGTACATGTTACATAATTAAGAAGCACAATAGTTCAACCTTGTTAATGTGAAGAATTGTTTCCTGAGCAGCAAATCAAATGATTTCTTTAGGATCATGTGACACCGAAGACTAGTGTAATGATGCTAAAAAAGTTTTACCATCACATGAATGAATTGTATTTTAAAATATATTTAAATAAAAAAGTTATTTTAAACTCTAATAATATTTAAACATTTTTACTGTATTTTTGATCAAATAAATGCAGCCTTGATGAGCTTAAACGACTTTATTACGTGAAAAAAATCATAGTTATTCCAAACATTTGACAGAGTTTATTAATCAACTGTAAGATACGAACCGGTCGAGGAGGGAATGCTAAAGCTTGAGGACATGAGATATCGCTGTCTGCTCTCTTGGCTGCATGAGACACAAGTATCTTCATACCATATCCCTATTAAAAGGTTCATAAAAGTGTTGAAAGTGTTCTAACAGCATCCTAGAAGTCTGATCTCGGATCGGATGTGTCCAAAAGTTGGCGGCGCATGCATGGTTCACACATGCAGCACATAGGAGCAGAGTTTGAGCTCGGGTAGCAGTTCACTCACCGATGCATTCAGACGTCTCAGTATTTCCACAGTGTAGAGTGTGGAGGTTTGGCAAAGGCATTCCAAGGCATCCCATAAACAGTGTTTACAAGCTGTAGGCTTCTTAGAAGGTCATCCGACAATAGTAACAAATACATAAAGATGTGAAAACCAAGGAGGAAAAATACCATTACATTACATTAAGTGCAAGATTTGGACACATACAGTAGGACTGATTCTCTTTCCGTCTTAGATCAGAGTCTCTCTGAAGTCATTGCAGGTAGCGGTACACTTTAAAGCAGTGGTTCCCAGAATCAGCCACCACAACATGGCCATCTGAGGTCAGAGCGAGTCCCTGCGGCCCGTAGAGAGGGTCTGCTGCTGTATTGATGTAGGACAGGAATGATCCACTTCCGTCAAACACCTGAGAATGAGAATAATTCTATTACGTTTGATCATTTTTATTTAATTAATATATATTTGTGTGTGTGTGTATGACGAGTTTATTTGCAAAAACAGATAACTCAGTTTATTTAAATTGTCAAAAATCATGTTTTTTTATTGTCATCATGTTCATGTTTAGTTATTAATTACCCTATTTAATATAAACCCTGCAGTTTGATTGAGATTAATTGGAATGTACAATGAAAAAACATGATTTCTGAAAACTGTTACAAATGGAGTTTTTGCAAACGAACTGTTCATATATATATATATGGAGAGAGAGAGAGAGAGAGAGAGAGAGAGAGAGATGCTTTAAAATACACTGACTGTAAATACAATGTTACAAAGGATTTCTGATTCTAATAAAATACTGTTCTTTTGAAATTTGTATATCAAAGAATCCTGACAGTGATAGATAACATGTAATAATATTTCACAATATTACTCTAATTTTCAAATAAATGCAGCTTTTTGTGAGTATTGTGAGTAAAAACTTTCAAACATCCTTTAGAACCAAACATTTAGGTTGAAAAATGACAACTCTGGCTCTGTTGTTTTTAAAACATTGTCGACTTCTGACTCAAACTAATTTTCTGAGTTAATTAAAAAGCTAGGATAAAAATTGGAAGTGTTTTCAAGTGCAGAACATAGAATAAATAATAAAAAAAAAAAATAGTAGTTCAGACATAAAGTACAGTTCTTAACGATAAGCTACTTTAATTATATCAGACAGCTAAATGTTTTTGTCTAGATAGGAGGTAGTTTAACCTGACTAACTTTTTGGATTGTCAAAGTTAATACCAGACCTCACAAGGACTCGTTACCTGTATCCGACTGTTTCCCCAGTCTGCCACAATAATGTTCCCATTGACATCCACAGCAACCCCTGTGGGAGCATTGAACTGCCCGTTCCCTTCACCATTAGAGCCGAACTTCAGCAAGAATTCTCCATCTGCATTAAACACCTATAAGAGAGATTTCAAAGTATTAATATACAGCAAAATTATGTTGATTACAGAACATTACACATTAGGAATGAAGGACAAAAAAATTATTCTTTTAAGATAACATCACTAGAAAACTTAAGATGTGATGTTTATCTGCTTACCCACACGGTGTCTAAGATGTAGGTAACTTTGCTTCTTCAGTAGAACAGAATGGTTTAATTTGGATTTGTCTGTGCATGTTTCTTCTTAATCTTAACAGGGGAATCCGGTGCCACATGCACTTTTACAAGCTGTTTGGACTGAAATGTGTGTTGGGAGTGTGTGTACACAACCACCCTACAACGGTAAAAAGATCCACAAGTAGTTTTCTTTTAATTTAATAAAAATAAGTAGCCCCTTCTGAAATCAAGCCATTCTCAAATGCATGCTGGGGTGACGTCACACCGACAGAGGCCACACCCACAATAGTTGATTGACAGCAGCGTGTCACACAGACTGAACTGATGTCTCACCTCAGGCCCGCCCTGAGTGAGTCGTCATCAGATCGAGATGCAGAGGCAAGCAAGACTCCTAAGAGATTGAGGTGTTTTGTTGTTAAATTAATTAATGAACATAGCGGAGTCATTTACCCCCGACATCTGAGTGACTAACGTTACATTTGGTTCTGAAGGGAAACAAGCCCTTGATCAACCAAAATGCGTTTTATGTTTGCGCGAATCAATCATGATCCAGCCTCACCTACAGTAGGAGTGATGATAATGTTTTTTAATGAATCTTTGCAGATCGCTTTTCCTAATAATTGGCTAATTAGCAAGTTTCACTATGAATACAGCTAAAAAAAGATCCTCCGAGAGCACCTCGAAAAAGAGGGTCAGCAGAGCTTGTGAAGATTTAAAGGGGAAGTACACAGAACAGACTGATTTTAAATGATTTGACAGGGTAAAATTTGTTTTTTTACACTATCTTTGAGAAATTTTCAAACAAAGTATATTACAAAATTTCCATTAAGACCCTAAAGAATCGTATTAGCTTGTGGAAAATTGGCTTTGTATGACCCCTTTAAAGAAAACCAGCATCCACACAACAGCTATAACGGTGAAGGCACAGAGAAACAATATCGTTGGAATCATTTTTTAAGAACGTTTTTTTTCCAGCTGATGACGGATAGAAACATTGACAATCAATCAGAATCAGTCCTGCTATCACATGCTTGAGAATTTAAAGTGACAGGCAAGCTTGAGCTTCTATTAAATAGACGATATAATTCGCTGGTGTGGATGCAAATGTAGTTATCATTATAGTTATCATGCTTGGTGTGAACGGGCCATACATCTGTTATCTGAAACGATGAACTTCTGACTGAAAGAGATGTTTTTAAAATAATAATATTTGCATGTCTAGTTTTAGCTGTTTTGGGTAACCATTGACTTCCATAGTAGGGGAAAAAAATACTATGGAAGTCAATGGTGACCCAAAACAGGCTGGTTACAAACTGTCTTCAAAATATCTTCATTTGTTTTTGGCAAGACGAAATTCATACAGATTTGGAATTACTTGAGGGTGAGTAAATGATGACAGAATATACATTTTTGGGAACTATTCCTTACACATTGCAGATCGTTTATTCTTAAATCTGTTACTATCTGCATTAGCATAGCATCTTGCCAAAGCCATCAAAAAACTCTTTGAACAGCAACTGCAGTAATGTACTTAACCAGCAAAAGTCCTTCTTCAGTTCGTCCAAGAATCTGGAAGAACCTGCTTAACGTCTGTCTCTGAAAGGTCTGAGTGGTTTAGCAATAGTTCAGAAGTGTAGTACACATTTCTCAAGTTGATTTTCTAAGGTCCATTATTCCCTGTAGGCACAGTTGCTGCACACATTGTAATTTGTTTTTCTCACGTTCCTTTTTTGCATGTCATGAATCCTGTTGTTGCCTGGGTTTTAAATACCTGTTATTTGCTCCAGTGATGCAAGTTCTTGCCTAAACCTCCAGTCTAAGAGATGTTCAGACATCAGTGTTCTCATCTGTCAATAGTTATTTAAATTTTTTGTTTCTTTATAAAGACAAGAACAAGATTTAAGACCTTTTCAGTTGATGAAGCTTTAGGAAGAGGATGTTTTTGAACTGATGAAAAATGTTGATAAAGAAGCCAGGGTGGTTGTTGCCTAATAGTTAAGAATCTGGACCCATATGTGTAACATTTCCACATGTCTGGACATTTGGTGGAACGAAATGTAGTGTCTCACAGGACCACTGTGCTGTATACTTATTAAGTTATTATTATAACCTATTCAACAGTATAACTCCCACTTTACATATCCTATAAATAGTTGACTAATCTGAGACTGTACAGAAATGCTTTACATTAAATTGCTCCATCTGTTATTCCTAGCAGCTAGGTTACCTGCTCTCTAGCAATCTTAAACAATTTAGAAGTTGAGACCTATAGTCTTTTTTATAGTCTATGTATAAAGCAGCTTTATACATATGACGCCTGATCTGTTGATGCAAAGGTTTTAGGTTTAGATCCTACTACAGTTTTCTGAGATCACAGTTCCATCAACCCGATTTCGAGGAAACAGCTTATAAATAGTATGCCAGTGAAAAAAGACACCTCATGATACTGATACACAAAACAATGATTTTGGCGTGTATATGCAACACAATGGGTATGATTTGGGCTGTGCAGTACAGTAGATGCATATCATATGTATGCGGAAACTGTGTATCATATGCACACCAAAGTACATTTTCCCATATTAATACCACTTGTTTTTATTTGGTATACTGTTCAAAGACATTCCAGAACTTTCTACACTCTCAGAAACAAAGGTACAAAAGCTGTCACTGGGGCGGTTCTTATTCAAAAGGTAAATGTTTGTACCTAAAGGGTCCATTTTGGTAACTTAAAGTGTACATATTTAAACCTAATAGGTACAAAAGTGTAGATACAAAAGGTATAAAAGCTACCGCCCCAGTGACAACTTTTGTATTTCTGAGAGTGTAGTAATGACCAAAATATATTTTATATATTATTAGCCTTTGCAAATCCGATGGTGAAATTGATATGAGGCTAACTTTAGATGTTTAGATTTATATAGTGACATTGGCTTATAAGCCTCAAGCTACAGGTACTTTCTGAACCATGTGTGTGTTAACATGGTCCAAAATTTGTTGTGATAAATGGAAATTATTTATATTTATTCCTGCAGGTATTATGTTCCAGCCAGTATAGCACACTGTGGTGAGTATCTATGCAAATAGATGAACTTTGTACCTATGACTGTAAAATTTAGGAGATCAGAGGGTCTTCGGTGCACCCCATTTGTCTCATTAGGTCATTGTTTCAGCAGCAGAGCAGAACACAGTGTTCCTGAAGACTCATACTGTCAGCTGGACTGCAGACAGAGACCACGCATACACACAAACATCAACACAGGCAATTTTATCTTACATCAAGGAAACAAATTCAAAGTTCAGCGAAGGTGAGCTTTGTTAGCTGTATGTGTCTATTGTAGGTGGGAAGGAGGTAAGTATGCATGAGAGGTGTGTGTTTGTGTGTTCATATGTAGTTGTTGCAGTCTGGCAAGTTTTAAATCACTCTCATAAACTAAACTCACTGATTTCCACACGAAGGTAAGAACCGCTTGCTTTATAGTGCACACACACTATAGCATCAAAATGCACTGGCAATGTCCTCCTCAAGGTATATGAGTATATGATGTCTGATTTAATTCTTACAGTCATCTGTATGTGTTCAGGTTATTGTCTGCGTGAGTTTGGATTATGTAGCAGGGGTTCTTCCTCTAACTGTGATCAATGACAATTTAACAAAACAAGCAATGAAGATGATTTCACTATTCTGGGAAGTGAGGAGGACATCCTGCCATTATGTTAGAAACTTAACCGATACGTGTGTGATGTTGTGCTTTTTGATCGTGGAATGTTTGAGGAGGACATGGCTTTTATGAGTGTACTAGCGAAGAAAAAATGAAAATATCGTCACTAATAAAGTTAGAAATGTACATTAGAAGTGCATTAGTACTATTTGAAAGGCTCATAATTAAGCCAAAATATAAGATCTAATAATGTCATCAGATTTGGGCGAGGGTTAGGTTTTAGGGTCAAAGTCAATATAACAATTTTTCTTGTTTAACTTTGCATGCACGTTTTCATCTGTCTGATATACATTGGGCAATTTATTATCTATCATCACAGCTGGATTTTGAAGCATGCAGTCTTGATGAAGACATATTATTGTTTTAGTTGAACAGAAATCAAAAGATTACGATGCATGCAAGTATATTATTAAAGGATATTTGAACAGAACAGATCCTGGCACTAAAAGCCAGACACCGGAATATGCAGCTCCATATGTGATGTGATATACTGTATGATAAAGCATGTGCATGAGAAAATCTAAGCAGTCCACAAAAGCACAAGATCTCACAGACAGTTTTCTCACCACTCTAGTGTTTGTGTTGCTCTTTTATGACCTGTTCTTCCTCTTTGCCATTGTCCTTCAGCTCATTTTATTTTTAGCTGTTTACGTCTTTGCCACTTGAAGGACTAATGCATCCCAACACAATACAATTACTATGTCAAGTGCAATTCCAAACCCAAAATATTCACAGCACATTTTATTGTGTGTCAGCACCGTAGTATCTGTAGATGGCATGCTCGATAACACACACATACTGAGAAAAAAAATGTGGCTGTGCTGCTTTTTTTTTCTTTTTGTAGAATTCTTTGTGTGCGTGCATCATCTTCGAGGAGTAGGAGTAGGAATTTGTGCCAATCTGAACCTGTTCTGAGATTAGATCAAATCTGTAATAATGTTGATCAACTTGCACTAATAAAATGAGCATGTCAAAATATATTGTACCAAAGAACAGCAAGAAAGAGAAAAACTGAAACTATACTATGAAGTACAATGGTGGTCAAAATTATTTTCACAAAAATACAAAGTATTTTCACCAGCTAAACACTTTTTTTAAAGTCTGACAACCAGGGCCATCCTTTTGGAAGTGCAACTTGTGACTTGTGTTTTTTTAATTTTTATTAAATAAATTAACTCATCGTTTGGTGTGACCATCCTTTGCATTTAAATCAGCTTTTACCCTCGATGCATTTGTGTATAGTGTTTCAGTTAACTTTGCAGGTACATACATTTTAAGGTACGCAGATCTCTGTGTGGAGCACTGGTTGTTCAGACTCCTTATGCAAACAAAAATCTCACTAGATTATTACAATTTATGGCAAAATGAATGCTTGGAAATGTAAACTGATTGTTTCCTATATTTGACAATCTACAGCACAAGATAGAAATAACTAACTTAAAACCTTTTTTCAGCTGATGAAAATACTAGTGTTATAATATTTTGGCCACCACTGCATATCTGACTTTAACTTTCATGTATTTCTAATATAGACCTGATTGAAGAAGAGGATCTTGCCATGTCCAGTGGTACAAACACACACACACAATATATATATACATTTGTATACAAAATACACTCTAACCGGTGGTTTTCTTTGATTGTAGTTGTTAACAGAGAAGCCGTATTCCAGGCGACAAAGGTTCGAACCCATTTGAAACAAGATGGAAGCTGGATTAGCAGATCTCAAGATGTTCAGGACACACAGTCAGATGTAAAAGCACGGTAAATGCAGCTTTTCACTGTCATCTGCTGGCTGAGAGCGGTAGTATTAACCAGTCAATGTCTTTCTCAGGTTTGCTTGAACTCACAATTTATTTCACTTTTTACTCTCTAACAGTAAACCAGTTAAGCTAGTGAAACCTAAAAATGTGTCACCTGAGAACAGTTCAGTCCCTTCCTCCACCATGCCTTGTTCAGAGAGTGCTGCCACCTCCTCCAGCCTGGACCCGTCCACACCTCCTCAAAGCTCTAAGGTCACATCAGCCTTAAGGAAGTTTGAGTGAGAGCTTTTCTTATTTTCCTTGTGAGTGATTTCTGTATTCAGTGTTTCTGCATTCAGTATGCTTCCATTTAATAACTTCCCTTCTCCCTTAGGCCCCTGAACTCAACAGAAAACACACCAGTCAAGAGTGGGTCCAATCTGGCCAAAAGGTTCGGTACATCTCGCTGTCCTGGATAAAGCCTTTTATCCTTTAATTTCCTCAAATACATGCTGGAACAGCTGAAGCAGAAATTCCTAACTATTCTGAACTGCAGTTTTAATGTTTAATATTTTATTAAGGACAATCAGATGATTCATGGTTATTCTGAATGTGTTCCAGTGCACATCCTGTCCTCGAGGACTCCAGGGGAGCACATGTAGAGAAAGCAGTGGAGACATCCATTGTCAAAGCCACAGAACCACCACTCAAGACACCAGGAGATGCTTTTGTAAAGGACGTAGTGGAAAAACCTATCACCATACATGCAGAGGAAACACTTAAGACACATGCAGATGTTTCTGTAAAAGACATCGTGGAGAAACCTATAGCTAAATTTGCAGAGGAACCGCTGAAGATGCACACAGATGCTCCTAAAACTGAAGTACCTGAGAAACCTATCACTATACCTGCAAAGAAACCACTGAAGATACCCACAGATGCTCCTAAAACTGAAGTAGTGGAGAAACCTATAGCTAAACCTGCAGAGGAACCACTGAAGATGCACACAGATGCTCCTAAAACTGAAGTACCTGAGAAACCTATCACTATACCTGCAAAGAAACCACTGAA
>JAUCNO010000626.1:12089659-12109091 GCA_032353835.1 Enteromius viviparus | reverse complement strand
CCTGCACACAGTGCCAAAGCTACCAGTACCTGGTTTAAGGACCATGGTATCCCTGTTCTTAATTGGCCAGCAAACTCGTATGACCTTAACCCCGTAGAAAATCTATGGTATTGAGTGCAGTACATGCTCATACTTTTCAGTTGGCTATGACTTCTAAAAATCCTTTCTTTGTATTGGTCCTAAGTAATATTCTAATTTTCTGAGATACTAAATTTGGGGTTTTCATTAGTTAGTCTCTTTAGAAATTCTGTGTTGTCTGTTACTTAACTTTTCTCTAATTTCTCTGGTCAGACTCAGTGGGGAAGTATTGGACGGTGGAGGCAGACGGCTCTGTGATCAGCAGTAGTGACACACCTGCCTATTTCAAATTTGAGTTCTGTGATTATAATAAAGTGGCCATTAAGACAAAGGAGGGCAAATATCTTAAGGGAGACCATGCTGGGGTGCTCAAAGCCAGCGGTCAGGGCATTGCTGATGCCACATTGTGGGAATACTGAGAAACATTCAGCAATTTACACACACAAACAAACATGTGTGTTCTCTCAACTTATACTTAAAGAAAACACATTCTCTACAGCATAAGCACATGATAACATAGAGTCCATATCACACAACATACAAAATATATCTGCATAATCTAATGGATCAAAGCACAAAAACACATTTGAATGTATAAGTATGCACAATTTATCACAATGCACAAATTAGCTTAAACTTTGAAACTGTACATTTTGGGTGAACTGTCCCTTTAAGAAAAACACAAGTTGATGGTGTACTGATAAAAAATATAAAAAAAAAATGGATAATTGACGCAAAATCTGATGTTGATGTTCTTTGCTCAAACTCAAGATAGCAGTAACACTTCACAATAAGCTTTCATTGAACATATAACATGAACTATAACACTTCTGCAGTATTTATTAATCTCAGTTAATGTTAATTTTAACATTTACTATACATTTTTAAAACCAGAAGTTGTACGTATTAACATTAGTTAATGCACTGTGAACTAACAAACGAACAGTAACGATTTTTTTAATAACCAACATCAACTAAGATAAATAAATGTTAAATAAACACATTTACAAATGTGATCTTATGTAAAGTGTGACCAACTGATTCTGTTATGAAATCTTGCAAAAATACATTGAGCAATTTAACGCACCTCATGTAGGCTCATTCAAGTCACTGTCTCTGCCTCTCAAATCCTTTTCTGGCCTTATTACGCTCCTTATAATATCCGTTTCTAGGAAATTTAGAATCTAAATGTGCTATTACATAATGGTCAATAATTTGCTTATGCGAAATGGGCATACAGCAGTGTCTCATAAGCTGAGCCTTTGGCCATAGGGTTTGTTCCTGCTCCCAAAAACATTTTTAGAGTGAACTGGCTTCTGTAATGAGGCCAGGTTTTAAATAGCTGCACCGTGTCTCAGAAAAACTGGAGAAATACATGTGTTCACATCAGAGACATTCAGATATCCTTGCGCACACACACACACACACACACACAGAGAGAAAAGAAGCATATCATTTGTTTCTCAAATTGTTACTTGTGGTGTTTGTGGCCATTTTGGGTTGCATGAGGTGTATTCAGCATTATTCTGACTACTGAAACAACAGTGTTTTTTATGTAACTCTAGCTTATTGTTAATAACATGTTGATTTGCACTTTTTCGGCTAAAGCTTTTTCATGTGAATGTGTTGAAAGAAAAAGACAAAGTGTTTGTGCCTTCCTTAGTGGGATAAGATCTCCTTCTAAGGTGTGAAAAGGCAGTTTTTTGAACTTCCTTTTTAATTTATTCTCATTATGTGCCATTTGCAACTGGACATAACAATGAAATAAACAGAAAATGTCTGAATAACTAAAGTGTGCTTTCAGTTCTTCTAAGACAAGTCTCACCTAGTAACCTAAATTAACCAATGATAAAATGTTAAACTAGAATTTTTCATTACAATTGTGAGAAGATTGTGTTTCTTCTTTCTCTTTCTTTGTCTATCTCTATCATGCGTTCCTCTGTTCCTCTGAAATCTCTCGACCCTGGAGGCTTTCCAAGATTTTTTGCGCTGACAGTGTGGCTCTGAATGAAACTTAAGAAGACTGCAATACACACACAGACACTCTCTCTCACACACACAACACACAACACGATTTACTAATATCTAACAGATGTGAATATATGCTATGTGGCAATAACAAAGAAATGTCTGCAGCTGCTTTCTGTGGGTTTTAGAGACTACAGCAACAACTGGAGGACAAATTATTTAAAGGAGACATTCTACTTCAAATCGTGTTATAGATATAGAGATGAGAATTTATTTTTTCACAAAATGGAAATGTAAACAAACGCCTTAAATGGCTTATGATGGTCTGTGTGAGATGTACGTACGTATAGCTAAAAGACAGAATGACGAATTTTAGTTAATAGATACTATGTCAGTAAGATAATAATCAAACTACTACTTCCAAAAATACAGTAGTGTGTGTGTGTGTGTGTGTGTAATTAATATGAGGGCAGCGGAAGACGTGGAGGAACATACAGCAGATCCTGATTCAGAACGCTGCTGCCACCTAGTGGTTACATTACATCTGTTCTCTGTAAGGAAAACATCTTAACATGAAATCACTACTAAGGCTACACATTTGCAGTTTATAGATGTGACAAATATAGATCAAAATATATAAAAATGAGTTTTAAAATATATATATAATATATATATATATGAACTTTTTGGATAAACAGAGCAAATTCTATTACCTTATTCCCTGGTTTCACACAGCAACCAGACAAGGCTTAATAGTCCTACACTAAAATGTAAATCTGAGCTGTGTCAACTGAAAGAAACTTGCACTGATCTTAAAACATGTCAGTGTCTTTGGTTTGTCTTAAAAAGCACGCCTTCCATGTGCACAAAGAATTGAGAAGTTAAATTTAATTTAATATATCTATATTTACAATGTCATAAAAGTTATATCTCAGTAACAAGCTTGGTTGATAGTCCAATTACACAGTTAAACAGCGATTTTGCATAAAAAACATTTAGTCACTATACCTTTTCTAATATAATATTTTACCAAATTTACCAGAAAAGCATTTAAATAGCTGGTAATTAATTTTAAATACAGATATGTTGCATTACAAATTTACAGAGCATTTCATATTTCCAAACATGTGTCAAACCCAGAAAACCTAGATTAATAATTACATTTAAACATTATAATTTACAGAGACAAATGTGAATGAAATGGACATGGTGTAACAATAAGAATTTTATGAAATTAGATGATGCGTATGAGTGAATCTGTTATGAAGAACATGTGCATTACTTCCAGCGGTTGATCCTGCGCAACTGTATGTATGCAAACGTCATGCACACCAGTACAATGCCCAGAAGAGCCACCTGGTTCTGCCAGAAGCCCCACACACTGTAGTCGATCCCCTGAGACTGCAGATATACCTCTCCTGTTAGTCTGACCAGGAGAAAGAAACCAAATACTAGTAAGTCAAAAATGTAATTGATAAAAGACTCAAAGGATAGGGGTCTGTATTAAGAATCATGTCTGTACTAATCAATTTAATGCATGCATGCTGAATAAATGTATTCATTGCTTTGAAGAAAAAAACTAATTTGACCCCAGGCTTGTAAACAGTAGTGTCATAATGCAAGAGCTCAAGTTATAAAACTTAGTGTACTTAATTTAACAGTCATTGCACTTACGTTGCATTGCCACTGTAGAAGACCTGCCCTTTCATTTCATTTATAGTCACAGCCTGCAAAAGATGAACACTCATTTACAGTATGATCTGCGATTCTTATATAATCTGATACATGAGGTGCATGTGTCACATTCTTTTCATTCAATAACTTTTGCATTTGAACACACACACACACACACACACACACACCCACATATACTCCTCCTTACATCTAGTCCGTATCTGAAGATACTGGCCCACTTGAGCCAGGACAGCCAGCTGAGCATGGAGTTAAGGTTCACCAGGAACCCTCCAAACACCTGCAACAAATAGACAGAGAGAAAGAGCGAATAACAGAGAATGGCAGAGAACAAGAACTGGTAACGTAAGTGTGCATGTTTGAATTCTGACCATCATGAAGACGAAAGGCAAGGCAATAAGAACGTTGGCAATGGCGAATGTGCTCACGCTGGCACTGACCAGGAAGGCCAAGCTGACTCCTGCCAGACTGACCATGGACAAGGTCAATGCAAAGCACAGGAAGGCTGTAAATGCTGGATTCAACCCTGTTCACAAAAATATATTTAGTATAGATTATATGCTATTGATAGTTTTAATGATGTGCCACATGTTTAGCTAATATTGAATGTGTGCTAACCCATCATATAGTAACAAATACTGGAGAAGATGAAAATCGGCACAATGCGATTTGGTAACAGATCCACAAACACCTTGGACAAGAAATACACAGATGTACGATAATATCCCCCAGAGTTCTCGTGCCTAAAAACACAGGCATAAAAAACAGACTTTTGTAAAATGAAAGGATGTTTAATTTCATACTTACAGTATCCGGACACATCATTTGCAATGTTGTTATTGTTAACCAAATCTACAGCTTAAACTATTACAAATAGTTGTTAGTTGAAATAAATCTAAAATGAAATAAAAACAGAATAAATAACAAATATTTGAAATTAAATTAATTAAATGTAATTATTTATTTAGAAATGCTGTCTGAATTAGCAACAGTGTTACTACTGAAATCAAAATAAATTAGAGCTAAATGTTCAAAACCAATACAAATAAGCATATGAAGTTAGTAAAAACTAAAATAATATTTTTTAAATCTAAAGATAAATGCTAAAAACTCAAAATATGCTATAATATTAAATAAAAAAAAAAAACATAACTGGGTGACTAAAGTTGCTTTTAAAACCAGTTGCGTTGCATGGAGTGCTATAAATACAAGGGTGACCTGTCATAATTGCTAATGTTATACTCACACAAAGATCGCTCTTTCATTAATGAAGAGGTCAACTGCTGATAGGTTGCCAAACACCATGTTGATAATGAGAAAGAAGAATGCTCCAATCCTGCATACACACCCACCCACACACACACACACACACACTTTAATGAAGAATGGATGGACTGATGGATGGATGGATGGATACATGGATCTATCAGCACCTGTTCTGCAAGGCTTCAGGAAGAGTTAAAGGCATCTGGTAGTAGATGAGTCCAATCAGCAGAGCACAGAGAATGTTCATTGCCAACTGAGCATAAGAGGTCTGAGGATTCCTGACAACGTTCAGCATTGTCCTCCAGCATACCACCTTTAACTGCATACAAACACACATACATGTCAGCATACACACATAAAAACAACTCTCTGATATATAAGGTTTATGGCTCACTGTTTATTTCACCCATAACTGACCCGATAACAGATAATAGCTAAAGTTGAACGGCAGGTCAAGATAATGTACTGGTTAATCATTTACTGAACACACAAGCAAAAATATAGCTTTTTGTAATGAAACAAACCTGGTAGGAAAATGAAGTGGCATAGGCTGCTGCCTTGCTGTCAGCTTCAGATGAGGGATGCGATGGTCCAGTGATACATTTGAGCTCCTCTTTGACAGCAGCACAGTAGTGAGACTCCCTGTAAAGCTCAGCCACTGACTTCTCTGAGCAACAGAGAGAAACTATTCATCCACTGAACGATGCAACTGAACAGTATCACAAAACATTTATTGCTTCATGCAAGTCATTGCCTTAGTTTCATATTTGCATGCTGGTGTATGTGCATCACCTGTTGACATTGAAGAAAGGGCCTCCCCATTTGTTATGTCCAGAAAGAAATCTGCAGGATTGTTGAAAGCCTCACATGTATAACCTAATCCACAGAGGAGAAAACAATTACGAACTTTAAACTATGAATTTATTTGATAATGTCAATAAATAATACACATGAATATTATTTTTCCTAACATATAGCAAGAAAATATAGTGAAGATACTAGCCACTAACTGAACATTTTATGAAAAACTGTGTTTGCAGTTCACTTTTATTGATTTTATTAAACTCTGGTAACCATAGTACCTCTTTAAGAAAAATGCATAGTGTAAACTATGTTAATGTGGTTTAGTGTAGCAAATAATAGAACATTTCTCTTTGTTGTTGATCAAAAATAATAAGTGAATAAATAAATAAATAAATACTATATATGCTGTACTGCTATATTTGTACATCACAGTGTTTATTTGGAACTCCAAGGGAATTCATGAGATCTCAATCGGATATAAAGTTTTACTTTCGTTCATATTCATATCTCCAGCATATCCATTAATATATTTTACCCAGACTCTGGAAGTAGTCCATGGCTTTGCCGGCAGGGCCAGCAAAAACAGTTTCTCCCTTATGGAGCAGTGTCAGGTGATCAAAGAGCCTGAAGATTGAGTAACGTGGCTGGTGGATAGAGAAAATTATAGTTCTACCACCTCGTGACAAGCTGAATGACCAGAAGAGATAAAGAGGACGGTGGAAGTGATAAGATAAAATGACGTGAACATTACGATTTCAAATGGTTACCAAACAAGCTACATAATAAGCTGGGTGATGGAGGGTTATTAAAATAGGTTTGTACCTGTGCAAGAGAGCAATGATGATGTTAGCTGTATTGGAGTCTAGGCCTGTGGTCGGCTCATCCAGGAACAGAAGAGTGGGAGACGTAATGAGCTCCATACCAATGCTACAGCGCTTTCTTTCTCCTCCTGATACTCCTCTTATAAACTCTGTGCCAATCTGGAAGAAAGACTTATCTGTTTACCACCTTTCAATTAGTGCTTTCAATCAAGAGCATTTTTTTTTCTTTTTGCACAAGATTCAAATGTGTAATTATAAATATAGTTTCACATTAAATCTCCATAATAATGTAGAAACTATATACAATTTTTAATTTTTTTTGTTTAATAGCATCGTTATATACTAAGTACTCAGACGTATCAATGTCTGAGGATACAATGAGTAATTATAGCCTTTCAACATTACAGTAAAACTTCTGCCATTACTTCTATCATTATTACTGTAGAATAATACAGTTATTTTGCACATTACTTTTGGCAATATTTGGAGGAAGGGCAAAACATTAATAGCCTGAATATTTGTATGTATTAAACAGCAAGTATTAATCACACAAATTACCATTACTGTATTTTGACAGCCTTTATTGAAATGACATTTGATTTAAATAAATAATTTCATTTTCATAATTAATTTTTTAGATTTAAATTTTTTTTAATTGTTAATGAATACCTTGTCACAAAAATATTTATAAAAGATCTAGATATTTATTGTAATAATAAATATTTTAAAACATAAGTTATTTTACAAAATGTATCAAAATGAATGAGTGTCTGTATAAATTGTTGCTTTTGAACCTAAATTAAAAGAGCTGGACCTAAAAAGCATCAGTAGCATTTATGTCTAACCTTGGTGTCTGCGCAGTCCTGTAATCCCAGCTCCTGGATGATGCTCTCCACTTTTTTTTCCTTATCAGCAGTGGAATACTGTTTCCTTGGCAACCGCAGATTTCCAGAGAATAAGAGATTCTCCCGCACAGTCAGAGTGCCCATCAGGATATCATCCTACAGTCAGACAGACAGACTCAGATCAAAGAAAATGTTGAGAATTAAATGAACGTGTTTGATTCTGGGCTAAGCAAAACAGAACACTAGTCTTCCCTACACATGTGCCACACAACAGAGCAGAATGCTCCTTTATCCTCACGAGAAGACTTCCTACTGACTAAAAATCTACATTCTCACCTGTACGACATAGGCAGACATGAGACGGAGGTCAGAGGTCACAACGTTATTGTCAACTAGAACCTGACCTGAACGCAAACCACGAGGATCCTTTCTCCCGGCTATCACATCTAACAGGCTTAACACAACAAAAATACAGGTTAGAAATTGAGTGTGGTTGCCAGCTCTCCGTCAGTTGTATCCTTTCTATGCTCTGTTGAATCTGTCAGCATCTTACGATGTTTTTCCGCTTCCTGTTGCTCCCATGATTGCATTCAGGCCGGTTTTCATGATTCCACTAAAACAGGAAACACCAAAACAGTGCTTTATCACATAACATAATGCTGGATGTGGCAACATCTGAATTAAATCAATCATTACATTACATTATACAGTTATATTACATTAGGTTTTATCCATGAAAGTGAAATAACTCGTTAAATGACAGCTATTTGGTTTATACTTTATAGCACCGTTTCTCTTACACAAAAACCACGGAGAATTAGAATTTCAGTTCTTCTTTTTTATTTTAATCTCGAAACATCTAATCTCTGGACAAACATTTTAGCATTACGTCACAAAACATTTCCTTTCCAGATATAAAAACACTAAAACACATTGAAAGACCAATACCAAATGGATCTGGGATGCTTATCTTAAAGATAACAGTTATCTGTATCAAAATGATGATCGAAATCAAATTGGACTACACAGCAGTGCCTGAATGTGGTCAGAGTGAGACGTCAATTCTAACACTCACACAAATAAAGGTACAAAAGCTGTCATTGGTGTGGTGCCTTTTTAAAAAAGGTACACTTTTCTACCTATAAGGTTCAAATATGTACACTTTAAGTACTAATATGTACCTTTAAGGTACCAAAATGGACCCTTTTTCTAAAGCACATAAGCAAACACAGACACTAACCTGACATTTTTTAGGATTTCTCTCTCAGGTCCTCTCTTGCAGAACAGTCCACGGCTTTCTCTTATGCAGTACTGAATATCATGGTATGTCAGAGTTGGGCCCGGTACTTTTACACACACCTTTGTGCCGTTGCTTTCCCCAGAAGGCAACACTTTTAACTCACTTACATCCATTTAGCCTGAGTGCCTAAAGCAGAGAAGCAAAGAGAAAAAGTGATAAGCTTCCAGGTGGAATGAACATTTAAGAGTCTATTGATGCTCCACCTCTTCAGGACCTTATACTCCAGGTGAGAATTACCCATACAACCAAGGTCACTGTGCGTCTCCTGCCAAAGTCCTTGATTGCTGTGGTTATACGTAACACTGGCTGCTATATAACTCCTGCACTTATGAAACAACATATAACACTAACACGTGATAGGAAAAATCACACTAAGAATATTCTGACTATCTACATGCTTAAAATTTTATGCAAAAAAAAAAAACAAAAAACAAAAAACTCATTAAACATCTGTGGAAATAATTTAAATTTAGTATAGCTTACTGAAGAGTTTAATTTAACAAAGAGTAGCCTACTATATCATATTTAATAGGCAATTTCCTAAACGATCACATGATTGATAGTTTGTGGCATAAATGTCTGAAATATTTGTGAAATACTTATTTTAATATGTTAATAAACATTAACTATACTGCAGCAACGTAGGGTAACTTGATTATCAATACTTGTCAATAAATGTGCTAAAATATAATACATCAGGGTTTTGAGGATAATTTATTTATTTATGAAATGAAATGTAGTGCAGTAAAATAAATATTGTGCTTTGGAATGTAGTGAAGTAAAAGGTTTCCAAAGAAAAACGCTCTGATGAAGTAAATATTTTTTTACATTAACTTGATTAAGATCTGATTGTATTGCATTGCATTATGTTTTGCAGATCTGATCAGAATTTCATCTTACTTCCTATGTCAGTTTTTACGTATATCATGCCTACCTGTAAAGACGTCTGTGACTTTAAATTGGTTTAAAGTGGTTTTTAGCACTTCATTGATGTACATTGTACTTGTATAATGACGCCCTCTGTAGGCTAAAGAAGGTCATTACTACAGGCTGTATAATCAAAATCCCTTCTTTGTTTAACAGACGCCTACTGTAATGAACAGTAGAGCAACAGGAAAAGACTTTTTAAAGAGCACTCGCTGCATGAATGGGGACTCATTACGGGCTTGCGCAATCTTGCGTTCCTATTCAGTGTACTTGAGGGCTGAAGTATTTGGTGTGGCAGTTCACATAAACAGGGGCGGTGTCTTCATTCATTGTCGCTCCGTGACAGATGACAGACAGTTGACGCATCTTATCAACAGCTGAGCCGTTGACGTCTAACCACGCCCCCCCGAGCCTGTAGCCAATGGGCGTCGAGAAGAATTCAGGGGGCGGGGTTTGAGTCTCGGCAACGTTAAGTTGTTTTCATCGACTCTGTGGCGGAGAAGAGCAAGCAGCGTTCGCGATGCAGACGTAAACTAACAGCTGTCGATGAGGCCGCCGCCGACAACAACCGACCACGGCCGGGTTTAATCACCACGGAGAACTTTTTACGCGAACGTTAGAGCATTACAGCAGCGGTTTAAGTGTTTTTGTGGCCATGGAGGAGAAGAAGGAGGAGGGGGAAGCGGAGATCCAGGAACACGGACCCGAGCACTGGTTCTCCAAATGGGAGCGGCAGTGCCTAGCCGAGGCCGAGCAAGAGGAACCGAGCGAGGAGGAGACCGAGCAGAGCCAACAAAAACTCTGGCATCTCTTCCAGAACTCTGCAACCGCCGTCGCACAACTGTATAAAGGTGCGAAATATGTAATAAAAAGTCACTGAGAGCTAGCATTAGCTGGCTAGCTGGCACTGCCAAACAAAGGACACTAACTCATAAGCTCAACGGATAGCTACCAAACGAAATCATATGCGGCCTAATTAAGATACAGAGGAGTTGTTTTACAATAAAGTACATATGTAGGGCTCAATTAAGATTGTTTAGGCCCCTTATTTGGCTGTTTTGAAGGTCGGTGGCGTTTACAGATTAGCATCGATGCTAAGTGGCAGACGAGTAACGTAAACTGACATACAAATTAGTTTCTGTGAGGACACGATCCAGAAATGTCGCCGGTTACCCGTCTTTGTTTAGTGATAAAATTAGTTACAATAGGTTCAGACGTGTTTCAGGTATTTTAAAGATGTTTAAAGCGTCACCCAGCTGGTTGTCTACCAGCAAAACAAAATGGCGAAGTGCAGGGAGGAGTTCATCTGATGAAAATAACTCGATTTGTGATCGAAAACTCCTCTGCTAGGACCCCATACGTCTTGCGTGTAGACAAAAACATCTAGGATTACAAACTAGGATGTGAATTGATGAAACCGTGAGGTTATTCTTTAACAATAATAATAGTATGCGAAACAAAATGGCGAAGGCAGGATTAGCAGGCTAAGTTGAAACATTGTGAGTTATTGTGTAAGCGCTCGTTTTATCCATATTTGTCATTTAAAAGATAAAACACCATACAGCTAGTTTAATTTGCGAGTACACGTTTTCGTACTCAAAGTTGTGGTTTGGACAACACCGGTACAATCAGATACACTAAAGCTACTCAACAAAATGGCGTAGAGTCCTCTTGCTACATATCAAATTTAGACGTCGTGTAATTAATGGCTGTGTCTCAAAACATAGAGAGCTGCTCATGTACACCGCACTTATGGTCATCATAGACGCTTTTAGAACATTCCTAGCGCGCTTATGCTGCCCAAAAGTGCTGTTTAAGTAGGCAGCTCACTATCTCATGACACACAGCCAGTGCGAGAGGCTGTTGAGATACTAAATATAACGCTGAAGTTGGTTAAGTTGTCTTGAGTGTTTTCTTGGCTTTTTTTGAACACAGTGGCTAAATCTATGTTACATTTAAGACGGGAAATGATGTATCTCAACTTGCAACGTAAACATTTCCTGTCTGTTCGCTCCCTCAGATAGAGTATGTCAACAACAGGGGCTTTCCTTATGGGTTCCCTTTCAAAATGCTGCAACTGCCGTCACTAACCTATACAAAGGTAAGATGGGAATTTTTAAAACAAAACATTTTATATTTGTTGCATTTTAGCGGACAGTTTGTGGTTTGTCGTGATTCGGACTGCAGATTACTGTATTCCTTTTGTTTGTGAACAAAAGTGTGAGTCTTTTATCGCAGTGTTCTTTCATTCCTTGGACCAGCTGCAAAAACCATGTCTTAAGGGCTAGTCTGACCAACTAGCATTTAGCCAAGAGTAATGCGTTTTATTTTTTGTATTTACCTTAGACTAAAACATATATTTTAATGTAACTGAATAAAAAAAACTGTGACCAGTCTTAAGGAAAAATTTAGCTGACTGACTTTTAAGACTAGTCTTAACCTTTTATGCAACCGGCCCCTGCTGTTTAATGAAATGGGCAAGAAAAATAACCATATTTGCGTCCACAACATGTCGCTTTAAATGCTTGAGCTCTTTAACATCGGGTAGATTCTACATGGGCAAATCTTTTATCATTCATTATTTTTGGGGGAGAGGAATAGTTCTGAAAGTGATTCTAGTGATGTTTGTGGTCTTCCTTATTCTTATGAAATCCGAATGGTAATTTTATAACTTCGTAGTTATTGTTACAGCTCTTATTGTTGGTTTGAATGAGCAACAAACCAATAGCATTAGAGAGCAGGCTGTAAGGAGCGATGTCATTGGTTGTACCTACACTCTGAGGGGGAAAAAATGGGTGTACAACTTTTACTAGGGGAGGTACCCTTTCAAAAGGTACAAAAATGTAACTCTAAGCTACTAATATTAGTAAGTGTTTTGAGTCTGAACAAAATTTGGAGGGACAAGGTAGCTTATTCATAAATGAGTAGCTACTTAACGATCTACTGATTGTTCAGTTAGTCGGTCATGTGAACTAATCTCAGTTATGACAAAATAGAATTAAGGGTTTGGCTGAAACGTTTATGATAAATCAGTTAAGTGAGCAATTCAACCACTCATTTCACATATAAGACAAGATATATCGTAACGCGCAGAAAGAACAGTTTTTGGGTTTTTTTTCTTCCTGGAAACTACATGATGGAAAACACCTGTTTGCTCATGAAAAAATAGCTGTTGAGCAGTGTTGTTCATTTGAGACTAGCAACAACATGGCCGACAGCAGTTCTTAAAATTCGATTGATTCATTCCTCTCTATAGACCGAAGCTCTGATTGTAGCAAGGCCTGTCACGATAGTCAATAAATCGATTAATCGTACGCGACTGAATGACAACTCTCGTTTCCTTAGCGTAGTAGAAGCGAACCCTCTTGTCAGTTGCATTGTCTTTTGTGTGGGGAGGCGGCGCTTGTCAGTCACATGGACTTTGTGTTGGAAGTGCTTGAGGCGACTGCAAAGAAGAGCAAAAAGACGAGAGACAAGTTTTGAGATTGGAAATAATTTCAAAGCCAAACGCGACAGCTGCCGTGTGGGAGCACTTCGGATTCAAACCGAATGGCCGTGGTGAACCACTTACCGGTAACACAACAAAAATCCACATGCACTGAAAACATAATGATGAGGAAAAAAAAGCTACAACAGACGGGCCGTCTTCGTCTTCCAGACAGTGCACCATAACTGGGGCATTTAGTCGACAAACAGGACGGTGCAAAATGGTGTGCACTCACTGACAGTGTAGTTCGCTTGATTGCTACCCTTTAGTATCGTAAAAAAGCCGGCATTTCGAAGAATGCTGCAAACATTATCTAAAAATAAACGTTTTTGAATTTTGAAAGGCGTATCTGCAGAGTGGTCTCAGATCGACAATATTATTGTTTATCGAGATAATTTCTTGGACAATTTATCGTCCAGCAAGATTTGTTATCGTGACAGGCCTAATTGTAGCAGAGTCAGCCTAGAGTAGTAGTTTTATCAGACCTTAAACTCACATGTGTCTGCTAGCAAAACTTGAGTCATCATTCAGATGTTTGTCTGTGTGGGGTAATGAGAGATGATGTGGTGGGGAGGTTGTAAGATGTGTCATGAGGATGATTTGACTTTTAAGAGCTGTCAGGAACAGGGAGTGTTTGTTTGATCAGTTTACTGGAGGTCACTGCCTACAAATGACTGATTTAGCAAGTTATCCGTGGTGAGAAGTTCTCGCAGAGTATAGGATGTTGTCAATTCAAGTTCAGTCACCTGCTCAAAGTGTTCTGTGTTTCTCAATTAAAAAAAGTTTAGTGTTGAAGTTCACAGTTTAAACTTTGACTGAACCTGAATTTTTCTTATAAACACCTTGGTGAGATTTTATCTCCTCTTGAATCATTTCATGCACCCCATCCCAAGCGTATAATTCATTTCAACCTGGTTCCAGCCTGGCAATGGAAACCCTGTCAATTGAAACAAATCTTCATGCCTGTCGGTTATGGTTGAGGCGGTTTATTTGTTGCCTATTATGGATTGAAAATAATATATTGAAGAACAGTGGCTGCTGTTCCTGAGACTGTGATGCTGCTGTTTCTGGCAGTATGAAAATTTATGGTGTTGCGCAATTGCTTTATAAGTTGATGATGTAACCTTTACATAATTGTTATTTTAAAGCTTCCTGTTTTAATTATCAGCAATAATTTACCTGCTGTTCTGTTTTTTTATATAAAATCCTTGCTCTCTGCTTGATGCCGTAAAACAGTTCCTGAAATCAAAAGCCCTTATTAGAATTTTTAAATGAGACTGACATCATTGAGCTCTAAACACTAGGAGACATTGATGCAGCTGGACTGATTCCTGACATGCATACAGAAATACTCATGCCAAGTTTTTTTTTTTTTTTTTTTTCCCAGAGAGTGTTGATGCCCATCAGCGGAGTTATGAGCTGGGTATTCAGATCGGTCATCAGAGACGAAACAAGGATGTCCTGGCATGGGTGAAGAAGAGGAGGCGGACTATTCGGCGTGAGGATCTTATCAGCTTCCTCTGTGGTAAAGCCCCACCGCCACGTAGCTCAAGGGCTCCGCCAAGACTTGCAATGGTGTCACCAAGCCGACCCACGTCCTCGGAGACAAGTTCATCTGTAGAAACAGACCTGCAGCCTTTCAGGGAGGCCATTGCTCTGCATGGTGAGTGTGCTGTATGTGTATATGTGTGTGTATAGATCCCAAACATCTCATTCATACTGAACAGAAAAGAAACCGTTCTTAAGACATGCTTTGAAGCGTATAATATAAAGGGCTTCTTTGCTTTGGGCAATATGCGTTGTTCAATTTTTCACTGCATCTTGCTCTATGGCCCTCTAGTATTGTTCAGATATTTCATTTATTTATTTTAAATAGAAATGGTATGGTACAATATAGCAAAATGTCACTGACAAAGGTTTTTCGAGCACACAAACTGGACATGCTAATCTTTTTTTTTTTTTTCAACAGAGCCCTATGCATGATATTCAGGCAGAAATATATGTATTGAGGCCACAAATGAATAATTTGTTCGATCGTTTTATTAATTTAGCCTGCTAGTCCCTCGTTCTGATTCAGTTGGGCCACATTTGAAGAATTTTCTTTCAATTACTTAATTCAGATTGGTGGGATTGAATTTAAATATATATGTGATGTGCAGGTTTTTGACTATTTGACAACAATTTTTGATTAGATGGTAAAAATTTGTGGCCTGTTGTCTTGAATTACGGTTTGTGAAATGCATGTTTAAGTCATTTGTGTTTCATATTTGTTTTCCTACCTGTGTGTGTTTAAGGTCTAAGCGGAGCCATGGCGAGTATCAGTATGCGCTCCGGAGCCCCAGGTTCACCTACACACCTGAGTGCCAGCTCCGCCCCCAGTCGCCGCCGAAACGGTCTCCACGACGTGGACCTCAACACTTTCATTGCCGAGGAGATGGCGCTCCACCTCGACAACGGAACTCGGAAACGAAGCTCCGCCCAGTGCAATGATGTCATAACAGACTCGCCCACTCACAAACGCAATAGGATGATCTGAGCTCTTAAGAAAAAGACGACGATGACAACAACTGCGAAATACATGAAAAAAATGCCACTCCTCAGTCATCCTCTCATCTTTATTCAGACCAGGAAATAAAAGCAGCCAATAACAGTGCTCACCACAGCCCAGCACATTCTCTGATTGGTCTACAGAGCCCATTTGAGGTGATCGGTGGGAGACGGTGTTCAGTGCAGAGGCCTAAGTGCCCTTCCATAGGATCCTGTCGACAAACACACAACCCTCATTCACTATATTGCTGCGTGAGTTGATTGTGTGTATGTGTGCGTGTGTGAGGTTGCGTTATGGCTGAACTGAGATGTGATCGAACGCAGGAACAAGAAAACATTTTTGTGTGCATGTTCGCAACATAAAGAGCAATGTCTGTTTGATTGCGTGTGTGTGTACAAGTACTTGATGTGTGTGAGTGAACGACTGATGAGTTTTGTGTTAGAGTGTGTGTTACCTGCCTCTTCCTCCAGCACCTGTCACTGCCCCAGCTCTCAGTTACCACGCTGCGGCTTTGAAAAGCAACAAAAGTTTTATTTTAATATTATTGACAATGTTATTCATGATTTGTTTTCTTTCTTTTTGCCTTCTCTTAATTCTGCTCCAGCAGCAGGCACAAGTGCTGTGATAGCCATACGTCCGCTGTCATGCACATCTTTCAATCACTCTTGTTTTTCTTCAGTCATTTCCCTTCATTCATCCACAGCATCCATCTTTTTTTTTTCACTCATCCTCTTCTGTCGCTCTTTTCCCCAGCACCTTTGTCTCCAGTGTAACATTATGTAATGTAAATACCTGTAGGTGCTGACATAGACTTGTGGTACATATTGTAAAAAAAAGCTGTGCAGAGACCATTGAATTGTTAATGTACAATAATGATTCTTGCATTAAAGAAATCAAGCTTTTAACTACCTCTTCTTTTGCTTCCTTTGTCATTCGAATCACATTTGTGACCAAATAGGATTTTATCCTTAAACTAGATTAAAATGCTAATGTATTGAATGCACACTCTGTTGTATCAAACATGCAATCTGTTACAGTTCCTTTGACAATCTGTGAACAACAGCTGCCAATAACAATGCTTTCAAAATTATTCCTTGTGCCCATGTGTTCAGTCCTGTTTGAACACTCAGTGCTGCCATAGGCTGGTGATAATATGGCCACAATACTAGCTACAATTCAACTATTATCGTATTGTGTCCAACATCCTGGAAATATAAAGGGCAGTTAATAGAAATGCAAGTGCAAAGAAATAAGTTGTGTGGACAGAACTAGAAGAACTGAATACCAAATCGGTTACAATTCTCAACGAGCTGCTGAAATGTGTCTGGCAGGTGACAATGTGTCAAGCGGTGTCAACAGCGTGATGTGTTATACTCTCATCCAAACAGAATAATTATTTGACATACAGAACCACTGCACCATTAACATTTTAACAATGTAAAATGATGCCAATTCACCTAAATGATAACACTCACTTAAGCAACTTAAGTTTTTTAGGCTTAAAGGGATAATTCACTCAAAAATGGCAATTCATTTACAGTTTTAGATACTACATTTCTTTTACAGCTCACAAGAATTTAAGTGTTAATTGCCAAACTGTTTTGGTAACAGAAATGCTTACTGTTTTCTGTATTTGTTAGTCTGTATATATTTATAAATGATGTAGGCCTAATTGTACATCTACAATGACAAATTATTTCACAGACCGATTTTCACAAAGCTGCTTCATAAATGTAACAGAAAAAAGATCCCATGTTGATGTAATATAACTATAGTCACAAAAATTAAAATTTTATATTATTTGGTTACCATTTAGTTTTTTTTTAATTACTGAAAGATTTTACTATTTCTTATCCATGCAATGACAATGATAGATTTTAAACTTATTTCAAAATTAACCTAAATTGCCTAACCATTAAATTGACGTGCACTATATATATATATATAAACACATTTTTATCGCATTTTATTAAGCCTAGATTTGACAACAACATTATAATATTATGTGAATCATCCAGCCCACAAACAAATTATATTTTTACATTTCTCAATAAAGCAGAGCACGATTTTACTCTTGCATTACAGAATCAATCACTTGCATTGCTCTTGATCTTGATTTTTCAGCAGGATTTCTTAAAGTTGCAGTATAAAAGAAGTACAACATGCTCCCAAAAGGTTTTTCTTCACCAGATGCCAACACATATAACATTCAATTAGAATTACAAAATTGGAATTAAAAGTATTATGTATAAAACTTACATTTTCTGTATTCTAAGATTGAATAGACGGGCACTGGCAAAACACTGCTGACTGAAAATCATGATATCCGGAACATTGCAATGACAGTTTTTATTTTTGGGTGAAGATGTTCTGAAATTTATTTTTTGTTGTTCTGTTGAAGCCGTTTTACCCATCCCTCCACCTTTCTCACGCGACACCTGTTGTTTCATTGATAAAATAAGCGTCGACGCTTTGCGCGCGCGCGCTCTTCGATCCCCTATTTCTATGGTAACAGTCCGCCGCTCACCACACACCGTCATCGGCTCCGCATTCCTTTACGCTGCTGTCCTCCGAATCATCTTCGCTTCTCAGTAAAGAGGACCGTGAGCCCATCACCATAGCAACACGTTACATATCTAGAAGTAATATTTATCCTTCCTAGCGAAGAGAAACCGAGGATGTTTTTATGGTTTGTGGAGTAATGCCGAGCAGTCACCGCTAGGGGGCAGCAGTTAACAACACAAAATGCGTGACGACCAGAGCATGGAAAATCAAATCCGTCAAAAACACCATATTGCTCTTGCAGATCGCGTCTTCTCGACAGAGATTGTGAGTAAATGAGGTAAAAGCATCTTTTCAAAGTAGTTTTGGCGTAAAAAAGGTCAACACAAGGTGGTTTTCTGTCTCTTTGAAGAGGAATAAGAGAGGGAGGGGGACTTGGAGAGATAAATTTCTATAAAGAAGATGAGCTCACTGGTGCTCTGCTGAATGAGAAAAATCACAAACAAAGCTTCACGAGTGGGTTGAGGGAAGGAAAGGGAGAGAGAGAGAGGAGGAGAAGGAATGAGAGAGAAATAAATGTGTATTGTAGAAGGCTGTCTGTAATACACATCAAACGCAACCAAAAAATTAAACTTGTGTCATCATCTACACACCCTCATGTCATTCTAAACCTGAATGATTCTCTTCTGACTAACACAAAAGGAGATGTTAGGCAGAATGCCATGAAAATTACAATAAAAATGTTTTTCTTTTATTATTGTCGACAGCATAAATGATTCTGCCAAGCTCAGTTACAGGAAAACGCCTAAGACATATTTAAAAGAATAGTTCACCTCAAAATACAAATTTGATGGAAATGTACTTAGCATCAGGTCATCCAGGATGTACAGTTTGTTTCTTTAACAGAACAGATTTGGAGAAATATAGCATCACTTGCTCATCTAGTGAATGGGTGCCGTCAGAATGAGAGTCCAAACACCTGATAAAAACATCACAATTATCCATAACTAGTCCACTCGACTCCAATCCATCATGTACCATCTTGTAAAAAACCTGTCTAATAAACATATCTACTTGTAACCATCACTTAAAGTGTGTAACCACACACTATAAGTTGTTACACAATCCAACGTGTTTAAAATTAAACTGGAAATTAGGTGCTGGGCGTCCGGCCAGAGGAGAACTGGACCCAAC